>JAJGOT010000168.1:255000-830000 GCA_022457155.1 Cladopsammia gracilis | reverse complement strand
TTTTGTGTTTCTCTGATGGATAAAAACATTGTTCGGGTCACATTTGCACTGTATTTGCACGCTAAGGTTGAGGTTCGTAATTTGCATAATTCGTAAATACCGTTATTTCAAAGTGTCCTCGTGATCTTAAAACCAACTGGCTACACAATTTTTTTTTCATGATGTTTAAGATCAAGTCTTTATCGTTTTATGGCTGCAAGGAAATTGCTGTACGACGATCCACTTTTGGTTTAGAGAAATTTTTGTGAACCCATTTTCCCTGTTTTATTACAAGCTGTGAAAGTGGGTTGATAGAAGTTAATGTTTAACCACTTGGAACAACGATAATAATGGAAACTTTTATAACGTCGTAATAATGACTGGACTTGTACCTGTCAAACAACAGTATAATTTAGCTCTGCATCAAATTTTAAGTGTTGTGAAAAGTTGCCAAAGTTAGAGAAATTTTGCATTTTTCAGACCAAAAAAATATCAAATTTGGTCCCCCAGGGGACTTCCTTGTAAATTGCTGAAGAAAACATTTTGAGACCAAACGAAATGTATTTTTATAGTTACTAGACAAAGTGTAATTGACATGCAAGAATTGAAAAAAATCTTTTTCATGACCAATTTTGGTTATGAGGATCTTAGGCGGACAGCCACTTAACTTCGAATCAAAAACCAGTTGCTGATATTGTTTTCAGCCCGCAACAACGACATGTCCAGTGTCTGGGCATTCATTTTTTTTGTACCCCCAAACCCAGGAGATCCTAGAAATCATAGCCCACGAAGCTAAGGCTCAGACACTCCATAGTTTCTGGAAAAAAAATATATAAAAGTGTCGGAGATGCCCGTCGCACCTTCAAGTATTCCTTCAGTTGAACCTTTAAGGGTTGAAAAGGATAGAAATCAGCTGTGGTACCACGGTTTGAAACGTGTGGTAGAGAGTTTACCGAATTTATTTGGCAAATAAATCGTCGGTTTCATCGCGGGTTTGCCTCTCTCTCTTGTGCGAGTAGTTATTACTTCGGGAGTATTTTGCTAAAAATTAATCTCTCTACCGGGTCTGTTCACTGTGCCCCTGACGAGAATGACAGACCTTCTGAGCAGATAAAAAGTTTTCCATATTATCAATCTATGTTGTCTATTAATAAGTTTTTGGTGAGCTCACTAAAGTGCATGTTTATGGAATTTAGATGTTTAGGTACGACACATTACTTCAAAATCCAAATTTGTCACCAAACCGTTCCGTTTTCATTCGAGTTTTTGCTATCTTCTGTTCGTCCAGTTAGGTTTTAATCCTTCAAATTTTAAGTTGGTTTGGCTTTTTGGTGTGTTAACGGTGTGACACAAACGAATTATCTCGCCCAATAGTCCAAAAAATTTTATAAATTAAAAGTTTACAACACGTATTATTAAAAACATTTAGGGTCAAAATCTATTGCTCTAATATTTTAATTTTAATGATAGCATATGCCGCATATTAAGGTTTCTTTCTTTGCTACAGTTATTTTTTGTCAAACATAGGGGATTCGTTCAGTCCCTCTCTCTTTCGCTTGCTGGTTTTTGCGTTCGGTTGTCGGTTATCTTGCCGTTCGGTGATTCATGGGTTCAATTGAACTGTCAAATGTTCCCTGATCTTCTGTGCGTCATTTTGGCCGTCGTTCCGTTCGTTGATTCTCGGTTCTCGATTTTGAGTTGGGCTGTTCGTGTCTTTTACTTTTTACAAAAAAATAGTTGGACTTTCTGTTGTATGTTACGGTTTAACACAAACGAATTATTTCGCCCATTGGTCCAAACATTTTAAATTAAAGGTTTGCGACACGTATTAAAACATTTGGGGTAAAACTCTAATGTTTTAATATAAATGATAGCATTAGCCACATATTAAGGTTTCTTTCTTTGCTACAATTCTTTTTCTTCTAGCACGAAGGATTCGTTCAGTACTTCTCTCTTTTGGTTGCCGGTTTTTACGTTCGGTTGCCGGTCACCTTGTTGTTCGGTCATTCATGGGCTCAGTTTTCCTTTCAATTGTGCTCTGACTTTCTGTGCCTCATTTTGGCTGGCCTTCCGTTCGTTCATTCTCGGTTTGCGATTTTTAGTTGGGCTGTTCGTGTCTTTTACTTTTAAAAACAACAGTGACGGAGATGCCCGTCGCACCTTCAAGTATTAAAAATACAGTTTTGGTTAATTTTAGGTTGTGAAGTTCAATACTCAGTTGAACCTTACAGGGTACTCTTTAGGGTTAAAAGGGATAGGAATCTGAATCATTGTTTTTAACCATAACTCCCCTCATCAATGAGACCGAATTAATCGCCAATAAAAAATGTAAAAACTCTTTTTAAGGGGCAGTGTCCGGCGATTTTGACCTTTTTTGATCAAAACCATGTTACAATACATTTACTTATTTACAAAATAATACTATGACACCATGAGAAAGAAATCAATCAGTTCTTAAGAGAGGAACAAATCATAGTCTGTTCTAGCCAAAATAATACTATGACACCATGAGAAAGAAATCAATCAATTATTTAAAAATGGAACAAATCATGCTCTGTTTCAGCCAACTTTGGAAACGAAAATGTGAGAACTTGATAAACGTTCGGGTAACTTTTTAAATCAGTAATAGTAACTTGAAATTACGAGCAAGATTTTCTCGAATAGCGTTCCGCCCAGATTCTAAAAATAGATTTGGCGCGCAGCATCATGGGATTGAAATGCGTACAAACATTTAAGAACTATGCAGGCAGCTACGAAAAAAGCAGGTGCTACGAAGCACTGTTCTTGGGTACAACTCGATAGTTAGTCACAACATGTACAGGAATCGCAAAAACTGGTGTTTCCGAGGAAGCCATTTTGAAATATTTGTCCGCATTTCGATCCCACAATGCAATACTGCCAAATATGACGTCACCTGGGCGGAACCCTATTGCACGACACGAAGTTCAATTACTAATTAATCGCACTAAAAACAAAATTTGACATTAAAAAGTCTGTGAACTACATTCTACTTAAAACGCGAGGAATGTTTTCATAGAGACAAAGTAATAAAGAACGCATTTAAGTGTGCCTGATTGTATCCAATTACAGCTATCCAATTGGATAACTGTAATGGACACCAACGTGACCGCGCGCCAATTACGTAAGAAACAGGCAGACGGATGACTAATTAAAATCAATCAGGTGCACTTAAATGCCTTGTTTATTATTGCTGTTTCTCTACGAAAATATCCCTGATGCTTTTATGTTATTGGATAGCGGTAATTGGACATCTACGTTGCGCGAGCGTTAATTCGTGTTTTTCTCATGCTTTCAAAATGATAGAAAATATCCTTGACGTCTTGAGTACAAAAAAAGACCACACAGCCTTTTTATTCTCGAATTTTGTTATTTGTGCGATTAATAGTGGTAAAAGACTGATTGGAGTCCAATTCGATCTGTAAACACGACTGATTAACAAAACGGACGACCGCGTAGCGGAAGTGCGATTTGTAAATCACGAGTATGATTACACAGAATTGGACGACATGAAGTCCAACTACAGTGAACCATTACAATTTCCGAGAAGAAATTCAAGAGAATAACTTGAATAAAGGCTTTTTATCAATTAAAAGTGTTAATACAATTTTATCACTGCAAAACAGGCATTGAAAAAGATCATGAAACTGTCCGATTGCAACTTTGCATATCAATAAGAAAATACAGAGATTTATGAACGAATAACATTTGAGAAAATTGTAATTGTTACGATAAACTTGTAATTCAGTTGAACTCAACAACACACTCGGTCGCGTTTGCTATTGCCTTCAGTGCACACTGTTAACCATTTGTTCATAAAAATTCAGACTTGTACGGACTTGTACCCATGCCCTTACAATACCGGTCATTATCACGATTCTTAGAAACTTTAGTCTGCTTTTGAGACGTCAATACATACACCTTATTCAATGGTTTAACAAATAATACGCGCGATATTTTATGAGCAATCAGTAAAATATCCACAAGTATAACCCGTTAAATTATCGAATAAGGGATTTATTATTCGACTAAAATGTTTTTATTCATAATAGCTTGCGTCTTTAAACCGGGACACTAAGGTCTAATTTGGCAATCTACTGTGTAACACGCTCGGATATTTTTCGTGTTCTCTTATACTTATAAGGTAAAATAGCGTCACAATCGAATAATACAAAGTCGTATCACGATTTTCAGATACTTTTGTCTGCTTTTGAGACGTCAATACAAAGTTGTATTGCCGTCTCAAAAACCAGCCTGTAATTAATCAAAACTGAAATTTCCCGCGGCTTTTTACTGGGTTCCTCGCGTTCAAAATCAAAATAGCAAATAACCCTGTATTCAACACAACGATCCACTTTATCGAATGTTAACACACTGGTGTAACACAACTAAGTGCCTCTAGTCATTGACGGACTGTTTCTGAATGAATTGCAACTTGAGAAAAGTTAATAAAGTTGATGAAGTGGATCGTTGCGAATACAGTATGGCTTATTCCAGGCATTACGGTTGTGAGGCCGGAGGGAGCTAAAAACCGGCGCGTGAATGAGCGGGAATATTTTTCCTTTGGCGTCGCGGCTCGCCTATCCTTCGCTCCCCACTACCTGAAATTCTGGACCAGGCTAAATACAGTGTTGTTTTATCTGCCAGAGAAGACAAAGTAGTTGCCCAATAGTTGACGTCTGAAAAGCAGGCAAACTTATCTAAGAATCGTGATACAATGTAGTATTCCTGTGTTAAAATCACAATTATTTTATAGTACTTTGCTCCGCGGCTAATTGAACGTTAAGCCAGCTGGAGACCCGATCAACAACAAACTCACAAATAAAGAAGCGCTATATTGGCACAGAGACTGGTTATTGAGCAAAAGACCTCAACACTAAGAATTATCCTGTTACGCTTTGGTAAAACCTGAACCAACTGACAAGTTAAAAAGTTGGCAAGTTGCATTATTTACTTATTTTGGTGATGTTCATAACTTTGAAAAAATTCATAAACATGTAGTGTTCTATAAAATTTGTGTTGTTTCGATGAGCAATTTATAGCAAAACCTTTTTAAGGAAACAAAAAAATTTCTGATTACGCGTACAAAACGTCCTGTATGACAGCTCATGACTGGAAAGAATTTCAGTTTTGATCAGCACAAGTTATCTTCAGCTTTGCCTTCTTTTTGCCCGAACAACAGTTGAATCGTGATACAAATCTATAATTGCGATTTTGAGACTTCAATAGTGCAGTATATTGACGGCGTTTGAAGAAAATATATTCTGCGTATTCGGCTCTGTCGCTTTGTGACTCCATCCAATACGCTCATTTAAAACAACACAAATTCGACAGAACATTTAGGAAGTTTTTTCAACGGTCATGAACGACGACAAAATCGAAAAAATGACGCAACTTGCCGAGTTTTTAGGCCAAACGTTTTCCAATATTATGATTTCGTGATTGACGTGCACCTTTTCATTAAAAATTGATAAAGTGGATCGACACCTTGAATACAATAGCTCCTGGTATGGCCTATTCCAGGCATTGCGATTATGGGGCCACGGGGGAGCTAACAACCGGCGCGCGAATGAGCGGGGAATATTTTTTCTTGGCGCCACCTATCTTTCGCTAACAGAAATGTACGGCGTGTGAATGAGCGTCACCTATCCTTCACTACACACTATCTGAACGCCTGGAACAGACTAAATACAAATGTACGGCGTGCGAATGAGCGTCACCTATCCTTCACTCCCCACCATCTGAATGCTTGGAACAGACTAAATACAAATGTACGGCGTGTGAATGAGTGTCACCTATCCTTCACTCCCCACTATCTGAACACCTGGAACAAGCTAAATACAAATGTACGGCGTGCGAATGAGCGTCACCTATCCTTCACTCCCAACTATCTGAACGCCTGGAACAGGCTAAATACTAATGTACGGCGTGCGAATGAGTGTCACCTACCCTTCACTCCCCACTATCTGAATGCTTGGAACAGGCTAAATACAAATGTACGGCGTGTGAATGAGTGTCACCTATCCTTCACTCCCCACTATCTGAATGCTTGGAACAGGCTAAATACAAATGTACAGCGTGTGAATGAGTGTCACCTATCCTTCACTCCCGACTATATGAACGCCTGGAACAGGATAAATACAAATGTACGGCGTGCGAATGAGCGTCACCTATCCTTCACTCCCAACTATCTGAACGCCTGGAACAGGCTAAATACAAATGTACGGCGTGCGAATGAGCGTCACCTATCCTTCACTCCCCACTATCTGAACGCCTGAAACAGGCTAAATACAAATGTACGTCGTACGAATGAGTGTCACCTATCCTTCACTCCCCACTATCTGAACACCTGGAACAGGATAAATACAAATGTACGGCGTGCGAATGAGCGTCACCTATCCTTCACTCCCCACTATCTGAACGCCTGGAACAGACTAAATACAAATGTACGGCGTGTGAATGAGTGTCACCTATCCTTCACTCCCCACTATCTGAATGCTTGGAACAGGCTAAATACAAATGTACGGCGTGCGAATGAGCGTCACCTATCCTTCACTCCCCACTATCTGAATGCTTGGAACAGGCTAAATACTAATGTACGGCGTGTGAATGAGTGTCACCTATCCTTCACTCCCCACTATCTGAATGCTTGGAACAGGCTAAATACTAATGTACGGCGTGCGAATGAGCGTCACCTATCCTTCACTCCCCACTATCTGAACACCTGGAACAGGCTAAATACAAATGTACGGCGTGTGAATGAGCGTCACCTATCCTTCACTACCAACAATCTGAACACCTGGAACAGGATAAATACAAATGTACGGCGTGCGAATGAGCGTCACCTATCCTTCACTCCCCACTATCTGAACACCTGGAACAGGCTAAATACAAATGTACGGCGTGCGAATGAGCGTCACCTATCCTTCACTACCAACAATCTGAACACCTGGAACAGGATAAATACAAATGTACGGCGTGCGAATGAGCGTCACCTATCCTTCACTCCCCACTATCTGAACGACTGGAACAGTCTAAATACGAATGTACGACGTGTGAATCTATCCTATCTATCCACCTATCCTTCACTCAAAACTAACTGCACGCTTGGAACAGGCTAAATTTACGGCGTGTGAATGAGCGTCACCTATCCTTCACTACCAACAATCTGAACACCTGGAACAGACTAAATACAAATGTACGGCGTGTGAATGAGCGTCACCTATCCTTGACTCCCCACTATCTGAACGCCTGGAACAGGCTAAATACTAATGTACGGCGTGTGAATGAGCGTCACCTATCCTTGACTCCCCACTATCTGAACGCCTGGAACAGACTAAATACAAATGTACGGCGTGTGAATGAGCGTCACCTATCCTTCACTCCCCACTATCTGAACACCTGGAACAGACTAAATACAAATGTACGGCGTGTGAATGAGCGTCACCTATCCTTCACTCCCCACTATCTGAACGCCTGGAACAGACTAAAATTAATACAAATGTACGGCGTGTGAATGAGCGTCACCTATCCTTCACTCCCCACTAACTGTATGCTTGGAACAGGCTAAATACAAATGTACGGCGTGTGAATGAGAGTCAGTTATCCTTCACTCCCCACTATCTTATATTCCGTGAAACGTGATCTGTTAACATCCTTCACTGTGAATCGTGAATACGTTGATATTAAAGAAAATAAATCCCGAGTTTGCGACTTATTTGACTTATTTGGCCTCACCTGATGAAATAGATTGTCATCAAGGTCATATATCATCCAAAGGCTTCAAAGATAAAATAGTCCGTTTCGAAACCAGTTGACGAGACCTTTACATGGTAGCAACTGACGAGGTTCGCCAAAGAACCGAAACTCGAGTCTTGCATAAAGACATTAAGTTATGTTCATTCCTTGCTTAAGGAAAGGACTCAAGAATTTACTAGCATCCGTGAGATTTACAAAACAGCAACTATGCTACAGATTATTTGTTAGGTGCCAAATCAAACGCTATTACAATGCAACGGAGGTTAATCCTAGCTCCACTGAGACACACTACTAAACTACAGAACTAACTTAGGAGCTAAAAATTATTGCAAAAATTCATAATTTCACTGCAGTGGAATTAATATAGACTCCGGCTTTTTGAGAGTCGGATCCAAGACGCCTATATGCGGGATGCCGGAAACACTTTCTCTCAAGTCTTGCACGCCGCAGGCTTTAGACATTAAATCACGGCCTATGAAATTTAACGATCCTTGCACTCTCAAAGCGATAACAAACTTTAGCCGATAAGTATTTATCTTGCAATGAAAGTGAGCCAAAGAAACAACAATGTATGCCATTAGAGCTAGCACCGAATAACGGCATAAAGAAATAAAATAATTCTAACGGCTCTGGACAGCATGATATCCTCCTATCAATCTGAGACTGAGATAATCCGCCGAGATCAAAAGGTTTATATCATCGGAAGAGAACAAATTCTTAACTGTGATCTAAAGGCGCGATCCTCTCTGAAGTCTTACTGGGAAAGCTTTATACTTTAGGCTTTTAAAACACTTTTTTGCGACGAGTGGGAGTCGTGTTTAGCCTGTCTTTTTTATACCACTAACAACTCGAAGTGGACGAGCTGTGCGAGTGAGATTTTTTTTCGTAACATGCACATGCCCGGGTGCACATGCCACCCATGAAGATGAACTGAAGCAAAGTGCGCTATTGTACAAAACGTGATTAGAGGTATTTTACGTTACTGCGTTAACTGACTTAACTACTTTTGTAACTTTTTTTGACCAGTATTTTCGAGAATCGTGAAAACGATTTTTTGGCTGTGTGATTCGTGAAATGCAAAATTAAGTTTCGTGACTTCGTGACAAGACCCCACCTTGCCCCACCTTGCCCCCCCTCTAAGGTGACAAAGTAATCAACATTTTTGCCCAATACTGACGTCTCACAAGCAGGCAAAAGTATCTGAGAATCGTGATACCAATGCAGTATTCCTGTCTCGAAATGACAATTAATTTATAGCACTATGCAGGGGCGGATTTAGGGGTGGGCCGAGGGGGCCGCGCCCCCCCCCCCCCCCCTTTTGCCTGGGATTATTATTATTTTTTTAATATTTTAGTTAGCAACAGCTGTCAGATGGTATTTTGCAGCTTTTGCTTTGTTTTCTGAGATTTATTTCCGTTATTATCAATATGAACATTATCAAGCGTTGTTCGAATCAACCCACCTTTTTAAACAAGTTTCAAGAATGTTTACAGAAGCACCATGGGAGAAGACCGCCTCAACGCACTGTTGCTGCTCTTTGTTCATAAAGACGTAGCTTTAGATTATGGTGCAATTGTTGACGACTATGCCAAGCGTAACCAGTGAAGGATGACATTAATCAACCCCTGCAGTGACTCTTCTTAAAGTCATTTCCACGGGATATTTCGTTTGTTTAATTTGTTTTTGAAAAATTATCTTAAAATCTGTCATCCGAAGCCTTCATTTTTGGTCACAAATGTTCCCAGAATGCATGCAGTATAATAGCATCAATTTACCGGGAGGAAATGTTGCTGCTTTGGCGCGAGGTTGCGCTCTCGCCGCAATTGCTGCAGCTCATGTTTGATTTAATATTATTGTTAAGTTAGAAAAGGTTATGTCATTCATCAAAACGCGTATCATTTTAAAAGTGTTTATTGTACTTCTTTGACAACCACACCTGTATTTTATTAAATATTTCAGCATTTCTTGTTCAATATGGAATCCAAGCATAAACCATAAATTTAGGCGTCCAGAATGCACCAGATTGCATCTCCGAGTACTCCAATTATCAACATTTTTCGGGCGGGGGGGGGGGGGGGGGGCGAACCCCCCTAGATTGTCACGCCTGCGGCGCTTCTGATGGACGCTGGCGCGTCCATATTGTCACCATAAAAATTGCTCCGGCCCCCTCTTTATAGATTTCCTGGATCCGCCCCTGCTATGCTCCGTGGCTGAATGAACGTTAAAGTCAGCTGGAGACCTCATCACCAATGAACGCATAGATTGCTCCAAATAAGCTCTATTTTGTCACAGATACTGGTTATTGTGTACAAAACTTACTTCTGTATTTATCTGTTTGAGCAAATGGCCTCAACACTAAGTCAGCTGTTACGTTTTGGTAAAACCTGATCCATTAACTGACAAGTGAAGCATTACTGATTTCCTGAAACCAAAAAATCTCTTTTGTGCTGGTGGCGTAAGGTTTAAGGAAAAGTAATAAGCTGAATTCTTATTTTTGCCTTTTGCTCAAACAAATAAATTATTTTAAATAAGTTTGTACACGATTAAACCAGTATCTGTGCCAAAATAAAGGTAATTTGGAGCAATTTGGATTTCAAGGCTAAATAGTCACTTATGATAGATTTTGCATAAACCCTTCAATTATGAGGTAATGGGATTTCCATTGTTCAACAGATTGGTTACCTTATTCAGGGGGATCGTTACACCAAAAATGCCATTTTCTCGCTACCTGAGATTGGCTTTATAGCATTATCTCGTTAACTCTAAAAATTCCATTATAAGTTTGTAAATGTATGTTATAGGTGATTTTTAGGTGTGCGAGAGGAAAAAAGACTCCTATTAAAAGAGCCATCCCATGAATAAGAAATGCTAACGCGTAAGGCAATAGACCCTATTCATAAATGGCGGCAGATTTATTATTCTTTTATATTCATACTAATCAGCCCAACTAGCCTCGTTAGCATGTGCAAAATTCAAAAGAATTTTTGCTATTAAATGAGGCTAGTTGGGCTGATTAGCATGAATATAAAAGAACAATAAATCGGCTGCCATTTATGAATAGGGTCAATATTGCGGTAAGCTTATGCTTTCATACTGACACTGCTCGATATCTTTTTTTTAGATTAAACGTAGGGATTTTTGACAAACGCAAAAAACAAAACAGTACATCACTTTTATAACGTCCAGTCCGATAAAAAAGGGTCCTGAGCATGACTTGAACTCGCTCCTTCCGACTGTTACATTGTGCAAAACCAAAATGGCGACCAAACACTCAAATCAGCACTGGCCCACCAAAACAAAAAACACCTGCACTGCAGGCTACAAAGTATCCATTATTGTACACTGCAGGCTACCAAGTATCCATTATTGTACACTGCAGGCTACCAAGTATCCATTATTGTACATTGTAATCTGAACAAACTAATTTTACTTCACACGCTTACCTTTGATGGAGGTAGGAAGTTTATCAAGGAACCATTGAATCTGAGATTGCTCGGCACGTTTTAGAAGTATGGGTTTATCACTACTTCCAGAACTAAATGTAATTGAATTATTGGTGGCTGTGATTGAACTGACATAATTCAAAACAAACTGAAACAGGAAGAAATGAGAAATTAATTATTATAAGTAAATTTGACAGTTACTGAAAAAAATGCGAAAAAAAAAACATTTCAATTGCCACCCCACTTCACTTCTAAGCTAGAGCCATTACGCCGCTCTAGCAACAACATAATTATTGTACTTATATCAACAAACAAACATAGATATAAGTCGCAACCCTTTTCTCCATCCTCATGTCTTCGATCTCTTGCAAGAAGTTGTGCTTAAATCTTTTTTACTAGTCATGAAGCATAGAACATACAGTTGTGTGTATCTAATACAATTGTTTTCATTTTCTTTATTATTATTAAAAATAAAAATTATACAAACATGCTTGCAACATACATTAAACTGATTATGCCAATAGAGAAGTCAGCCCAAACTAGCTTTACACCAGGCTTCACAATGAATGAAGAAATAAACGGTGTCAATCACCGGTTATGCTCGAGGGGATGATCATACTTGGAATTGACTTGCATGGGGAACTTACTACAAAATACAGGACCACTTTTAAGGGACCACATAGTAAATGTTACCTTCAGCCTAATTATAGCCGTATATTAACTCAAAAAGGTCCGTTGATTTTTTCATGCAGCACTTATTTTAAAGTGGTATTACTTCCCTTTTAAAATTATGAAAAAAGATAACAAAAACAAATCTTAAAGTCACTGTCTATTATACACTTCTCATTTTCTTTCCTTTACACCCTTCAAGTAAGTGCCACTCTAGAGTTGTAAGTCACTGTCTATTATACACTCCTCATTTTCTTTCCTTTACACCCTTCAAGTAAGTGCCACTCTAGAGTTGTAAGTCACTGTCTATTATACACTTCTCATTTTCTTTCCTTTACACCCTTCAAGTAAGTGCCACTCTAGAGTTGTAAGTCACTGTCTATTATACACTCCTCATTTTCTTTCCTTTACACCCTTCAAGTAAGTGCCACTCTAGAGTTGTAAGTTTAACAAATAGATTCCATTTGGCCGTGTGTCTGTTCAGTTATAGATCACAGATGACGTCAAAATGTGGTAAGAATAAAAAAGTGGCACACGAGCCGTAGGCGAGTGTGTCACTGATGTTCTTACCACATTTTGACGTCTTCTGTGACCTATAACTGAACAGACACACGGCCAAATGGAATCTATTTGTTTTATACAATGAACAGAAAAGTAAAAAGAGTAAAATTACGAACTTGCCTCGCAGCGCTCGACCGTTCGAAGATTTGTTCCAGTTCAATTATTTTTCAAGTTGTCAAGAACACTTTTCGTCTTGGTTTCTTCTTTTTCTTGCTCGTAAACGGCTCCTGCTAAACATTTTTCGAGGCTTTCACTTGCTCAATCCAGAATAATCTCGCAAACATTTTCAAAACTGTGCGCCATGTTGGACAAAACAAAGCAAACAGTTTTTCTATGACGTCAGCCGTGCGTCTGTACTCTGATAGATCATAGGCAACGACCAATCACAGAGCGCGTAGTATTCAGTTCATTGTATAACACTGTCTATTATACACTACTCATTTTCTTTCTTTTACACCCTTCAAGTAAGTGCCACTCTAGAGTTGTAAGTCACTGTCTATTATACACTTCTCATTTTCTTTCCTTTACACCCTTCAAGTGCCACTCTAGAGTTGTAAGTCACTGTCTATTATACACTTCTCATTTTCTTTCCTTTACACCCTTCAAGTAAGTGCCACTCTAGAGTTGTAAGTCACTGTCTATTATACACTCCTCATTTTCTTTCCTTTACACCCTTCAAGTAAGTGCCACTCTAGAGTTGTAAGTCACTGTCTATTATACACTCCTCATTTTCTTTCCTTTACACCCTTCAAGTAAGTGCCACTCTAGAGTTGTAAGTCACTGTCTATTATACACTCCTCATTTTCTTTCCTTTACACCCTTCAAGTAAGGCCTACGGCAAACGTCGAACTTCACATGTGCCGAATCTAATGCAAATGAGCAAAATCTATTGTTCTTGCTCATTTGAATTAGATTCGGCACATGTTAAGTTCGACGTTTGCCCTAGGCCTAAGTGCCACTCTAGAGTTGTAAGTCACTGTCTATTATACACTCCTCATTTTCTTTCCTCTACACCCTTCAAGTAAGTGCCACTCTAGAGTTGTAAGTCACTGTCTATTATACACTCCTCATTTTCTTTCCTTTACACCCTTCAAGTAAGTGCCACTCTAGAGTTGTAAGTCACTGTCTATTATACACTCCTCATTTTCTTTCCTTTACACCCTTCAAGTAAGTGCCACTCTAGAGTTGTAAGTCACTGTCTATTATACACTTCTCATTTTCTTTCCTTTACACCCTTCAAGTAAGTACCACTCTAGAGTTGTAAGTCACTGTCTATTATACACTTCTCATTTTCTTTCCTTTACACCCTTCAAGTAAGCGCCACTCTAGAGTTGTAAGTCACGTGTCTATTATACACTTCTCGTTTTCTTTCCTTTACACCCTTTAAGTAAGTGCCACTCTAGAGTTGTAAGTCACTGTCTATTATACACTTCTCATTTTCTTTCCTTTACACCCTTCAAGTAAGTGCCACTCTAGAGTTTTAAGTCACGTGTCTATTATACACTTCTCGTTTTCTTTCCTTTACACCCTTCAAGTAAGTGCCACTCTAGAGTTGTAAGTCACTGTCTATTATACACTTCTCATTTTCTTTCCTTTACACCCTTCAAGTAAGTGCCACTCTAGAGTTGTAAGTCACTGTCTATTATACACTTCTCGTTTTCTTTCCTTTACACCCTTCAAGTTAGTGCCACTCTAGAGTTGTAAGTCACGTGTCTATTATACAATCTTCATTTTCTTTCCTTTACACCCTTCAAGTAAGTGCCACTCTAGAGTTGTAAGTCACGTGTCTATTATACACTTCTCGTTTTCTTTCCTTTACACCCTTCAAGTAAGTGCCACTCTAGAGTTGTAAGTCACTGTCTATTATACACTTCTCGTTTTCTTTCCTTTACACCCTTACAAATCGGAAAAAATGTGCCAGTTTTTCAAGAAACGTGGGTACCCTGACTCTGTTGTTAATACGGGCCAACAACGTGCACAACAGATCGACAGACAATCAGCACTACAAACATCACAGAAGGAAGAGAACGAGAGAATTCCATTCACCCTCACTTTCCACCCACACAATCACACAGTCAAAAGCATCATTTTAAAAAATTTTGAATTGCTCCAAAACGACCCCGAAACTGCAGAATTTTTTCACAACCCCCACTAATTTCATTCAAACGTGACAAAAATATAGGCAACTTTCTTGTTACGAGTACACTGAAATCTGACGATGAACCAGGAACTTTTAAATGCGCACGCACACGATGCAACACTTGTCCTTTCATTCACAACGCCAACAAAATAACGGGACCTAAAAGATCTATTAAAATCACTGATCGTTTCACATGCAACTCCGTAAATGTTATCTACTGCATAACATGTACTTTTTGCAAAAAGATATAATTCAAAGGGGACAGACCGCAAATAAATGTGGCTAATAAATATATCTGAATTTCGTAACTGTTCATCAGGAGGATGCCCAAAATGCGTGCAATTCCACAATTGGTTTCGGCTCCATTAAATCCTATACCAATTGCAGAACATTTTAGGAGGAGCCACCCACAGTGTGAGCACAGTTACTGACAAGACATATCAGTAAGGAAAACAACGCAAAAAAAATGTAGTACGTTAAATAACGAACTAAGCACACACGTCATCTAAACAAGCTAAGCACGCGCACGACTCAAGGAAAATTGCGCGCGCGCACCTGCATTAACCTGAATAGAAGCAATATAGAAATTAAATAGGGGCGCTAGAATAATATAAAGGATCTAAAATAACAAAGGATACGGCGGTGTTTCTCAATTCTGGATTGCTAGTTTAATTTCTCGTAGTGTAGTGCCATATTTCTCAATGATAGCACTGTGGCGTTTGAAGAATTTAGTAAATGATTTACGAAGGAGTGAAGATTTGAACCCTTGGTGAAGGAGACGTGATGAAAGTCGGCGAAGTCTATGCATAAAATCCAACTTCGATGTGCAAATTCTAGCATATCTTACCAATTGAGATATATAAACACCATAAGCCGGATTGGCTGGAATGTTGCTGTCCATATGAGGGAAATTGACAATCCGAAATGAGAAGTCATCCCTCTTGTCGTAGACACTGAGATGGAAAGGTGTGTTGCTGTCACCATTCTTGATTCTCGTGTCCAGATAACACACCTCATTTGATGTTAAGGTAGTGTTCTTTAGTTCCAGGTCCGACGGATAAATGTCGCTGATGTAATTTCCAAAATTTTCATTGTTAACGCTCAATAAATCGTCGATATAACGAAAGGTGTTGCTAAATTGGACAGCTTCGGTCACATCTTGCTTCATTGTTCTTAGCATGAAGTCATACTCGAAGGTGTGGAGGAACAGATCAGCCAACAAAGGTGCGCTGTTAGTGCCCATAGGTATGCCGAAAATAATTTGCCGAAAAACTGTGTTTCCGAAGCGGACGTAGATATTGTCGATAAGAAAGTCAATAGCAAGGCACAGTTCCCTACAGGAGAAGTTAGTGTACTTCGTAGATTTCCTATCATTAGCCCAGAATGTGTGGAAATTATTGGTTGCTATGAAATTTTTTCCTCTGGTGTTAAAAACCCTTTCAAGTAGATCATGGAGTTGATGTTTAAGTTTGGCGTGTGGAAGGCTAGTATAAAGAGTGGAAAAGTCCCAAGTACTCACATGATTAAGCGAAAGTTGTTTGTCCTGCAATGTGTGAATAACATCCAACGAATTGTTGATGACCCACATGCAATTAACTCCTGTTCGTTCTAAAATAGTCTTGCAGTATGAAGTACAGTGACTCTTGACCAGTTTAAGGTACTCAGTTATCAATTTAGAGATCTATACATTGGCGAAACAGGGAGGAGACTGGGCGACCGTTTTCGAGAACATCTCCGAGACGTTGAAAAAAATGACAAAGACGCATCCAAACCAGTCGCGCGTCATTTCAATCTTGCTAACCATTCTAAACAACACATGACAATCTGTGGCGTTTCCCTACACCAGGGCAACACAGAAAGCCGTAAAAACTTAGAACAAAAAATCATCTTTCGAATCGGCACTCTCAAACCCCACGGAATTAACGAACGCTTTTCATTCAACTAATATACATTTGTTTTTCACGTCACCAAATTTCCACCAATGGCGGAGCTCCTCCAACTATATAAAACCACACACTACCCACAATCCCTTGATTCGCTCCGACGAAGGGCTAGCGCTCGAAACGTCAGCTTTCTCGAATCTTTTTACGGTGGCTAATTTACCTTATCGACTCAGTCGATAAAACCAAATTATTATAATATATATACACTAGAAGCTGCATGCATGCACTCCAATTAGTGGGCGACTTTATTCCTGCATTGAAACTAATGTTTACCTTAATGCTCAATCAGAAAACCAAAATGTTCTATATTTCAGTAATCGTAATGCTGCAGACATATCGAACGTACATTTCAAATGGAAGAGCCTTGATTTACACGAAAAAGAAAAATTTCCACTGCCAAAAGCTCATTAAACTAAGACAACAGAAATTATGTTAGACAAAGCATGGCCCAGTATATGCAACTGCTGTAAGATTGTCGACCTCGTTCCCAGGGTCTCTCTTCTTTCCGCTCCCTACAGGCTCAGGAATTTTCCCTTGCTTCACTTCGCGAATTCTGTGATCTCATCCTGAGATCATACATGTACAGTACATTAATAAATTGCGTTTTCTTTTTTACTACACACGTAAAGAATTTTAGGAAATTATTTTCTCTCATGCATTAAATAAGACAGGTGGACTAAAAACTTTGTAGACCTGGGCCTACAGGCCTATAGGCTCGCCACGCCCCTGGAAACATTGTGTCAATATAGAAGTCAGCCCATTAAACTAGTTTTACACCAGGGGTCATTTCAATAAAACTTTTACAAGTGCAGTTATTGTTTTCAACCTCTGAAACAGTTGGCTACACTTGCAAATTACACTTGTAAAAGTTTTATTGAATTGACCCCAGACCTCACAATAACACACAGGGTACCTATGCCTGAGGTGATAATCATACTTAGAATTGAGTAATACTGCCATTAAGCCTGCAATTGTTACTTACTACAAAAATATGGGCATGTTACATGCATAAATATATAATATATATTATAGAAATGTCCAGTGCCATATACTCTTATGGTCATCCCAATTGAAGGGCTGGGGGCATAACCAACCTATGTTGCTTTTGAGGTCGTTTTTTATTTTTCTCCCTCAGATTTGTCCTTTTTTGGCATGTGAACTACATATTGGTTGCAAAACATTGTTCAGATTTTTTTCTGAGGAACAAGTTTTTTTATTTCTTTAATAAAATAAAAACGGTTATAATGAATCTTACGTCACGCGCTTGCTTTATCGAGTTATAATGAACTCGCGAGAACCAATCATAGCGCGCGCATTTCCTTGAGCATTTTATAACAAGTTATAATGAACTCGGTTTGACCATAGTGTGTGCATTTCCTTGAGTGTTTTATTAAATAATTTAGATTTAATTTTACTTTATTTTATACTGAAGGATTCAATTTATTATTATTTTTTTTCATTTTTTGCCGTTTTGTGTGATCTTTGATATTTAACTTTCTCTTATTTTAATTTTGACTATTTTTTTTTCAAAAATATCCTTGATCTGTGATCCTTGAGCCCCGATCTTTCGTCCATACTTTCAATGAAACCCTGCACTGCATGCTGTCTAATAATGGTTTATAGTCATCAAGAAAAGTATAGTCTTGACAGGTTTTGAATGGTTTACTGTACATTTTGGTAATTTTATGTTTGTTTGATGTTGCTATGGTGCCATTTTATCTTATAGACTGAATATACAAAAGAAATGAAAACTTAATGGACGGTTTGTAAATCCTGACACAGAACAGCTATACTGTATATACACTGTAATCTAAATCATAAATTTATTGTTATAAGCAGCAGAATTGTATGGATATTTACAATAGCTCGCCATTGTAAATAATTATCTTTACAGTTCTGCTGCTCACATTTATTTTATCCATTACTTAGAGTACTAGGTGATAGAGAATGGCAGATTAGGAGGGGGGAGAAGGAGGGGGGGAAGTGGGAAGAAGGAGGGGGAGAGAAGAAGGGGGAGGGGGAAGTGGATGGAGGGGTTATAAGAACAATAGTGATGAAGCTTATTGGCACTCGATCCTATTAGTATTCTGTAACAGTGATAAATTTAAAGTACAGAGTGTTTTCACTTACATGTACGTCATATTAAAATTCAGAAGCATTAAACAACAGTTTTCGATTCCAAAATGTTTAAGAGTTATAGGCGACCAAGTGTTATACATTTTTACTAAGAAATGTATGGAGCGGCCATCTTGGTGCCCCACCACGGCCACAAATTCACCAAAAATCTCATCACAAAATAATTATTGTATTCACTATAAGTGTCATTAAATCGGCTTATAAGCATCTATAATTAAAAAATAACTTTCAACTGGATGAATTTTTGTTTATTTTCACAGGTTAACTAAAATAGCGTGATGAATTGTGTGACACATTTAACACCTTTATGAATCAGAAGCAGAACATTGTTAAAATCCGAAACATTGTTGGGAAAGACTGTAACACTGGCATCCACATACATGTACCATGTAAGAAACAGCTTTATAGAATGTATACTTTAGATTTTTGAATTTTAATGACATCATATGGCTGTTATCTGAAACGGTCAGATTGGTGAAGTACTTTTAAGCCTTCAAACCAGTCCGACTTGTTTCGTCAACTTAGTAAGTTTTATGGTCTTTGATTGCTAATTAGCTTTCAAAACCAACAAATTTTAATCTTTAATGTAAACAGCGCACATAAGATAGCTTTCTGGGCTGAATAACTTTTCGCAAATTTTATAAATATTTGAATCATATCGTTGCCATTATCAATAATATCCAGAAACGTGTTGCTGCGCATTTTATCAGAGTTAATTGTCTACCAGCATTTTGTAAAATTAATATAGACCTTTATTTATGAACCGCTGTAAAGCAGATGCCCTGTGAGCAGAGCTTGTGAAGATCAAAGGGGGTACAATCAAAGTATAGAGCAAGGCTGATACTTGTAGAACATTTAACACGTCAACGACATAATAGAGCCTAAACTGAAAGCCAAAATGCAACCGTGGACAGCTGTTTCGACCTGGTTGGGTCTCGTTAGCACGGTGTAGCAGCAAAAAGATAGAAAAACTAGCACGAACGCCAATTCTCTACCAAATCGCACGTGGTGATGGCAACAGATGAGCTCAAATTCAAACGTTTGCCAATTGACCCACGTCACAGCGGCGCGTGACCAAGTAAGAAGCAAAGGACCGCGAACGAAAATGCTGCTGGTGTACGTAGGATCTGTAGCAGATCAAGTCAGCCAAAAGGGGCTCTGCTAGCAAGGTATAAAGCAGATCGTAAATAAGAAAAATTTCAAGAATTAAGATAATATTTTTGCTTTCCTTTATTTGAATTTTTTTTCAAATATCAAGAGACCAAACGTTTGTAAAGTAACATGCCGCGACCCCTACGTATTTAAAATCTAAGTATTCATCGAGGTAAATCAATATTTTATGTTGACAGCTTTGGTTCTCGTTATCTTACACCCAGTCTGCGTTTTATACCGAGTCCATGATTCTCAGGCTGCATATTTGTATACCCTAGTCCGTGTTCTATACCCGGTCCGTAGTCCGCAGTCCGTAGTCCGCGTTTTATACCCTAGTCCGTGTTTTATACCCAGTCCGTAGTCCGCAGTCCGTAGTCCACGTTTTATACCCTAGTCCATGTTTTATACCCAGTCCGTAGCTAGTCCCTCGTCCCTTGTCGTCCCTTTATACACCGAATGCAAATAAGGCCGCCCGACAATTTTTTGTTTGGACAGGCTCTCAAGAAAAGAAAAGCAATTTGTTAATGATAAAGATCAGGTCAAAACAAGTCATTGTATGCATTTTCAAGGCCATATTCATATTTTAGGAGAAGTTAGAGGCAATCATATTTTGGGAAAAACATGAAAGCGAGGCTAGTTGGGCTAAAATGTCTTTTCTCATACAAATGCTTAAAATTTCAGTGAGCCATAACTTTGCAACCGTTAGACGAAAAACACCCAAACTTTGCAAGATGATACACTTAGTAGCACTTGTTTACATGATATCATTAATTTCTCTGAAAACTTTGCCAAACAAAAAGCCTGCCTGACGGCCAATTCGCATTCGGTGTATTAAACTATCATTTCTTTTCTATTTTCCTTATGAATTATTAATGAATTTTATAATAAAAATAAAAAACTATCCCTTTGGAAATTTCAGTTTAACTTCATACTCTATTTTTTTCTGGAATTAACTAAGTATGTGTTTTTTCAACAATATGGTTCACTTACAATTGATTAGAAACAAATCACAATACATACAATGGAGGTTTTGGCACTTATACATGCATGTATGCCCAACATGTGTCTGTACAGCTGTATCTAACCTTTTTAAGGGGTGTTGCAAGACAATTGATCAGAAACAAATCACAATACATATGGGGTGTTGCAAGACAATTGATTAGAAACAAATCACAATACATACATGTACAGTTTGTGTACAGTGGAGGTTTTGGCACTTATACATGTATGCACTTGTAACAAGTGTCTGTACAGCTGTATCTAACCTTTTTAAGGGGTGTTGCAAGACAATTGATTAGAAACAAATCACAATACATACAGTGGAGGTTTTGGCACTTATACATGTATGCACTTGTAACTTGTGTCTGTACAGCTGTATCTAACCTTTTTAAGGGGTGTTGCAATACACCTCCATCCTCCTCCCTTTTCTGTAGTTTGTTGAAATAAAAATGGTAGAAACTTCATTACATAGTCAATTAACTTACTGTAATTTCACACTATCACCAGCCAAGATCTCTGGACAACTCTATGATTAAGCATAATTTCCAACAAAATGAAAATCACATTAATCACTGTAATGCATGTATTACAAAAATGGTGATCTCAGAGACTGGAGAGACAATTTAAAAATGATGGAAGTCAGACGAACTTTATAGAATGATTAACTTCTCAAAAAAAATGTGCAAAAACAAGAGAATTGGACTAAAATTTATTACCGTCATTTGTTAAATCACGCATCACCTAATGTTTCTCAACAATGATTTAATTGCTTCAATTCAACATGGGGGATCAAGAAAAGGGCCTAACTGTTTCAACAGTTCGAATAAGTAAAGATTTCGTAAAACATTTGACAATAAAAATCTGCGATAAAATATTATAAAACATAACACGACGTTTCGACGTTTCCAGAACGTCATTATCAAGTGAGAATAAAATAATGAAATCGAGTATATATAATAAAAAGATGAATAAATTAAAAGGCATTGAGAGTCAAACAAAGAGTTTGGCCCTAATGGAGTCGCTCTGGGTGTTTAAATTGGGTCTTATTGTTCTTATGTACAACATTTCATAAACAAGACAATCCCATTTCGTGCTACATTTTTTAAGCATTCTAAACTGGCTCTCATTGAGTATATATACTCGATTTCATTATTTTATTCTCACTTGTTAATGACGTTCTGGAAACGTCGAAACGTCGTGTTATGTTTTATAATATTTTATCGCAGATTTTTATTGTCAAATGTTTCAACAGTGATGGCTCAAATGACAGAAAAGATACATTGTTGTGTATTAACTATTAAAGAGCAGCTACAGGTTATTGAAAACAATTAAATTGAACGTCTGAAAGAGATGTACAGGACTATATACATGTACATGTAATAACTGAACAAATATGACAATTTGTTTAAAACTTTGATGATTCAAGAAAAATGTGATAAAATCCAAGCATGCATGCAGAGTGTAGGTACCCATAGTGCGGCTCATCTTTAACTCTAACAAAGTACACTCTGGTGTTGCTTTTGAGAGCATTACAGTGCATGTAGTTAGGGTTAAAAAAAGAAAAAAAAAACAGAGATTATTTAACAGAACTGAAAAGTGGTTTTCACTCAGATCATAATAGTGCATGCATGCAGAAGTATACAAAACACTTTCCAATTTGGATCTCAGGTTCATCATCTGTAAGATTTAGCATTTACAATGTACTATTAATAACAAACTTGGAACCTCTGATGGGTTATTGTTTAATACTGTTGGACAGTACTTTAAAAGCACTGTCACACAACTACAAGTTTATTTTTGCCTGATCAACAAGTCAGTATTTTGGTTATAATCCTTAACAGTCTATTTAACCATCTTGAATAACACAAAACTGTTAACAAACATGTAAATCAGGCAAAACAAAAATAGCACAAAAGAAAATCAAAAAATTACAATGGACCAATTAAAAGATTTAACATTCACTGTGTTTCTCCAACAACTGAACAGATACAGTTGCTCATTTTATGTCTCCTTTTATTTCAAGTATTCCAGGAAATTATGCAGATTACATGGATATAAAATTATGGAGATCTTGACCTTTTTATCACTTACTTAAATGGGCTACATGTAGAACGAGCAATATACATATATACTCCATTTACCTTTCGTGTAACACGCTTTTAGAACGAGGAATATACATATACTCCATTTACCTTTCGTGTAACACGCTTTTAGAACGAGTAATATACATATACACCTTTCGTGTAACACGCTTTTAGAACGAGTAATATACATATACTCCATTTACTTTTCGTGTAACACGCTTTTAGAACGAGCAATATACATATACTCCATTTACCTTTCGTGTAACACGCTTTTAGAACGAGGAATATACATATACTCCATTTACCTTTCGTGTAACACGCTTTTAGAACGAGGAATATACATATACTCCATTTACCTTTCGTGTAACACGCTTTTAGAACGAGCAATATACATATACTCCATTTACCTTTACCTTTCGTGTAACACGCTTTTAGAACGAGCAATATACATATACTCCATTTACCTTTCGTGTAACACGCTTTTAGAACGAGAAATATACATATACTCCATTTACCTTTCGTGTAACACGCTTTTAGAACGAGTAATATACATATAGTCCATTTACTTTTCGTGTAAAACGCATTTAGAACGAGCAATACATATACTCCATTTACCTTTCGTGTAACACGCTTTTAGAACGAGGAATATACATACACACCTTTCGTGTAACACGCTTTTAGAACAAGTAATATTCATATACTCCATTTACTTTTCGTGTAACACGCTTTTAGAACGAGTAATATACAATATATACTCAATTTACCTTTCGTGTAACACGCTTTTAGAACGAGGAATATACATACACACCTTTCGTGTAACACGCTTTTAGAACGAGGAATATACATATACTCCATTTACCTTTCGTGTAACACGCTTTTAGAACGAGGAATATACATATACTCCATTTACCTTTCGTGTAACACGCTTTTAGAACGAGGAATACACATATACGACATATACTGCATTTACCTTTCGCGCAACACGCTTTTAGAACGAGTATACATATACTCAATTTACCTTTTGCGTAACTCGCGATTAGAACGAGGAATATACATATACGGCATTAACCTAACTCGCATCTCTTCTTAATCGAGATGCATTTTTCGGATCGACAAGTCTGTCTTTCGGGTCGACAGTAGTTTTGTCGATCCGTACAACTCGTACGAGTCGACAACCTTCAAGAGGGCCTGTTAACCTCGTTCCCATGGTCTCTCATCTGGCATGCGTCTCTAATGAGATGCAATTTTCGGGTCGACAACCACAGCAGTACACCCTGGATCCAGAGGTCCGTTCTCTGAATTAACCGCATAAACGGTTAGAAGAAGCTCGCGAGACGGACCTCTGGTCACTCGAATATACAACCTCATTTCCATGCGAGGATCTAGTTCAGAATCTGAACTAGGTCGCTGATTGGTTCTCCTACTTGTTTCCAGACTCTACCGGGAGTTAACGATGCAACAGCAACTTCGATTGGCTGGACCAAAACAATTCGCCACGGGCGCGTGAAAAACCGGTTTCCCAAAGTGAAGCCACACAAACAACAATGGCGGACGTAGATAGAGATCGCGGCTTTTTGCGATCTTAAAGAAACGCTGCGGATTACTCTTTAGTATCCAAATTTTCAAAATATCAGAGAACTAATTTAATTTATTCAGCGCAAGGATGTCTTGAAAAGAGGTGTTGACAGGCCAGACACGACTTATTAATTCGTGTTATCGTGGAGTGTGACCTTTAGAGTTTTGTTTGAACGAGGAAAATTTTTATCTCTAGCACGGAGGCGTGCTTTGGAGTTGCAGGTATTCTCGCTGAACGATTTCGCTGATAACTGGTAGGTGACAGGAAGAGAAATAGGTGTACTGGATTAATTGCGTGCGGATATCAAGGATTCTTTGTTTGTTAAATCTCTCGCCTTTGAAAACGGTTGTATCCAGAAAGTTTA
Organism: Cladopsammia gracilis; assembly: GCA_022457155.1. Lineage (NCBI taxonomy): Eukaryota > Metazoa > Cnidaria > Anthozoa > Scleractinia > Dendrophylliidae > Cladopsammia > Cladopsammia gracilis. The sequence goes on along the minus strand of JAJGOT010000168.1, from coordinate 805,178 downwards.
CTTCTTTGTCTGAGATTAATGTTTGTTTGCAAGGACAATAAAATCTTCTATCTCCTTTTTCTCGACACTCTACAGTGAAAAAATGTCATCGATGTATCTTTTTTGATTTAATATTTCTGTCTCGACCGCGTTTTAAACATGTCAGCTGTTAGATTTAATGTAAACAAACAGACACGCTCCCCAAGGTTTAAAACCGGTTTGGTGAGATATCCGATCCACAAATCGCATGGAAATGAGGTTGTGTACTCGAGTGCCCAGAGGTTTTTATTTTTTCTCGGCGCGTTGCGCCTCGTTGTCGCGGCTTCGCCGCTCAAATTCGCCGTTTTCACTAAAAAATAAAAACCTCTGGCACCCAGGGTAACAGCAGTAAAGTTAAGGATTTCAATTTAGATTGGTGTGAATGAATGATTACTCTATCTTTTTCTTAAGGCCCTGTCACACTATTGCGTATGAGAGAAACGTATGAGTTGCGTATGAAAATTCATAAAATAATTTTCATACGCACAAAATGACCAGCGTACTAGACCTATGTGTCACGTACCTCTAGCGTAACTCTCGCGTATTCAGCGTATGCCTAGCGTATGCGTAGCGTATAAACCATACGTCCGAATAAGCACAAAATTTTTAAGCATGCTTAAATTTTTTTTTCTGCGTCGCCGTATGCCAGCGTATGCCACCGTATGCGACCATGCTTCAAACGTATGCCTAACGTACCCCTAGCGTATGACAGCGTATACCAGCGTATGAGTGATATTTTTCATACGCTGGCATACGCCAGTACGATACGCAATAGTGTGACAGGGCCATTACAAGTTGATCTACGGAGTTTGATATGATTTTTTTAGAAAAATACCGGTGCCAGCTGTGCCATAAAATTCCATGATTTTGTAACAATGTTTGCTGCTGAACTCTTTCACTGAATTTTCTTTAGTAAAGCTGCATTCTTGCGAAATTTCAGAGTTCATTTAGCTGTTATTTTGTTAATGTAGGTTGACACACGTTTTTTATAAATAAGTTTGAAAGTTGAAGCATGTCATTTTGTGGAGTGCTTTATAAAAATAGAATAGAATATTGAGTTAAAACATAAAGACACAAGTACGCATACATGACAATTACTTTTCGTGTAACTCGCTTTTAGAACGAGGAATATACATATACTCTATTTACCTTTCGTGTCAGAGAACACGCTTTTAGAACGAGGAATATACATATACCCCTTTCGTCTAATACGCTTTTAGAACGAGTAATATTCATATACTTCATTTACTTTTCGTGTAACGCGCTTTTAGAACGAGGAATATACACCATTTACCTTTCGTGTAACACGCTTTTAGAACGAGGAATATACATATACTCCATTTACCTTTCGTGTAACGCGCTTTTAGAACGAGTAATATACATATACTCCATTTACTTTTCGTGTAACACGCTTTTAGAACGAGCAATATACATATATACTCCATTTACCTTTCGTGTAACACGCTTTTAGAACGAGGAATATACATATACTCCATTTACCTTTCGTGTAACACGCTTTTAGAACGAGTAATATACATATACTCCATTTACTTTTCGTGTAACACGCTTTTAGAACGAGTAATATACATATACTCCATTTACTTTTCGTGTAACACGCTTTTAGAACGAGGAATATACATATACTCCATTTACCTTTCGTGTAACACGCTTTTAGAACGAGGAATATACATATACTCCATTTACCTTTACCTTTCGTGTAACACGCTTTTAGAACGAGCAATATACATATACTCCATTTACCTTTCGTGTAACACGCTTTTAGAACGAGCAATATACATATACTCCATTTACCTTTCGTGTAACACGCTTTTAGAACGAGCAATATACATATACTCCATTTACCTTTCGTGTAACACGCTTTTAGAACGAGCAATATACATATACTCCATTTACCTTTCGTGTAACACGCTTTTAGAACAAGTAATATTCATATACTCCATTTACTTTTCGTGTAACACGCTTTTAGAACGAGTAATATACATATACTCAATTTACCTTTCGTGTAACACGCTTTTAGAACGAGGAATATACATACACACAATTCGTGTAACACGCTTTTAGAACGAGGAATATAAACGAGGAATATACATATACTCCATTTACCTTTCGTGTAACACGCTTTTAGAACGAGGAATACACATATACGACGTATACTGCATTTACCTTTCGCGCAACACGCTTTTAGAACGAGTATACATATACTCAATTTACCTTTTGCGTAACTCGCGATTAGAACGAGGAATATACATATACGGCATTAACCTAACTCGCATCTCTTCTTAATCGAGATGCATTTTTCGGATCGACAAGTCTGTCTTTCGGGTCGACAGTAGTTTTGTCGATCCGTACGACTCGTACGAGTCGACAACCTTCAAGAGGGCCTGTTAACCTCGTTCCCATGGTCTCTCATCTGGCATGCGTCTCTAATGAGATGCAATTTTCGGGTCAACAACCACAATTTACGGTTCGTCTCATTTTGTCGATCCGTACGGATCGAACTTTGATTTTGTCGGGTCGTATCAGGTCGACAGTATTGGACATGGATGAGTTTATTTAAAGGGGCTACATGTGTATGGAGATCTTGACCTTTTTTTTCACAGTTTATTTAAAGGGGCTACATGTGTATGGAGATCTTGACCTTTTTATCACAGTTTATTTAAAGGGGCTACATGTGTATGGAGATCTTCACCTTTTTATCACAGTTTATTTAAAGGGGCTACATGTATATGGAGATCTTGACCTTTTTATCACAGTATATTTAAAGGGGCTACATGTGTATGGAGATCTTGACCTTTTTTTCACAGTTTATTTAAAGGGGCTACATGTGTATGGAGATCTTGACCTTTTTATCACAGTTTATTTAAAGGGGCTACATGTGTATGGAGATCTTGACCTTTTTATCACAGTTTATTTAAAGGGGCTACATGTATATGGAGATCTTGACCTTTTTATCACAGTATATTTAAAGGGGCTACATGTGTATGGAGATCTTGACCTTTTTATCACAGTTTATTTAAAGGGGCTACATGTGTATGGAGATCTTCACCTTTTTATCACAGTTTATTTAAAGGGGCTACATGTGTATGGAGATCTTGACCTTTTTATCACAGTTTATTTAAAGGGGCTACATGTGTATGGAGATCTTGACCTTTTTATCACAGTTTATTTAAAGGTGCTACATGTGTATGGAGATCTTGACCTTTTTATCACAGTTTATTAAAAGGGGCTACATGTGTATGGAGATCTTGACCTTTTTATCACAGTTTATTTAAAGGTTCTACATGTGTATGGAGATCTTCACCTTTTTATCACAGTTTATTTAAAGGGGCTACATGTGTATGGAGATCTTGACCTTTTTATCACAGTTTATTTAAAGGTGCTACATGTGTATGGAGATCTTCACCTTTTTATCACAGTTTATTTAAAGGGGCTACATGTGTATGGAGATCTTGACCTTTTTATCACAGTTTATTTAAAGGGGCTACATGTGTATGGAGATCTTGACCTTTTTATTACATGTGTATGTCACCATTTTTAGTGTTACTTTAAAAAGCCAAAAGTCATTTTGATATCAGTGAAAACCCAAAAATAATGGTCCAGTTTTGTTTCAAATTACTCTGTAAGTGCTCAAAGAGTAAAAAATAAGTGTCTTGGGCTGCAGGTGACCAGCATGGAAATGGTCCAGTTTTGTTTCAAATTACTCTGTTAGTGCTCTAAGAGTAAAAATAAGTGTCTTAGGCTGTAGATGGACAGGATGGAAATGGTCCAGTTTTGTTTCAAATTACTCTGTAAGTACTCTAAGAGTAAAAATAAGTGTCTTGGGCTGTAGATGGACAGGATGGAAATGGTCCAGTTTTGTTTCAAATTACTCTGTAAGTACTCTAAGAGTAAAAATAAGTGTCTTGGGCTGCAGATGGACAGCATGGAAATGGTCCAGTTTGGTTTCAAATTCCTCTGTAAGTGCTCTAAGAGTAAAAATAAGTGTCTTGGGCTGCAGATGGCCAGGATGGAAATGGTCCAGTTTTGTTTCAAATTACTCTGTAAGTGCTCTAAGAGTAAAAATAAGTGTATCTCATCCAGCTTTAATCACACGTATAAGAAACGGGAAAAAAACACACACCCCGAATTACAAATTCTGAGATCTATATAAGCTCCTCATTAGCATATAACCAGCACGCATAATAAGTACATGGACATTCCAATGCGAATGCACAACAATACACAACATTTTCCCCCCTCTCTGAGATAAACCTAAGTTTAACAATGTTCAGAAGTAAGCCTACAAATTAGAGTTCATAGTCTCTAAATCGCACAGGGAGGCGTCTCAAATGTTGAGGACGAGTATACTAGTAAACAGAGAATTGTTCAGTTCCTGATCTGGTTGAGGATCGACTGATGCGATGATGCATTGAAGAAACTTCCGGGCTCGGTACTTGAACTCGGAACAGGACCGTTTGGTGCCAAAATGGTACCATCCTCTAACCGAAAAGTCGCAGGACCAATACACTTTACCACCTGTAACGGATCAGATAGGGCCGGTTTCAATTTGTGGCCACAAAGAGGTCTTCTCACTCTGACCCAGTGACCGACATCAATCTTGGGTGACTGAGCTTTGCGCCTTCTATCCCCGTAGGACTTTACCTTTCTCTGCTTAGCAGCAATGCACTTGCTTAGTTCTGGCACTGATGCCTGTTGTGGGGGCTTCAGATTATCCAGTGGCAATATGAGGTTTCTGCCAATCATCAGCTCAGCAGGAGATAATCCAGTTAGGGCATGTTTGGTTGCGCGATAGTTACAGAGCGTCGTACGAACCGCTTCAGGAAAAGACTTGCCTTCCGCAAGGGATGCCCTGATCCCCTCTTTCATCGTCTTGTTAAAACGCTCCACCCCACCATTACTTTGAGGGTTGTAAAGAGAAGTCAGCCGATGCTCAATCCCCTAGCACTTCAGGAAATCATTAAACTCAGACGACGTGAACTGTGGTCCATTATCACTGATAATGGTTTCTGGCAGTCCCCACCTGGTGAACAACTCTTGAAGTGTCTTAACAACCGTGGACGTGACTGAGCTCATAGTGGATACCTCAGTCCACTTTGAATGAAGGTCATGGACAACAATCATGTACTTGTGAGACGCAGGAGCTGCAACGAACTCACTCACGATGTCAATCTGAAGTTGTTGCCATGGCCGTACGGGCCAACTAACTGGTTGGAGCGGGGGTTGTACTGGCTTCACTGATTTGCCACTTAGCGCACACGCTTCACACTCGCGGACCAACTGCTCCACATGAGAATACATATTTGGCCACCAAACAGCTTCTCTGCATCGTTGTTTCATACGCACAACACCGGGATGACCATCGTGAGCCATGATAAGCACTCAAGCTTGTAAGGACTCCGGAATCACAGCGCATGTCCCACGAGCGATGCAACACTGATTGAATATGGAGAGTTCTGATCAGAGCTGAAAGTAAGGCATAAACACCTTTGGAACTTTACTGGGCCACCCGTTCACAATGTACTTCGAAACTTGCTGGAGAACAGCATCGCTTTTGAGGCTTCTAGCAGCTCATTTGGAGTGATGAGGGATGAAAGATTAACTTCGAAGACACAGCTATCATCCGAACTAGGCAACATCACAGGGTCTGGTTTAGTGACGACCAGACGGCTGAGCATGTCTGCAACGTGATTGTTACTTCCAGAGATGTACTGAACAGCAAAATTGTACTGATGAAGGCGTTCTGTCCATCTGAGTAAGTGCATCGGCTTGTGGCCAGACCCACTTGTAGCGAGCAACGTGCGTAGAGCTTCATGGTCTGTTCTTAAAAGGAATTTCCGACCGAATAGGAAGTTGTGCCAATGCTCACATGCGAAGATACAGGCCAAAGCTTCACGTTCACCAGTAGAATACTTCCGTTCTGTGTCAGACAGCGTCTTTGAAGCGAAAACGATAGGGTACTCCTGGCCATCGATCTACTGAGAAAGGACTGCACCAGGGGCAATACCAGAGGCGTCTGTAGTGACAATAGTGGGTGCATCGGGGCTGAAGTGTGCCAAAACAGGAGGAGATGCAATCTTTGCTTTAAGGGAAGCAAAAGCTGACGACTGAGCTTCAGTCCACTCCCAAGGAACATCCTTTTGTAGCAACCTACAGAGAGGCTCTGCAAGGAGGGCGTAGTTTGGGACAAACTTCAAGTAGAAATTGGTTGTGCCCAAGAAGGAAGCAACTTCTTTGGCATTCCGAGGTTTCGGGAGATCCAGAATGGCCTTGACGTTGGACTTCAGTGGGCGAACACCAGCTGCGGAAACACTATATCCAAAAAAATCAACTTCTGTTGCACCAAAGACACATTTGCATGTGTTCAGTGACAGATGATGATCATTGAGACGGGTGAGAACTTCCTTGAGGCGTTTGTCATGCTGCTCTTTGCCTTTGCCATGGACAATAATATCATCGATGATATTGAAAGCACCTTTAATCCCTGACAGGATAGACGAAAGAATCTTCTGGAAAGCACTTGGGGCTGACGACAGACCATATGGCATACGTTTGTACTGAAACACTCCATCATGTGTAACAAAAGCTGTGAGATGTCTACTGTCTACATGCAAAGGGATCTGTAGGTAGCTCATACGGAGGTCCAGTTTGGAAAAAACGGTGGAACTGCAAAACTCGGTCATGAGTTCTTCCTGTGACGGCAGTGGGTACTTGTCGGGAATAATGGCCTTATTCACTTCGCGCAAGTCAACACATAGGCGAATTTCCCCAGAAGGTCATTGGGCTACCACGAGATTTGAAATCCATGGTGAAGAATCAATCTTTTCGAAGACATCGGTTTCTTCCAGGCGGCGAAGTTCCTTTGAAACCTCTTCACGTAACGATAGGGGTAGGCGCCACATCCTTTGTGACACAGGTTTAACGATGGTGTCGACATTAGGCGGTTGAAGAGATCAATTCCCATAAGGCTTGCTCCACGTTTAGTAACGTAGAAGGGAAAGCAATCAACAAATTTCTCTTGATACTGTACCAATACATTAATTAAACAGAGAACCTCAATTTTCTCGTTGTTGTAGCTGAGGATCTGCTGGCTGGGAGCGACAAGTTTTTTTTTTTTTTTTTTTTTGGGACTGACAAGTTGGTGCTTGGAAAAATGTTCCCTAAACACCGATTCACTGATGATAGACACCTTTGCGCCGAGATCAATCATGAGATCTAGCTCCACTCCTTGTATGTTTACTTGGCAGGACTTAAAATCTTTACCAGTTGTTCCGTCTTGCAAGTTAAACACGGTTACGGTTTCCCTTGTTTCATTCTTGGCACCTTGAGAAACTTGTTTAATGCCAGCCGATTTAGAGCGACACCAATTAGCGAAATGATTTATTTTACCACAGGAACGGCACTGCACACCACGAGCTGGACAAGACTTGCTGTGTGTGTTGTGTGTTGAAGAACCGCAATTTGTACACTTCTTTTCCGAAGAGCGACCATTTCTTTCTGAGGGCGGTAATTTTGCGCCAGGAGGCGAAGATTTTGGATCTCCATGAGGACTGGGAAATTTTTAAGTTTATCACTTGTGTCTTGGAAAACTGGCTAAAACTTTTGATTATGGTTTATTTTCTCTTCTAAAATTTAATTGATATCTTCCTCTTAGTGTTCTATGAGCATTTCATGTACAGCAAAGATACTTAGTTCATATTTGGGGCAGTTTCACCCAAAAACCTCAAAATCATCATGACATAGCTCCTTTAAGAGTACTGCAAGTGTTCAACAATGTAAACAATGGGAGTGAAATTACAATCACAAATCCAGTTAAATAAGGCAAACTGATAACATACTGTAACACATGAAAAACCAAACAGTTATAATGAACTGCATGATTAAAAGCTTATTACATCCAATATAGATGTACATGTATCTCTGTGGCCTTATAGAAACATATTAATATAAATGTTAAAACACGATCCATGACACTGTGTAAATTTAATTGCCTTGCATGTTTTCAATGTCCTTGAAACTTGCAGGCCAGATAAATTGATGATTAATCTCGAGATTGACAAATTAAAAAAATATATTATCAAGCGGTTTCCAAATTATCATCACATTTGTAGGCGTAGACCAAATTACATACAGAAATAACAAATCCTTCTTTCTTGCAATGGTCAAAGCAACCCCTTTCACTTTTTCACACACAATCTCAGATGGAATAAAACTACTATGCAATGAAACTGCATCCCCGAAGCCCATCGTTTTCTTTGGATATTAGCCAATTATGTCAATAGCATGTTTTTTACTGTACTTATAATCCCCAAAACTGCATCCCAAAAAATTTCAAAAACGCTTTCATAAAATTGTTCCAACTTTGCCACAATAATGGAGGCGACTATAGGAGGTACAAGCTCCCTTAATCGATTGCAAAAAAAACCTCCTGCTGCCCAGAAATATGGCTGCAAGTAAAAAAACGTCATTGTGTCCTTACGTTGCTATGGCAACTCCAATGTCAATATAACACTGGTCTTAACAAATTTTCATCTTAGTTTATCTAATACATGTACAGCTGTGGTGACTGTTTTTCCATAGTATTGTTAATGATGTTGTAGTTAAATGCTCAAACTTGGGGGTTATTGCCCCCCAAAAATCCAGGTGAGCTACCTTAAGATCATCATTATACATGAACTAAAATGCTGACTTCATTGTTATGAGGTGAAAATAGAGAAAACGTGTGACAGTACTATATATACAGTGTAATATACTGTCACATGTGGTATTAAACAAACCCAGCTTCAACTGCACTGCACTGAGTTTCCTGGAAAATATAGATCATGGATCAAGGAATGGGAATCAAGATTTAAGGATCAAAAATAAGGAAATACACTGTATAAATAAGAGAAAACAAAATCTTTTATTGATAACAAAGCTTAATAAAAAATCTTATTTTACAATTAATTTCACTTAAAAAAAACTATTCAGTCAAAACACCATTTACATTATTCCTTTCGATTAAAAAAAAAGACACTTAATTTCGATTAAGAAAATTCATTCCATTAAAAATATATCGTATATTCGAAAAAAGAATAAGAGAAAACTAAATAAATAAAAATATTAAGAATTAATCAAGGATTGTGCAAATAATGCAATTGTTTTCATACATATGACTTTTAAATTAAACGTGATTCGTGAATCATATTATTTTTGTGAATTAATTTCTTGTTTACAGTGTATATTTTAGCAGTAATCCAGACTTTACTGTGGGGGAGGGGGTGGGGGAGTGAATAAGGGGGGAGGGGAGCAGTGAAAATTTTAGAGAAAACCCAGCCAGCATTTTATAGGCTTTTATGAAGTTTTCCTAACAGTTTGCTAGTATCAATTAAAATGCCAATCAAATCAAATCTATGTTGAGTAGAACACACCCCCAAACTCCTTGAGCTGACAACTGGAGTATAAACAGGTTGAACAGAGGACATAAAAGTATTTAAGACATTAACTGTTTACAACTGGACTTACTTTTGTCACAAGATCTCACAAGGTCATTATTAAAACTTAAAAAATGCACCGAGTGCATTATTGAGTTATACAAGTGCACAGGAATTATTAAGAACACACGGGAATTATTAAGAGCACAAGAGAAGTGTGCTTCTCACACTTCTCAAGTGTTTTAAAAAATTCTCAGGGCTTATATAACTGAACAATGCACGAGGAACAAGTATTTTATTTCTTTAATGACCACAAGGGGGCAAGAATTTGTGCATGCTTTATCAAGTTATAATTAACGTGGTTTGACTAATCATAGCATGCGCATTTCCTTGAGTATTTTATAAAATAATTTATATTTCATTTTACTTTATTTTATACAGAAAGATTCAATTTATTTGTTTTCTTTTTTCATTATTTTCTAATTTTTGTGTGATCTTAGACATTTTAACTTTCTCTTATTTTTCATTGACTTTTTTTTCAAAATCCTTGATCTGTTATCCTTGAGCCCAGATCTTTGATCCATACTTTCCATGAAACCCAGCACTACATGCTGTCTAATAGTAATATTGATAGTCGTCAAGAAAGTTTAGTCTTAACAGGTTTTGAATGGTTTACTGTACATTTTGGTAAATTTCTGTTTGATGGTGCTATGGTGTTATATACATGTACCTTATGTATTGTATATACAAAAGAAATGAAAACTTAATGGGGAGTTTGTAAATCCTGACACAGAACAGCTATACTGTATGTAATCTAAATCATTGTTATTTTTCTTTTATAAGCAGCACAAATGTACTGTACATATATTTACAATAGCTCACCAATGTAAATATCTATACAGTTCTGCTGCTCACATTTATTTTATCTATTTCTTATTCCTTAGAGTGGGTGAAGAAGAAGGGCAGAGGAGGGGGGGAAGGAGAAGGCGGGGAAGGAGGGAGGAGAAGGAGGGGGCAGAAGGAGGGGGAGGAGGAGGGCAAAAAGGATGGGGGGAAGTAGGGAGAGGCGGGGGAGGGGAGAAAGGAGGAGGAGAAGGAGAAGGAGGGGGGAGGAGAGAAGAAGGGGGCAAGGGGATGGGGGTTATAAGAACAATAGTGATGAAGCTTATTAGCATTCCTATTAGTATTCTGTAACAGTGATGCAGTATAGCTGTTCTTTATCAGGATTTTCACACCTTCATTAAACTTTTTATTTCTTTTGTATTTTCTTTATGAACTATTAATGAATTTTACAATAACAATAATAATAATAATAATAATAATAATAATAATAATAACAAAAAAGTACCCCCTTGGAAATTGCAGTTTGACTTCATACAGTGGAACCCCAATTTAACGAAGCACAGGGGACCGGAAAAAACAGTTCGTTAGATCTGGGTTTCATTAAATCGAGAACCCTGATACAACGAATTTGTGGAAAAATGACCTAAAACTTTGTTAGATCGGGGTATAGGTAATAATTAAAATTTACCGTTCTGCTTCACAGTCCAACACTTCCCCGTCTGATCGGTATTGCACAGTGTACACATAACTTAAAGCACTCGTGATTTATTAATGTACTGTCCACTGTACATAATGGATAGCTGCTGACAATGTTCTTAGAGAATAAACAAAATATTATCGGTTTCATCTCTTGCCAGATTCGTCTTCTGTGGCGTGATGACATTTTATTCGTTATATCGGGGTAGTTTTTAAGTTCAGTCCTCCAGATTTTGTTCGTTATATCGGGGATTACGTTAAATCAGGGTTCTTCTCCATACATTTTTCTGTGACTCTGGCCGGGCCGAAAACATTTGTACGTTAAATCGGGGACTTCGTTAAATCGGGGTACGTTAAATCGGGGTTCCACTGTACTTTTATCTTTCCTGGTATTGACTAAGTATGTACAGCTGAAATTATAATAACAATGAGTATTGAAAATAACGCGAAAAGCAACAATTTTCTATGCTGATTGTTATTATTAATTTCAACCCTTGAGGTATGTTTGAGTCTTTGACGTCACTTTCTCCCATTCGCAGCCAATTAAGCCTTGGAACAAGGTTGATTAATAGCCGCCGCAAATTCTCGGAAATAAATGTTAAAATAAAAAGACCTCTGATGTTCGTAATGAATTGAAATTTGGCAAGATGAGTAAGAAAGTCTAATTGTACACGAAAATGTAAAAAAATGAAAATCAGAAATTTGATAACAGGGGCACTTTTATTAATACCAGCAACAGGTTGTTAAGACCAATAAAACTGAATGTCTGAAAGAGGTGTTCAGGTCACTATTAATAACTGAACCAATGACAATTTTTGTTTACAACTTTCATGATTTAAGAAAAAAGTGACATACTCCATTAGCTTGAATGTAGAGTGTACATGTACATGTAGGTACCCATGATGAGGCTTAATTTCAGAAAAAGATTCGTCACTTTATCAAGCACTATTGTAATGATTTGGATATAAAATTAGTTTTTTCTTCCTTTAAGATAGGCAACATGTTTAGCGTGAAAGACCCTGTCCCTGACGGGCTTCGTTCGCGTGTGGTTTATAAGTTTGTATGTGCGGGCTGTAATGCCTGTTATGTCGGTGAAACAACCCGGCATTTTTCCACACGCGTGCGTGAGCACTTAGTCAATGACAGGACCTCGCACATTTTCAAACATCTATTGAATTCTGAACATTGCCGTACCTTGTGTTCACAAGATTGCTTTCATATTTTAGATCACGCTTCTACGAGTTTCCAACTTAAGATAAAAGAGGCTTTTCATATTCATAGAGAAAAACCGTCTTTGAATCAACAATTACATCATGTAAATTTGAAACTAACCTTATAATTCTCATATCGTCACGCTTTTATTTACATTGTTGTTACTAGCATAATTAACATTTGTTCCCACTTATATATTCACTGTCAACGCTTTGTACACTACTAATTAACTGAAGATGACAGAAGTTGCTGTCGAAACATGTTTTTCAAACTAAAACGTTTTGTCGTTTTTCTTAAAATTATAACCTGCCTGCTAACATCTAGACCTTTTGGAAATCTAACAAAGTATTAACTTCAGACAGTTGATTTTGTGAGCATAGTAATAGTTTATAGGTGCAGAAAAATTCAACAAAGTGCACTCAGATCATAATAAACTGCATGTACATGTAGTGCATGCATGCAGAAGATACAACATTTTGTACAAGTTGGATCTGAGGTTCATCATCTATACATGTACATATGTAACATTTAACAATAAATTATTATATTATATAGCAAACTTTGATAGTCTGATTGGTTTCTTCAAAACTGCTAGAATGATGTCAGTATTAACTTTAAAAGCACTGTCACACATACAACCACAAGTTTATTTTTTTCTCATTACTTAACAAGTCAGTACAGCTATTTTGGTTATAATCCATTATATGTATAGTCTCTATATATTAACCATCTTGAATAACTATCAGGCAAAAAAAAATAAACATGTACCACTAAAGAAAATTGAAAATGCATGAAAAATGGTCTGATGAAATTAGCTCAAATTTGCTGTGTTTTTTCAAGAACTTAACAGATACAGCCACTTATAAATGAACGTCTTTTTTCATTTTAAGTGTATTCCAGGAAATATATGCAGATTATGTGCATACAGGTGTACAAATCTTGACCTTTTTATCAGCAATTTTAGAGTATTGCAAGTGTTCAATCACATAAACAATGGGAGCGAAATAACAATCACAATTTAAGTTAAATACATGTAAGACAAACTAATAACAAACTTAATAACACATGAAAAACCAAACAGTTACAACAAACCGATTAAAAGCTCATTGAATCCAACATACATTTCTATGGCCTTACATGCAGATTGTTAAACACATCATGATCCATGATACATCAGTAACTTATCAAACATTAAGCTATTACTGTAAACCAAAGCTTAAGTATTCCAGTAGAAAAAAAGTCATATTTTTTTTCAAGAGGAATCAAATTTTGAACTTCTCAACAGCTGCAACATTATTAAAGGACAAATCCACTCTAGCTATTACTTCAATCGGAATTTCTAGGCCTCCTTGTGATTGTGAAAAACATGCGTCTTTCATAGTTGCATAGACTTCAGGACCTCTATTATAAGGCAGTACATATAAATTATTGTTTTTGGATGGTTTCTGTTTTGAGTAGTTATGTAACCCACTGTATCTCACTTTTCCATTTCAGTGTGTTTTGTCGTTAATTTGATGTAATATCGTATAATTATAGACGAATCATCTATAATTATTCACTATAGCACACTTTTCAAGATCTAGTGTGTTTTGTCGTTAATTTACAAAATATCATTATAATTTAGTGACGGTATATATTTTAATCGATACTCATTAATATCCGTACGGAAAAGTCTCGATACCAGATTCAGTCTTCACCATACACCGTTTATCGTAACACATCCGAAAGTCTTTTTTCTGGTACTTATTTACAACCTGTTTTGTAGAGGGATCCCGAGTTATTGCTCGTTCGTTTACGGTTGTTATTCGTTCCTTTTGACCTTCGATGATCTGTTTCATCGTTTTTTGATTTATTTTTTGACTATTTTTGTGATTCAGAGTGAAACCTTTGACCTTACATTCCATCTTCCCATCACTTGTACTGTAACTGTATGATTTTGGACCAGAACCGCACCAATTCGTAATATAATGTCCGTTTAACTCATCGGTTAGATCGCCGAGGCTGTCACCTGTTTCGATTCGCTGTCCCCCTTCACGTTCGATATACCAACAGCTGTCGGTGTCAAAACCGAGAACCTGATCACCGAGTTTATCCAACACTTCATACAGCATCATTCTAGCGTGACTGGTTGTGAAGGCAGCAATAAATATGTTTGTGTTATTACTATTGTCAACGAACTGGTCTTTCAAGTTGTAAGTCATTTCAACCATATCTTCGTTTAAGAATTGAATGTTCAGATCGTCTATGCTTTCATCTAACAAGATCTTGTAAAATTCTTTTGGTTCAGTGACGTACACAGTCTGATTCATGTTATTACGCTGACCAAACTTTCCCCATAAGCTACACAGAGAGATCTTACTTATCGCCCTCCTTCCAGGATTGTACTCAATCTCATCAAGCTCGATTCCTAACTTTGATTTAACAATAGCCTTGTACTCATCAACACTCTTATATGTACAACCTTCCCCAACCTTCAGTTCACTCGATTCCATCTTGATCTTCATGAATTTTCTTACATAACTCTTGAAAAGGTCATCTGATCTTTTAGGGAAATGCCACACCTCGTATATCTTTACAACCTTGTACCCTTTACAAATCGCCACATTCAGCTCATTTGTGCACCATGTTCCGATGAATGATCGTTCATCATCTGTATGTGTACATTCCTGAATCTTATTTTCAGCGCACACTCTACAGAGCGGAAATAGCAGCTTTTCAGCCTTATCGCATCTTATTTTTACCGGTAACACAGGATGATAAAGACCTCTTGGAGGTAAAACTTTACATTTCACAAAACCAAACCAGTTCTCATCGTACTCTTGAGGAGGATCGAATATCTTTGTAGGATGACCTATCGGATAATGCTTGAAGAACTGTACCGTTGAATATAAACTAACAAAGTCGACATATCTACCTTTCTCACCTTTTTTGAATGTGTAGGTCGGTTTTGTTATATTTGTTCGTCCACCAAAAAATGCGTCCCTAGGGTTAAGAGGTCCTACAAATTCCCGATTCCACGTTTTTAGAAACTTATTAAAATCTTTCTCCTTTTTCAGTTCACATTCGTAAACCTCAACCAGCTCATACCCGGCAGCTCTAATCTTATCGTTTTTCGCTACCGTCCTCTTTCTTAGAGTTAACATATCCATCTGATTTTTTGTGTTGATTGTGTCACATGTATAACACTTCTCACAACCGTGCCAAAAACATCCTTGAAATTCATAGACCGTATTCCCACAAAACCCATCAACCTTTCCGATATCTGGTAAAGTCTCTTCACCACCGTTCAGAGCGTGTTTTATTTTAACACCATCTCTCTGAGAAATCCAATCTAACCATGCGATGCTACTTTTACTGTAGTTCTCTCCACGTGTAATTTCCTTTACAACAGCGATCTTTTCACGACGCATGTGGTTACTTCTGTACATGGTCATGCATACAGAAGCGATGGTTATATATTGAAGAGGGTCGATGTTACCTAACTCGATATACTGTTCTCGAAAAATCAACATACCTCTTCTGAGGATGTCTACATCACTATCACAGTAATCTCTCAGCTCCTTCTTCATGTCAAACACATAGTTTTCATCAATACGTTGTTGGTACCATCTTAAGAACTCTTTTCTCGCTGAAGGTTTCATCTGATCATAATCATAGTGTTTCTTATCAGGAATCGGTCCTACATAGTTTTGGTTACACTTTGTGTTGAAATAATGTGGAAAATACCCTTTTTTCAACTCTTTCAAACCAAATGTCTTTGGGAACGATGATAACCCCGCAGCGATAAAGTTTATAGAATCAATAAATCTAACACCCTCAACCTTCATAGACATAATCTTTGTTCCGTTGTAGATAATATCGGGTTTCACTCTGTTCTCTATACACCAATTTCGAATAAACTGAGCATCGTAACTTTTTGCATTGTGAGCTATGAAGGTATACCCCACATGCTCATTCTTGTTAAAAATAAATCTACAAAATTCGTCGAGCGTTTCAAACGTATTTTTATCTCCATAAAAATCGTGACAGACGACTAAATTGACCTCATGAACATCGGTCTCCTGAGTCGCTTCAAAATCATAGAACATGTATTTATCGGTTCTTGTCCGACAAGAATAACACAGATTTCCATCCTTACATCCGTAACCTTGACATTTTCCACCCCTACATTCCGTTTGAGACATGAAACAAAGATGTTCATTCATATCACAGTACTTCTCACAATTACTACACTTCGAATATCCGCAGATGTGATTCTTTAGGCCATTATTTTTAGAAGATGTAATTGTACGCTCGCATTTCAAACATTTACCTACTTTTTTACACACAGTGTCTTTACTACCCCATGTGGATCGTTCACGTAGATGCTCCATAAAACAATCTACTCCAAAGAAAGACCTATTACACTTATCGCATGGAATTGGCGGTTTAGAGCACTTTTTCACTCCGTGTGGAAAGTACTTGAAACATGCTGTACATTTTGCGGGGCATCTATGACAGTCGCGTTTTGTGTACGGCTTTTTGCAGGTGTGACAATAATATTTTTTGGACAAGAACGCTGGCATACTTGTGATAACGTCGAAGTGGTTTTTGTTTTTGTAAAGGTATATCATCTGTCCATCGTGCTCATTATCGGTAGTAAAGATCAGATCATTGAATCGATCGCCGTCTACAATGTTTATCTGAATCTTAAGATGTTCCGCGAATCTCTTTACATCTTCCAGATCTGAACCGGTTTCCTCGTTGATCTCCACTCCAGCTTCTTTATGAAGTTTGATAGCTTCGTCTTTCTGCAGTTTTCTCGAGCTATTGAACCCGTTTTTCAACTGAGATGGTGTCCATTTTTGTTTATTTATGTTTGCACGAGCCGTCACTATTGCTCGCGCAAGACAGATTGAGTCATTATTTTTGATTGTGATTATACTCTTTTTATCGCTGGCATTTAATTTTGTTACACGTAATCGGCCCATTCCCCGGGGAACCTTTACCGACTGAATCTCTATTTTGACCTCGGGGAGCGGTACATCCTTGTATTCAATGAATCTAGCTATCTCTTCGACAAGATCCGTCCCAAGGTGATCTGTGATCGTGATTCGTTTTGTACTGACCGGTTTATACCAACTCGGATGACTAAGTATCCATCGAATCTTGTCACCGTTTTGTAACCCTCTCTCTTTTATTACTCTGAGCCCTATTTCTAGCAGTAATTTATCAATATCGAATATTTCACGAGGGTTTACTATCTTAACTTTGAATATATCGAAAAACGATCTGAACTTGTTACTTGTATTCTCACCTATCTTGATTATCTCATAGGGTAATCTTCGGCTATCGATCTTTTTCAAAACTTGGTTTAGTTTTTCTTGTAAGAACAGTGCGCCACGTTTGTTTTTTGCACGGCTGATTTTCTTTGTTAGACGGGCAGCCTCCCTCTTTAGTTTCTTTTGTCTCTTCTTATTATTTGTCGAAATTTGTTCATCTTCAGGAGGGGGACATTGGGGTTCGCGGTATCGCGGTATTGGTCCATTTTTCGTGCGGTATTTCGGTAAATTTTATTTTTGAACGCGGTATTTCGGTATTATCTGAGACTGCGGTATGCGGTATTTGATTATTTCGGACTGCGGTATTCGGTGAAACACGTTTTTTTGCGCGGTATTTCGGTATTTGACAGGCTGATGATTTGCTGACCTTTGCTGCCATTCCCCAAATAGCATTATCAAATAACACTCCTAGAGATCCCTAGGCTCGATTACCGGGTGTTTCTTGGTGTTGCGGAAGCTATTGTTGGTTATCTTTTGTGTTGTGGTGTGGGTACGTATTGTACAGTGTCTTTTGAATCTTTTGTTTTACGTCATTTGGTGATCACACCATCCGCAACACCAAGAAACTACCCGATTACCCGCCGTTTTGTGCGCTCGCGTTCCTTCGCGCATACCACTTGTTGGGAGCCTAGGTACTTGGTGTATCCCTGATCATAATGTATCCCTCATTGTAATGTATTTAGATATATTGCAGTGTAATGTAGGGTCGGATTACAGTATCTAGGGTTGAAGCACTGATTTTAGTATTTAGGGTTAAGCACTGATTCCAGTATTTCCAGTGTATCGAAAGGGTTAGTTCTGGGTTAGTCTGGGCTAGCAGCATATTATCTTATATCCCTTAAAAACTGAATTACATTTTCCGGCAGCTAGTCCTCGGTGGTGTAGAGAGCAGATCATTCGGCCCGGGTTCGTTTCCCTATTCTACTGTTTTTTTACGTTTTATTTCTACTGAAATAAAAACTAAGTGTTTAAATACAAAATAATATGGGATACACCAAGTACATACCGTTGGGAGGAGGATCTGAAAACCGGACTCCCTCAAACGGCTGAAAATCGACCCTAAGAGATCCCTAGATGCCATGTGTAATCTCTACCGTATAACAATAGCGTCATGCATAAATTCATGATGGAATGTGACAAATTTAAAATCGCGACTACAGGACTACTTCGTTTCAACGGGCCGCTTGTGCCGCCACAATTTCACTCTCATCTATCCTGTTTATAGATTGGCTAAGCCTGTGAATGTGCTTCACAACGAAGCGCGATGTGTCGCACTATACTCAGTTTGGACCACAGCGTGCGTTATACAATCAGGTCACGCTATAGTCAAAATTTTGGCGTAAAAAGGTAAAGTAAGGAATCGGAAAACTGCGCCACGCGTTGTCATGTACGAAAAATTAAACGGGTATTAAACGAATATTTATTTATTTTTCATGTTTTGATTCATTCCGGCTTTTAGGATTTCACGCTCAAGATTCCGGATTCCGGGGAATAGGTAAATCATTAGCCGTTCGAATGGCTGAATAGTTTTTCCGAACGGATAGCCCTAGCCGTTCGAACGGCTGAAGTTGTTTTTGAACGCTAGCAGCAGCCGTTCGAACGGCTGAAGGTTCTTTTGAACGGCTAGCAGCAGCTGTTCGAACGGCTGAGTAAATTTTTTGAACGGCTAATCACGAAATCACAGCCGTTCGAACGGCCTCCTGTCGTTCGTGAACGGCTGATGAACGGCTAGTGAACAGCTTGAACGGCTCGAACGGATAGCCGTCAGTATCGTTTTCGTGTGAGAGGTCACAAATGTTGTGTGTAAACCAAGTGAACGTCTTTTTAAAGCCTGAATTTGAAAAGTGTAAAAAGAAAAGTCGAGTTGGTTGGGGGTGGGGGGGGGGGGGGGGGGGATCTAAATTGAAAGACCATCCGTGTAGGGGGTATGGATATTTTCTGGAACCACACATTCGGAGTGTTAAGAGGACAAAGGGATATAATTGGAGAGAGCAATTCACATTTTCGGTATGCAACCTGGAACTGTTACGAGAGTGTCACGTGGTACCTGCCTGATATCCATACCTGCGGTATCGGTATTTTGTTGATTTTCCTTGCGGTATTGCGGTATTTTTGATTTTATGCTGCGGTATTGCGGTATGGCCTACCCCCCAATGTCCCCCTCCTTCAGATCTTTCAGATCTATTTTCGACCTCTTCCAATTTCTTCTCCTTCTTTGTTTTACGGGTCTTTTGTCTCTTCTTTTGTCGTTTACGGTCAGAATCTTCAGATTCTAACGGTATCTCTGATTGATGATCTTCTAGGGGTTGTGGAGAGGGCTGTCTATTTTTCCTTCTTCGGGGCGGAGATGGTGAGGGTTGTCTTTTTCTTCTTCGGTGTGGAGAGGGTTTATCTATAAAACTAACGATACCACGTGGTGGAGGTGGTGAAGGTTCATCTATAAAATTAACGATACCGCGTGGTGGGGGAGGTGGTGGAGTATTTATACTACTTTCAATGAATTTGATCAGCTCCGCTTTCCTCCTATAACGTGAATAACCTTTCAAACCGTTTTCACGTGCAATTGCCTTAAGCTGTTCAACAGTTTTTGAATCCATACGTAAGTATCTTATATCAATATATTTTATTTTTTAATACCATTTTAAATTTTCATTTCACGTTCATGAAATGAAAAGAAGAGATCTTCACCGCAGATCTTTCAGTTCTTTCAAATCTACCCAAGAGTTGAATTTATCGCTATACCCGCTCCACTTCACTAACGCTTTACCTTTTCGAGCATCTCGTCGAATCACTTTCTCAATACGGTAAACGTCTTGAACAGCCTTCTGCAGCTCTTCCTTATAAAAAGAACCCGTTATCTCCTCACCCAGCTCATCTTTCAGTTTATAAGTTATAGGGTTAGTGTATCGAATCTTATCGATAGTAAAAATCTCTTCAGTCCAATTCGGTGTGTAACCTTTATCGAAAACAGGACGTTTGTATTTTGATATTCGAACTTTATCCCCAACTTTAAAAGATGGTTTTGTGTATATCCGTTTCATCTTACCGTACAGATTTAAGTAAACAGCACTTTCGTTCTTTTTCTTCGACGCTTCCACAGGTGTCATTCCGATGCTTCGGTGTTTTGAATTATTGTATTCTTTCAATATCATCGGTAATATATCATAATACACGGTATTGTTTTGAACGGTAAATTGTTTATACATTTTCTCTTTTATCGTACGGTTCCATCTTTCACAAACACTAGATTTTTCTTCATTCTCTGTCGAATACATCACTATCTTATTTTTATCCAACAGTTCTTTCATATTCTTGTTGTAATACTCTTTTCCCTTATCCACCCACAGCATTTTCGGTTTTCTTCCTTTCTTGAATAGCGAATTGAACGCTTCCCTAACGGTCTCTCCCTTTTTATTCTTCAACGGTACAATCCAACCGTATTTACTGAAAACATCTAACACCATGAGAAGATATCGATATCCCTTATTCCACTTACTTAATTTCTGCATCTCGACAAGGTCGGAGCACCATATCTCATCGATACCGTTTACAATAACACGCCGCCGAGTAAACTTTCGTCTTATAGGTTTATGCAGCTCGTCTGCAAGCTTTTCTTGCCACGTCTCTACGTTTTTACTCGGCGGCCTTATCCGTTTCCCAACCCAAGTTTTTGTTTTACGTCGATAGTATTTCTAGCTAACCAGTGGCCCCATTGTCGATCGTTATAGGGCACGCTATCCAAAGCTTTCACCATTTTTCTATCCGCATCGTTTTTACATTTACGCGGTTCCGGTTTATTTGCGCACACAGAATAATCAACGTCATGCTGCATCGCTATAGCATCCGTTTCACCCGTCGGCTGTTCGTAGATCTCCAGTATTTTTCCTGTTTCCGGATCATACGTCAGTTGTGTATCCAAGTCATTGTATGGTCCTGTGTATTTATGTCCGGGTAATGTCCAACCGCCTTTCGGTTTCGGAAGCTTACCGATCATTTTATGAATGTCGACACCGCTACCGTGGTGAAGCGGATCGAGTCTTTTCGATAAGTCTCCCGTGAAACTGTCCAAAGCCTGATCTATATACTTATTAGCGGCTGATTTAATCTTTTTCTTTACAAAGTCTGATTCGATGGCTTTTGACGCACCTATTCGTCCTAAATTGTAAAGACCTTTCATACCGGCTTTCATAGCTATCTCTCCAAGACTATGACTACCTTCCACATCAAAAAAGCCCCCACCTTGTGGGGGCCCAACTAGTTTTCCGAACTCTTAACGAAACGGGTTTTCTTGATTCCACAATTAGCGCAAGTGCACCAAAAATAAGGTCTACCGTTGGCGGCTATCTTATAACCGGATGGTTCAGTACAACCGGTTTTTATTTTTTCCTTGACGCAAAATGTTTTTTGTGTTAGCGGTTCCATCTTATTATACGATTTGTATAATAAAAATTTCTAATTTTAAATACGCTTACATAAAATATTTTTTTATGAACTTTTCATTGAACAATGTATCTGTTAAGCTAAACGGCTGCAAGATATCATAAAAATCTTTCTTGAGTGACCATTGATGAAGGAAATAAAGACAATAATAACCGCAAAGGACGCTTTTTATGTTTTGATACTGACTTGAATTATAGATTATCTGTTTTCCGCCACTTGTAAATTCTTCGGGATAACCCATGCCAAAACTATCGAAATACCACACGAAGTTATTATCGTGAGATGGTGCGCAACAAACCCAATGAGAACCGGCATTTTCAAGCGAATCGAGATTAATAATGCATGGACTATGATTTTTAGGCATAACTTCATCCCTTGAATATATCCCTTTGAAATTAGGAATTCTAAGGTATGAGATCCACTTCATCAGATCAGCATTACTTAGCGGTTTGTTTATGAATTTAGGCTTTACACTCCTTACACTCCTTACAGGAGTGCCCCTACTAACGGTATCTTGTTGAACGGGCTGTTCGGTCCTAAAAGTAACCCTTTTCCCTTTTTTTTAGTTCCCATACCAACAGTATTTTTCCCCCATTGGCCATAAAATGGAGGAGGTTGATAAGGGTTTTTCAATACTCCTTTTCCATCTTTAGGTCTACCCATTCTGGGTGCACCTGAACCGGTCAATTTTTTAAACGCTTCAACAGCCAGCGGAATACCGATACTTGCTAAAATAGTTCCTAATAACCCTCCAGATTGTGTTTTTGTCGGCTTTATTAGTACTCGTCCTCCCGATTGAAGAGCGTTCAGAATTTCTTGTTTCTGTTTATTTGTCAGCAAATGTTTATAATCGATCAGTTGTTGAATCTTATCTGGAGGGATGAGGAAACCGCCGGTTTGACCTTTACCGCTTATCTTTTTAACAATTTGACTTGCTCCTTCACTCGCTAAACCGGCAATCGCCGATAAACCGAGTGTTTTAGCTAAAGTCGGTGCTAACGAACGTGCTAACGGAATAATTGCGCTCCACAGACTTCCACCTTCTCTCAATACTTTTCTAATCTGTGTTTTTGATATTTTTATCTCGACACCGCTTCCAAGCGATTTCGCTTTACCGATCCTATTGATCTGTGTAGACGTTAGCAGTAGCTCATCGTTACCGCTTGTCTGTGACTTCGCTAATCTAATTGTGATGGGGCTGCTTGTTTTATATGCTCTTGCAAGTTTTTCTTTCTGCCCTTCTGTTAAACTTACTTTGTAAGGATGGTATCTTGTCATTTTGTATTTAGTATTGTAAATACAAAATTTTTTGTTTAAAATGAATTTACGCTTACGCGATGACCAACTCATTTCCAACCTTATCTATTTTTATCAGCTGATCATACAAAACTATCGCATGTACATTGTACGTTAAAGTTTGCAGTTGCATCTGCTGTCAATGTATATCTGAATAATAACTGTTTGGGATCTCTTGTTATCTTTTCATCTTGACAAGTCAGATCGAAATAGATCAGACCGTAGAGAGAGCTGTAATTGGCGAAATTCAGCTGTGTCCCGCTGTTTACATCAGTTTTCCTCATTGCGTAAGACGCTACATCGTTTAATATTCTTATCTTACTTTCAGCATTATATTGTGTATCCGGGAAATAAAGCCCATTTCCATACTCTAATTTGCAAGTTGCCAGCGATGAGTTATTATCCGCAGCATTTAATTTGAACGTGTCCATAAGATAAGGGTTATCTTCTGCATTATCATTATTAGGTGGAGCGGCTCTTTTCAGATAAACGAAAACATGTTTAACATTATCAATACCAGCGCTTATTTGAAAAAATCCTGATGTTAGTGTAGGAGGTGATTTTGCATACTTCTCCCTTAAATAGTTCCATTGTTTTTCTTTCAAAAAAGAGTTGACAAAATTTGTCGAAATCGAAAGTTTGGGTGTTATTCTAGGAACCCAAAGCAAAAACCTATTCACAACAACTCTTCCCTCATCAACACCGTTAGCCATGTGAATCAGCTCGCTATCGTTTTGAAGCTCAATCTCGAATTGTAGCTGCATAGGTACAAGCATCTTATCTTCCAACTCTTCGAAAAAGGAAAAACGATACAGAGGTATAATCGTATTAATGTTTTTAGCGCCACCGTTACCATTGTTTTGAACCGCTTGTGTTTGTACCCGCCTCGCTTCAAATCCTGCATTCGTGTTAGCGGTTGTTGCATCCGTATCCAGATACCAGAAACTGTTTTTTGCTGTCGATCTGTTGAAGTCATCAGAGTATTCCAACAAATTTTTAACAAAAGTAACTTTATGCAGATTATCAGTATCATAAATTATCTTATTCGAAGATCTAATCGTCATATGCTTAATTAATGAATGAGCACCGTTAAGAACTGTTATTCTATCAGCTGCCGCATAACCGGCACCGTCTGCTAATTTTTGTAACTGAAATTGTACTTCAAAATAAGCATTATACCAGTCATAATACGACGACCTGTCATTAATTGTGAATATATAACCACCTTTATCTTGTTGTTCTCCAATGGCCGGAGCTCTAATCAAACTATCCAGTTGAAATCTTACCAATTGATTTTTTCGTAAATTTTCACTCGCTCGGAAAGCCATTTGTTTTTATTATAGATTTTATTTTTTTCTTTTTATACCGCTACCAGATATCAATCTGTTTAATATCACATTAGTATCTTCTTGTTGTTTTTGTAACGGCCTACTACCAGTACTAGTACTAGAACTACTAGTACTAGTCGCACTAGTAGTTGCTTTAGGAGATATTCTCATTTTACCTAGTTTTTTCATTAACAGATCACCAGATTTTTCAACTGCTTTTTTACCTAGTTTTTCGCCAGCATGAGAAATTCCGGCTTCCAACGCTTTTTTCGCAATAGGTTTCGCGAATTTTTTGAAAACTGCTGATGCGACAGCCTTCATCGGTTTAAAAATATTATCGATAATGACGCCTGTTCCTTTGTGCTTGTAAACATGTCTACCCATCTTCGGGTTATAATAACGAGTAAATTCATAAGTTTTCATTTTATTACATTACTATATTATATTCTTTTTAAAATTAATGAGAAAGCTGTATCGGCTCCATTTAGGTTGACCTTTCTTCTTTTTCCATCCGTGATACGGATTCGGATACTGTCTATTGTGTTTTTATTCACAGGGTTATATGTTACTCTCTTTGGTTCAAGAGTAAAACTATAAGATGGTCGCAGAACAGATGTTGAAAAGGAATAAATGATATCGGTAGCTTCGCCATCAACAAGCGATCTATTTGTCAGATCACAATGAACGTTCAAAATATCTGTATCTTGAGACAGATTTGGAACTCGGGGTCCTATATTTATCTGTTCCTTCAGAACTTTTTTATCAAAACCGATCAGTTCGTTAAAGTTACTTTGTGTTAGATCGAGTTGATAATTTTCTTTCAGCGTTATTGTTACTCTAAAAGTTGTGGTATTAAAAACCAGGCTGATCGGAAACTCATCGTCTTTTCTAGGTTGTTTTATGACAGTTTCTTTTTGAATATGTAGATTAATATCTTCATAATCCCAAACACCGCCTGGAAAAGAAATATCAGAAAAAGTTTTTCCACCATCAGAGCTGTATCTGATCAACTGATTAGCGTATTTAGCATTAATATTGAACCATGTAAAGCTCATATTGATAATTCTGTTAAGACCGATAACATATTGTTCATTCGGGTCCAAAACAATTGCTTCAGTAAAATTTGTTGTGAAATCTTCAGGTTTGTTGTTGGCTTCTGTTTTGACAGAATATGATGATAACACAATTTCTCTATCCATCCTATTTTATAGTGGTGATATTATTTTAATATTTAAAATATTTCTTATAAATCTGTTTAGCCTGCCTTTTATCGATTAGCGATGATTTCAAAAGTTCGTCTAAAATTGTAACTCCGGTATTACGCATCTCGATATTTGTATTACCGGCTATAATTTCACCTACTATTAGTTCAAGTTTTTTGACAAGTTCTTTAGGATTGCTGAAAAATATTAGGTTTCTTCCAAGTCCTTTACCGGTCTTTTTTAATTTATCTCTTCTCACAGTAATTACGGAACTTTCTCGTTGCAGTCGCTCTCTTTGTTCTTTGAGATTTTCCTTTTCTGTAGAATCTTCTAATTTATTGATTAAAGTCGTTAATTTTCGTTTTTCTTTTCCTAACTCTTTTACTGCGCTATCATATGCTTCAAGCGTCTCTTCTGGTGATTCTTCGGTAGTTTCAATAATAGGCAAACCGTATTTTTCAAATATTTCTTTTTCTTCCAGAGCTCTTTGTTGTCTTATTTTCATATATTGACCCGGTGAATATAACGGTGGTGGTGAATCTGCATATGGCAGCGGTGGTTGTTTCTCTTGTTCTGGTAAAACCTCTTCACCAAAATCGATTAAACCTTCTACATCCATCTCTTCATATGGATCTACTTCTGGATAATAATCAATATCTTTAGCACTTTGAACAGCTTGTTTCTTTGGTACTTTGCTTTTACCCACCGATGATACCGGTACATCTAATTTTGATGTTATCGGCTTAAATATTTTTTCATAAGCCAATTGACTTGTCTCTTCGCCTAATTTTTTCTTTGTTAGCGTTTCATGAACAAAATTAATCTTATTCCCCAACTTAGTTTGTTGTTTTGCAAGTTCTTTCCACTTAATTAAACTCATTTTATTACTATTATTCGATTTTAAATTTTATAATTGTTATTTCAGTAAGATGAAGTTTATAAACTATGATGTGGATGATATGGTTACGAGCTACAAGCAGCGACAACCTTTCATGCCAGAACAGAATTTCAGAATGTTGATTTGTGGCCCTTCAGGTTCTGGAAAAACAAATATTTTGCTAGATATGATTATTCGTTTATTGTTTTTTGACAAGGCTTATCTGTATGCGAAAAATTTAGATCAATCTAAATATCAGTTCTTATTACGAGAATTTAAACCGATTAGTGAAGAAGCAGGTTTTGATGTTATAGAAGCAAGTAACGATTATATTATACCGGTTTCTGAATTAACGGACGAGAACCAAAAAATAGTTATATTCGATGATTTTGTTTGTGAAAAGAACCAAGATCCGTTGATTGATTATTTTATCAATGGTAGACATAAAAATTGTAGCGTTATCTATCTTTCACAAAGTTATTATAAAACACCAAAAGATATACGTCTAAACTGTTCACATTTTTGTATTTTTGAATTTCCAAGCAATAACGAAGTTTCTATGTTTTGTCGTGAAAATAATGTTGATAAAAATCAATATGAAATGGCTACAAAAGATCCATATTCTTTTCTATATATTGACAAACCAAAGAAAAGAATATTAAAAAATTTTAATGAAAATATAATCTAAAATGAGCTATTCAAATGGGCTATTATCAGACAACATAACTAGTTGCATAACTAACAGTTATAAAACGGGAGGAAAACAAGGACCGCCAGGATTACCGGGTGTCGGTTTTAAATTAACGTCTTCGGGTGATTACGATATTCAAAACAAAAGATTGGTGAATGTCGCCGATCCGGTAAATTTAAAAGATGTAACGAACTGGGGTACCGCTAAAACACACTTTCTGAACTTGGATGGATCGACTCATATGACCGGTGATTTAGATCTACGAGGAAATAAGATCATTCTTCCCGGAGAGATCGATATGAACAGAAAACTTATCACCAATATGGACACGGACGAAGATAACGATTTATGCGCTGTCAATATGGTGACTCTGAAAAAATTTCATCCTAACGCTCCTGAACCGACGCATGAGGTCGTGAAAAATATCGATCTGAAAGAACGTTTCAATGTTGTCCAATCGAAACAACAGACTTATCACGATTTAGGAGCAAATTATAACAATCTAGTCTCTTACAACGATGTTAGGAATATTTTCTTATCTCGCAAAGAGACGTTTCCGATGGAGACTAGTTTGGACATGGGAAATAATACGGTTTATAATATGAAAGACCCGACGGTCGCCGACCAAGGAGCAAATAAAAGATACGTGGATCATATAATTTCGGGTAAATTGAGTAATCCGTCCGGTGAAGATTTCGATATGTCAAACCATAAGATTACCAATCTCGGTGATCCACAAAACAGTTCCGACGCATGTAATAAATCTTATGTGGACGGCGCTGATAAAAATCTTGATCTCAAGATAGGGGGTGTGGTAGTTCATACGATAGAATTAGAAGAGAAGCTTAAAAAATATGTTGACGAATCGCATATCACCACCTCGACAAATTTGAAAGATGATTTTAGGTACCTAATGGAAGATGTGAATCAATCAAGTTCCGAACATGATATAACCGTCACCGGTATAGTCGATTTGGTGGAGTCGCCGCATACGTTAAACAAAAAAGTTTACAGTCTTTTATTGCACAAACACCCGTTAAATAGCTACGCCTCAAGAATCGGATTTAATATGTATAAATTACCAGAAGGAGAATATACCGTTTGTATCGAATTTATCCCGCCTACGATGAGAGGTGTCAGCGTCGATGTTGAATCGACTTCTATCAATATAAATAAACAATCGACAAAAAACTTTACGAATTACGCTAGAAGCATTATCAATTTGCATAAGTGGAAAATTTCACCGCCGGAATATATTAAGGTCGATTTAAAATGTAGCGGCTCGCGAACATCGCCTTCGCAAGCTCAAGCCTATCTTGTAATTTACGGAATAAAAGGACACCGCTCAGATGTACCGGCCAGTGTTTACGACACTCCTTATATTTTGGAGGGTAGGAAAATGGTTATGCAGACCGATCTGGATATGAACAATTACGCAATTCTCAATTCACCAAGTCCCAGCGGTGGTGCGTTTGTAATTAACGGTATTTACAAGAGAACTGTGAATCAGATGTTTGCTCTATTTTTAGGAGAACCGGAAGTTATGGTTGTGGTTAAGTGTAAAATTGTAAAATGTTGTATAAACATTCTCGATACGCTCGAAACGTACCCTCCTATTACCGTGTTGATAAATAATGTAATAGGAAGGGGAGAGGGTGGTAAGAAACAGGTCTGTCACTTAACTAACGATATCGCTCTGGTAGAATGTGATGAATTTCGTGTGAGAGTACAAAGTTTACAGGGCACTACCATCGATAAATGTTTGGTAAGTCTGTGGCTTGAGACGGTGTAATTTTTTACGCGAATCAAAATTTATTATACGCTACGTATAATAAATTAGGGGATCTTTCAGATCTTAGCGTGTTCAAGTGCTTCTACGACCTCTCTAGCGATCTCCCGAGTTTCTCTTAACCATTGAGGACTATGAACATGCTCATTTATAAAAGAGACAAGAATGAAAATGAATGCGATCATTTTAAAATCAGTATGTCATCTTTATAAAATGAAATACGATCTTTTTGCATTTAATCATATCGATACATCGATCGACGAGACAAAATTAATGGTGATCAAGTCCCTTTACAGTTTTTATCACAAGAAATGGTGGTGTTATAAAAAGACTTTTAGACATCTCAAACGGATGAATCTCTTGTGTAAATTGAGTTCGTCGTCTCTTATCGCAGGCGGTACGATTGCCGGTGGAATTACGTTGAACCCAGTTATACTAGGTGTCATTTCCGGTGCAGGGTTGTTGGTCAAAACATTTACCGATTATAAAAATTATAACCGACGGATTGAGATGAGTAAATTTGCATTTACGACATACCAGAAAGTTTTGGTTGATTTGCGGTCTTGTCTGCGAGGAAAACAGTTCGATCACGAATCGTTTGTTAACGATATGAGGTTGATCGATGAAATAATCATCGATTTATGTCCAGCAATAAATAGTCGAATCGAAGATCGATACGATAAAAAGTTCAAATGAACATAAAGATTTGGTATTAAATAAATAAAAACAATGAGCACAAGTGGTGAATGGGAAAGGCCATTGATTAATCGAACAAAATATACCTTCAAAGAATTGCGATATTTAGCAAAAGAGAAGAAAATTAAAGGTTGGTATCTAATGCGGAAAGCTAAACTCATCGATGCTTTAGCTGAATTAGATATATATGAACCTCTAGTAAAAGTTCACAACATCGTTTGATAAAAAAGTGCAAAACCCTGGTCGGGGGGTGCTCGGTTGGCTGTTTCTGTGCCTCACCGAAGTGAGGACTTTTGCCTCACCGAAGTGAGGACTTTTCCCGCTGACAAAGCGGGTGTCATCCCATTTTATACCTCTGGGTGAGGTTAAGTTCTCCGAAGAGATCTTTGAGCACCCCCCCCTGTTATCAGTTGGGCCGGGGCTAGTTCACCAGAGCGTAGTCAACTGACTCAACTACACTGCTACCCCGTAGGTCTGACATCGTATGAACCGTAAGCAGGGTTCTGACAGTGGCCAACCGTCTCCCCCCTGAGTTCTATCGAATTACAGACTTATTAATATATATAGTTCGATCGAACTATTTATATAGGAAGGAGTTATCGCGCTCACACATGTGGTACGTGTCAAGTGTCACGCGCGCGTTTCACGCGTGACTGCGCATGCACTTTAGAAGGTTTCACACTTGAATGAACACCTACGCAATTCTCGGAAAAGATGAATAAATTAAGACCGATTTCTCGGAAACGTCGTGACTCGAAAGCGCTTGTTAATCAAAAAATGGTATTAAAAATATAAAGTACCTTATAAAACAAATGGAAAAGCAAGAATCGAAACCTAAAGTTACGGTAAAAGATCTCAAAGCTATGGCAAAAGAGCAGAAAATTAAAGGATGGTATCTAATGCGGAAAGCCGAACTCATCGATGCTTTACAAGCTGTAGAATTGAAAGAACCTGTGAAATCACCAGAACGTAAAGAAAAACTTTGCCCACACGGGAAAAATAAATACAATTGTAAGGAGTGTTCGGGATCAAGGATTTGTGAACACGGTAAACGACGGTATTTTTGTAAAGATTGTGGTGGAAGTGGAATCTGTATTCATGGAAATAACAAGTACTATTGCAAGGAGTGTAGTGGAAATCAGTTTTGTGAACACAATCGAGTGAAATATTATTGCAAAGAATGCGGTGGAAACGGTATCTGTATTCATAAGAAAGATAAACGCTGTTGCAAGGATTGCAGGTAGGAATGAAGCTTGAATATTTTTCATTTCTTTTACTAGAAATGAAAAATGGTCTTAAGGAAATAAATTTGTAATAATAACAACATGCAACTGTCAATTCTCTCAGATGTTCGCAATGAAGATATTATTTTCAGCAAACCGATAAAAAATGACCTTTACAATTATCAAAGGATTAAAATACAAATCGATTACGGTGATAATAAAAAAGGACCTTTAGTCATTGAAACACCGTTTCTTTTCAGTTTTGGTGTAACCGAAAGAAGAAGTAAAGAAGACGGAACTCGTGAGCTACTTGGATATTCTATTCCGGTTTGTTTATGGTCCAAAGACGATGAACCGACACCGGAAGAAAATGAGTTTTATATTTCTTTGGAAAATTTTGAAGAACTTTGTTACAAGCGCTTAGAAGAGGCTTGTGGTGTAGAGATAGCTGATAAATGAAATAACCTTTTATATTACAAGGACAGTAATATAGGAAATAATCCACCAATATTATATGCTAAACTCAATTATTCAGAAAAGTCTGATAAATTTTTAACGCTATTCAAAACAAAAGGAAACAAAAGAGTCGAACCGCTCGACTATCTTAATTCATATTGTCATGTGAAATTAGCTTTGATAATTGATAGTATTTATATTGGTGAAAAAGCTGTTTCAATTCAAGTAAAGGTTCATGAGGTATATTTCAAACCGTTACCTCAACGAGAATCGTTATTAACGATACAAGAAAGCGATGATGAAGAAGATTAAATATCTGTTTATTTTTCATTTCTTTTACTAGAAATGAAAAAAATCGTCTTAAAAAATAAATGTGGTAATATAACAACATGCAACTGTTAAGTCCTTCAAAAGTTTCATCAAATATTATTTTCCATAAACCGGTAAAAAACAGCAAAACCGGTTTTGAAATAATTAAAATTGACACCTATAAAGGTCCGCTAGTAATCGATTCACCATTTCTTACAATTTTAGGTGTAAAAGAGACATATAGTCAAAACGAAAGTAGTAAACTACTTGGTTACACCATTCCTGTTCGCTTATACGGTGAAGAAGGATGCAGTCGGATGTCAACGGAAGAAGAAGAAAAGTTTGTTGATTGTATGGTTTTTATTAGAGACATCTGTAGGCGACATTTAAAAGGTGTTTATGGTGAAAAAATAGCTAATAAAATAAAAGGTATTTTTTATGGTTTTCAGTTTGAAGGTATGGGTACAAGAATTACTGGGGGTTCAATAAGATCTGAAATGTTTAATGTTAAACTTCTCAAATATTCAAAACAAAGGGATAAAATTTTAACAAGAATCGCAATGAGAAAGCTAGAAAAAGTCAAATTGGCTCTGATAATCGATAGTATTTATATCAGCAAAGAAGAAGTTTCATTTCAAGTTACGGTACATGATATATATGTTAACCCACAAGATTCGCTACTAACAATACCTGAAGAAAGCGAAGAAGATGAGGTTTTTTCTTCAAACCGTGCTGTGTTAACAATGAGTATCGATTAAAATATATACCGTCACTAAATTATAATGATATTTTGTAAATTAACGACAAAACACACTAGATCTTGAAAAGTGTGCTATAGTGAATAATTATAGATGATTCGTCTATAATTATACGATATTACATCAAATTAACGACAAAACACACTGAAATGGAAAAGTGAGATACAGTGGGTTACATAACTACTGTTTTGTTCCTGTTCCAATACTACTTAAAAAATAATGCCTTCTACAGAAACTGTATTATTTATTATTTTGGCTTGTTACTGTTGGTGGTATAATAAAGACATGTACAGCTGTACAGTAATCTGTTGACAGGTAACATCATGTGATATATTATAATTTACCTAAAATCAAGAATTTTTTTTATGAAATTTTGCAAAATTAAAGTGAGTTACAATATAAAATGTTTGCAAAATTAAAGTGTTGTGAATAACATGCAACCTTTAAAATAATTATTGCAAAGTTAATGTATTGCAAAAAATTTCATGTAATAAGGTATTAGGCCTGTAGCTATCAAATGTCCAAAAACACTGACTCTCTTGATCCCACACCTCAAGCTCTACAACAATGGTTTACATGTATTTGTCAACAAAGAAGTAAAAATAGTAAAAATACAATAATTCTCTGAGTATTTCAAAGATTTATGACATAGCAATATTTTTTGAGAAAAGCATTGATCAATGTCAAGGTTCACAAGACCTCTACATTGGGGATGCACTCAAGAAATCAAACGAATCAACTCACAGCATCTTACAAACACTTGGCAATCATTCAAGTCAGAGCACACACACCTGAGAAATAACTTCTGTAAAAGGTATGTTCTATTTATGTACAGTAATGAAACAACATTCATAGGGTCCCTAATTTAAGATCAAGTACATGTCCACCCGGGGGGGGGGGGGGGTACTCCCGACAATTTAGGATAGGTGTGTGCCGCCAAGGTTCTCAAACCCTGACCCTATTTAAGGGTACAGTGTACATGTATATATAGAAAATCGAAATTTGATACCCTTTTTAAGGCCCAATTCAGGTGTGTAGTACAGTTTTAACAGACCATATCTTTTTCATTTTGCGCGTTGGGGTGGATACTGCAATTTAGTGACCCTATCTAAGGAATATCTAAGGATAACAATACCAAAAATACTGAGCACCTCAAAAACCCTACCCTACCGGGCGGCACATAGTTACACTATAGTTATAGTTACACTATACCTATATAGTGTATATAAGGGAGTACCCCCCCCCCAGGATGTACACCCATCACCCCTGATAAGATGGAAATCAGGTGGTCACAGTGAAGTAATAAATCTTGGTCAGAGTTGTTTTGGCATACAAATAAATTGATTTCTCAACAGAATAATTTAATGAACACAGTAAACAGTGACATTGTTGAGCATCTATTGGTCAGCAACCTTGGGATTTTAATTTGCTCTTTCTCTCACTTTAGGATATCTGTAAAGGCAGGGTTGCCACAGTCAGGGAAAAGTCAGGGAAAAACAAAAATTTTTCAAGGTCAGGGAAAAGTCAGGGAATTTTGCAAAAGGTCAGGGAAAGTCTTAGTTCTTGTCAAAGTCAGTGAAAAGTTAGGGAATTTTGTTTTCAGTTTGGTGAAGTCAAATGTAGTAATGCGTTCAAAATCCCGTGAAAAACGTAAAGAGATCTAAAATGAAGAGAAGAATATTGACGGTCTGCAAAAGAAGCTGAAGCAAATGTAATAGTGGATGTGGTCTATTTGATAATTTGTCCAATGCAAAGTCAGTGAAAATTGTTTTGAGGTCAGGGAAAAGTCAGGGAATTTTTTATGTTCTAATGAGTGGCAACCCTGAAAGGGGAATTATACAGACTATTGTTTGCTTGAAAAAATCATTGGAACAATATAATTCACAATTTCAATTTTTAATTAGTTTGCCCAGGGGAAGTGTCAACAAGTATAACGGTTTCCAAATTCCCGAATAATTGAAGCTATTTTGTTGCTATTTCTCTCACTTTGGGATAGGTGTCAAGGGGAATTACATGTATATAAACAATTGTTTGCTTGAAAAAAAAAATTACCTGGGCAACATAATTGACAATTTCAATTTTAAATTACATGTAGTTTTCCCATGGGATTAGTGCCAACAAGTATAACGGTTTCCAAATTCCTGAATAATTGAAGCTATTTTGTTGCTATTTCTCTCACTTTGGGATAGGTGTCAAGGGGAATTACATGTATATAAACAATTGTTTGCTTGAAAAAAAAATTACCTGGTCAACATAATTCACAATTTCAATTTTAAATTACATGTAGTTTTCCCATGGGATTAGTGCCAACAAGTGTAATGGTTTCAGAATTCCCAAATAATTGAAGCTATTTTGACAAAATCCTGCATGTTGTGTGGCCCCAACTTTTAAACAGGTTAAAACTAACATGCTGGGTACAACATACTGTTAGTGTTATTTTAAACACATTTACCAACTAATTAAGCTCAAGTTTTATATACTATAAATTATTCACAGGAAAAAATACCAGGTTCCCAATTTTGGATATTTTAGGGTATTTTTAAAGAATATCCCAAAAAATCCCAAATTTGGAAGAGTGAGACAAGTCCCAACCTTGGGAATTTGCTGGTTGGGACTTGTCTCACTTTTCCAAATTTGGGAATTTTGTGGGTGTTCTATAAATACCCAAAAAAATCCCAAAATGGGAATCAGGTATTTTTTCCTGTGATTATAGTGAACAAAATCCTGCATGTCTTGTGATTGATCATACTGTACACACGCACTTTTTGATCAAATAAAGATCCAGCACATTTGTTCTGTATCATTGTATGTATTATTAAAACTTTAGTTATTTGCTTATAAAGTGCTGGGCACAAAGTTTTATTTGACATTTACCAAATGAAAAAAATAGTGACCATTAAAGACTGTATACTCTTAGGTTTAATTAAGCTCAGTAAAATACTGTTTAATAAAACTTTTAAGCCTACAGTAGGTTTATAATGCATTAAGGTCGTGCATGAGGATGAGTTATAAGTTTGCAAGAATACATGTACATGTAGCTCTGAATGGGGTATATATATAAATAAAAATTTTGCAGTTACATGTAACTTCCTCACTGCATATATATATACAGAAGCAATATTTCGCAGTTAATTAACTGCGAAGTTTTTGCTCTGTATATATATATATATACAGAGACACTAATTTGCAAAATTTTAAATTGTCTCTATAAGAGGTAGTTAAATGTGAAATTCACATTTGTCTCAAGCCCGCTCTGAATGAACAGTAATTGCTCAATCTGCTGAAAGATTGATGGAAAATTTTTTTGGCATATATGCAGAGGAACAGGTTTGAAGTTTGTTGCAAATGTACACTTTTGGATTCAGCATTATTTTTTCATTAAAAAAAAATAGATGCAAAGATGTGCGTTTTTTGTTGTTTTCCTGGGAAGTAGAAATGGGCATTTTTGGATTTGCAGTCGAATGAACAACCATATGCAGCATAGTTGTAATTAACATAGTTGTAACTATGGCTGGGGGCTAACTAGAAAACTCAACCGTTAATTTAGCACCAGGCTCAAAATTATATTAACTATTTAAATTATCAGTAACTTTGTTAATAAAATGTGTGTAGGTATTTTTAAAATAGAGTTGTAAAAAATAATGAGTAAGTAAATAAAGCATTATTATAATTATTATTATTAAGCTATTAAAGTAGTTGGGTGTTAAAGCTATGAAACTTATCGCTTTGTCCTAACAAGTGATCATTACTATCACTTGCCAGATATGTGAAAGCTGCAGAGTTTCAAATCACTACTGGTGTTTTTCGTACATACAATGGACGATTGCGAGTTAAAGGGTTAAAACACTGATTACTTGCTCAGGCATAAAAACCATTGATTGATTGACATACCAGTGCTGGCTGTGCTGCTGCTGCTGCTGCTGTTGTTTTACTGACTCCAATACAGTAGAAGTCGCTCCATCGGTCCTTATAAAGTGTTATCGATCCAGGTTCCAAGTCATCGCCACCCCACGAGACATTTCCAATCACCTCACAAATTTTGTCTGCTCCGAACAACGCCATCTTGTGTCTACTGAGAGCACCCTCGTCCCCAGTGTCTTCTCGGTTTTCATTATCGTGGAATGAATGAACAAAAGCAAAAATTAAAAAGAAAATTAAAAGAAAATTGAAAGTTAAAAAACATGAAGCCATCGATAATAGATCATAATAGTGTATAGATTTCTAGGTCTTGTCACTAGTTGACAGTACCTCTAATCATTGGTAAAATAATTCTGAATCATTTACCTAAATAATGGAATCCAGTTTATTAGGGTCTGACTTCACAACGCAGCACCATCTACTGAACAACCTCGTCCCAGGGTCTTTTCGGTATTTATTATCGCGGCGCCTAGGGACGACATTGCAGCCAGGGGGCATTGCACCAAACTTGGGTAAAATGGGTGAATAAAAAATAAAAAAAAAAGAAAAATTAAAATTAAAAAAGCCATCGATAATGGTTTACTGATTCCCAGGTCTTGACACTAGTCGGGGGCGTACCAAGTCAGTGAGAAAGTATTGCATTACATTACTGTAGTGAACGAAAACCCCGAACCCACGCATCCCCCCCCCCCCCCTTAACCTCGGGATAAGGTGGGGTGTAGAAGGGAACAGTAGGGGATTTGATACAAAATCACGCCCGAGAAGGTGGGGTATTTGAAGCGTTTAGTAAATTTAGCTGCCCCGTGGGGGTGGTGCATAGGTGGGGATTTGTGCATAGTCTGCAATGTCAAAGTCAACGGTTGTCCGTATAAAACTTCATCAAAAACTATAATAACGGCAAAACCACAGCGACAAACCAATGAAGAGTGCAGCCGGATCTATCGTAGACCTGGATCAATAAAAATCTTGAAATAGTAGGTAAAAACGGCAAACTGATCCTTACGGAAAGGAGAAGAGATTGAGACAGAAGTGAAATAAAACAACAGTAGTATATATTTGCCCGATATTTCGGTTTGCAAAACAACCTTCTACGGGGGCTAAAAAACAAAAATGAATACAGATATAATAGGGCCGTTACTTATAAAACTTTTGAAAGATAACATAACAGAATAACAGAAAATGATTGGTAAGAAAGAAGCTAAATGCCACTACTTATTAAAGTTCATCAAGTCTACTATATACCATCTGTAACATGGGGATCAAGAGTCATCGCTTTATCGCTTTGCCGTTTTTACCTGAAACTTAATCTCTCGTGTGTTTCTTGAAAAAGCAAAGTCAAAGGTGAGTAGCTTTTGTTATTCATAAGCCATCCTTGCTCAGTGGGAATTGCAAAACACAAAAGCAATATTGATTTACGAACTGTGATCAATATTTTTCAGATTTGCACCCGTTCTTGGTCTCATTGTGCGCCCAAACAGCAGAATTTTAGTACTCAGCTACAACGTGGCGCGATATATAGCATGAGAAAACTTCAGTTTTTGTCAATATATATGTCAAATATTTGACATACATTAACTGAAGTTTTTGACCTTCGACTTATTCGACAGAAAAAACTCAAGCCAACTCAAGCGAATTGTGTGCTTTCACTTCGGTTCAGATTTACGTTCATATCACTCATCTGATGTCAATAGACTGGAAGCAGTATTCTGAAAAGGAATTCAGTATTCCTACGGAAGAACAAAAACAAACAGATCGAGTCGGGAACTTACTTTCTTCAGAAGTAGTAACATCTTTATCCTTAAATAGCTTTAAGCAGTCAGCCCGGCGGCCAGTTATAAGATCTATAAAAGGCCAAGGCTCTTACGTAGGCATTTACCGCAAACCGACCCACCCAGTATTAGAGAAATCTATTTCTAAGTTCTAGGTTCTAAGTTCTAAGTTCTACGGAGTTCGCGGAAAAATATGCACAACCTCGAAAATAGGTATGTGATCAGAAGATGCATTTAAAGATTTATATAATATCACATTGTTTTATTTATTTTTTGGATCTACAGTGTTTGCAAAGGTCTGTATACTGTTTTTATTTTATATTCCTATTAAATTTTTGGTGGTTGCTGTCGTGAAAATAGAGCTTTGCTCTGGCTGGTTGAAAAAACTTGGCTTAACTTTAAAAGAAATTTTCATGACTCACCATCAGTACCTTTTCCTTTTCAGGCTAACAACCAAGTGCCATCTAACACAGCCCCCAGGGGTGGGGGTATCAGCTGATGTTTTGACTTAACGAAGCATCCCCAGGGGTTGGGGTTGGGTTATTATTCGAGATTTGAGCAAGGTTTTTTCCAAATCCCCACCTTTTCCCGGGGTCGGGGGGGCGTCGGGATTTTCGTTGACTCATGCATAACTTTCACGCCCAAGGCGCGAGTTTCTATGTGGGAGACGGGCATTCACCGCCCGAAAAACTATTTTTCATGTTACTGGTTAAAAACGCAATTTCTGCATTCCTGAGACCAAAAAGCGTTTGTGTACGTAGTAAAGATATAAACTCTGCAGTTAAGCTTAATTCTCAACCATTAAACCAAAATTTTCAATCTATATTGCATCATTCATTACATTGGAACATGGGTTTTCAGAAAACTTTGTTTACTTCCTCACTTTTATAGACATCGCATTCGGTAAATATTTTCCGTAAGGCAGTATATATACTACACTCACCTGTTTTTCTCTGTATGACCAGCAGATTGCTCTGTGAGCACAAAAGACACGATAGAAAAACATTATAACACATATAACCTGAATTACACGACTTCATCCTTTGCTTTTCTTCTTGAATGTAAAAAACTGATATATTCAGGGAAATTCTGATACCCACTTGCGTACTTCGCGTAAAGGCAGATACCTTCTTGTTGACAGTGCCTCTAATCATTGGACAAAATAATTCTGAATTATTTAACTGAATATTAGGAACCAGTTTATTTTAATCACTTGCCAGACTTGGGTCAGTAATGTTTTTCTTTTTCAGTCGTTTCAGGTAATAGGGTTTTTCAAGGAGAGAGGGGTTCTTTAATGTTCGCTAGAAGATGTTAGACCACAGGGGGTTCTGTGGCTACCTCCCACAGAAAATTACTAAGAGGCTCGAAAATACAGTGGGACCCCGTCAATAAGGGCACTGATGACTGAGGCACAGAAAAGTACAAAGGTAGAATATGGACAGCACAGCGAAAATAATGAAGTAAAATTGTTCAAAATACCTTGATACCTAGATGTTTCGGCACTCTATAGTTTTCTTTAATATCTCTTATGTTATATGAAGTCAATATGGTACTGTCGTGTGTCTGTATGTAAAACTGTATATTTTAATGATATACGTTGACAATCAACAAGATAACAAACAACGAGCTCTTCATGTAAATTCTGCAGCTATCACTGAGCTATTGCAGTTTTGTCCAACGATCATTATCCACACAAAGGGATTTTTTTTCTTTTACGTTTCGCTTTCCAGCAGGATCGCAAAACAGTCAACATTCATTAACAGAACGGATGAATTTGCTGTTGGAATCAGGCCTTATGATCTATAAGGCCTGACTCTACTCTGAACAAACACGTTTGTTCTGATTACTTGTTAGATTTTTCCAGTTTATTTTCAGACTTGCTCATTCAATTTTTACCACTTTTTGAAAGCCGAGTGTTGAATTGAACTCTTGAAAAGGCAGACAGATTTTTTTCCTTGCCAGATAAATTAATATACAGTTGACAAAAAATGAAAACTTATGGTGTCTCGGGTGGCTGTTGTCATTTAATTTTGTAGAATGTCGATAACTTCGATTGATGGTGCAGTGTAATGTCTCAACTACCTTAGATTCACTTAAAAATGGCTGTTTGTAGTTGTTATTAATTAACAAACAGATTCCATTTTGCCATGCATCTCTTCAGTAATAGAGTAACACTGAGATGACGTCAAAATATGTTAAGAACAAAAATATGGCGAAGGAACCGCAGGCGATGTTATCACATTTTGACGTCTTTTGTGATATAAAACTGAACAGACGCACATGCAGCAAAATTAAATTCATTTGTTTTATACAATTCAATAAGAGGGAAAAAATTACCCTCGTAGAACTCCACTACTCCACTATGGTCATGACTGTTCGACGATTTTGTCTAATTTCGGGATTTTTCCACGTCATCGAAACTCCGTTTGGTTTAATCTTTTTCCTAATTGTCAATAGCTTCTGCTAAACATTTTCTTGATGCCTTCACTTGCTCTTTTTGAAAAAATCTCGTCCACATTTTCAAAACTGTCCGCCATGTTGGACGACACAAAGATGAAACAAATTTACCATGACGTCAGCTGCGCGTCTGTACTCTAATAGATAATAGGTAATGACCAATCAACTGATGCGCGTAGAATTCAGTAAATTGTATAAAAATTGACAATTTTCATCAAGCTGAGCTGTCAGTTAAATGATTTGTAGCCATGTTCCACAGACCGCAATTTTTACACTTTGGTGATCAATTTAGCCGCCCCCTCACATTGAAAAACGTGGAGGCGCGGTGGCACAGTGGTTAGCGTGTTGGACTTCAGATCTGTAGGTCGGCGGGTTCCCGCCCGAGTGGGTCACCTGTGGCTCGAGTGTGACTTTACGTTACTCCGTCCTAGTGGGTCACCTGTGACTCGTGTGTGACTTTACCTTACTCCGGCCGAGTGGGTCAGCTGTGGCTCGTGTGTGACTTTACCCTACTCCGGCCGATTGGGTCAGCTGTGGCTCGAGTGTGACTTTACCTTACTCCGGCCGAGTGGGTCACCTATGGCTCGTGTGTGACTTTACCTTTCTCCGGCCGAGTGGGTCACCTGTGGCTCGTGTGCGACTTTACCTCACCTTATTTTTAAATACGCTCCGTGGGACTTGTGGGTAAATATTTGAAAATAATAAAAAGCTGTTTTTTAATTGACTAATCGTTACAAGAATCAATATTTCAGGTGAAAACCTCGACTTAAAAAGTGTCCCGCAGAGCAGGTTACCAGTCAAGTAACTTGAATATTAAAAACCTGTTGGGTAGATTCAGCGTTTGTCGTTTTCAGATTGCTTTTAACAGTTTATTCGAAACTGGAACTGTGTTTTCATGATCCCTATCCTGTCATAAGTAGGTTAGCGGTTTGCACACACATGCTCCGTCGGCTTCTTTTTACGTTTTCATTGAAGAAGGGGGGGGAGGGGGGGAGGGGGGTCAACTCACTCAGTGTTTCTCGCATCGAAAACATGTCGTTGTTACATTTTGTCACTTGATAGTTATGTCTGGAATTTTACTTCACATTTGTGCTCACTTCTAATACTGATTTGATTTAATAAAGTAAATTTCTGGGGTTTAAGCTGGGACAGTTTCTAGTGATGCGCGTGTCAGTCGCAAGACATTAAAGGTGGATTTCCACTGTGGCATTTTGTCTACGCGCGTTACCGTACGTAAAATTTGAAAACGTGCGGAAAAACGAACTTTTACGCACAGAAGTCGTACGTTGACTTTACGTTGTTTAATTTCTACTACTTCTACTACTACGTTGTTTAATTTCTACTGGCGCGTTTTTTTTACGAGCGGAATTCACGCACGTTTTACGTACGTACTGATCCGAGCGCTTTCGCAAAAGTTGAACAAGCCGTCATCAGCCGCCTGTGTTTACGCAAGAACTTATCCAGTTATCTGGATTTCGTGCCCACCCTCTGTGGAAGAACCTGTGAAACTCATTAGTGACGTAAAACAAAGAAAACAAAAGGCATAACACAATAGAGTCAACTAGAAATACAATACTACAAAGGTAAAAAAAACAAAGGAAAAAGTCACAGGTTCTAACATCGAGGTTAACACGGATTTTGTCACATAATACCTGTGCCATGTGACAGCGCCACATTAAACACTTGCTTGAAGGTTTGAAATTTGTCGATAGCACTCTCAACATGGGAAAATATGCCGATGTGGAAGCTGTAATAATCGAAGAGGTTAGAAAGTATATCTGCTTCTGGAATACTTCTGACGTTTACTACAAAAACAAGACAGTCAAAGAAAATGCGTGGACTTCAGTTGCCGATGCACTGTGCACCACGTGCACCACGTTCACGCAATTCAAATTCACGCTTCAGCCCAGGCCACAAAAAGCTTTGGGCGCCAAAACCAATGCGTACGGAAGAGTTTACGAACTAATGCAACGGAACATGTTCCATTTCACGGAACAGTGGGAATTGTTAACGTGCGTTTTATTTACGCCTGTTTTACGCATGCGCGTAAAAATTTACACGACAGTGGAAATCCACCTTTATTCGTTTTTGTCTACGCACGTGAATGAACTGTTACGAATGAACTGTTACGTATAAAAACGAACGTTGACTCTACGTTGTCCAATTTTCACTGGCGCATTTCTTCACGAGCGTGAAGCAAAATTAAGTAGAAAAAAACGTAGTAAGTGATCGCGAGCGTTTTCGCAACAGTTGAACAAAGTTTAAGTTTTTTGCGGCCACCTGCGCTTGCGTTTGTTTGTGAATCAATAAAATGTATCGCGGGCCTGGCTGACCAACGCTCCATGCCTCTCAGATTTGTGTATTTATTCGGCGGTGTAGCGGAGGCAAGATATGTTAGTTGTGTGGTCGATTCAGACCCATTTCCTCATTAGAATCTGTCTACTAACTGGTCCTTTTCCTTCCTTTTTTCTATTTTTTGCCATCTATTTACATGCAATGTTTCATTCAGTATTACATTTTTATTTAAAGGCCCACTTTCACCCAAAAGACGTTGCGGTCGCTTGTTTTTGTTTTGAAATGCTCCATTGTTCATATTCATGATCTGATTGGCTACACGCATGCAAGCATGAATTTCTTGTTACACAAAATTCAGCACAGAAAGAGATCACGGCGCGCACAGCATTATGGGTGAAGGTGGGCCTTTAAGCATTATTACATCATTATTATTCCAATATATCATGCAATGATAGTTGGAAAAAGTTATTCAAAAGGGGAAGTAAAGTATTTGGACAGATAAACGCAATTTCAGGGTAAAGACATAGACCTAAATTCTCGGTTCGATACTTTAAGTCTATTTCGTCTTTGAATTCATGAATAGTTATAGCTTTAGAGTGGAGTTTGCTGATGTAAGTGAATAGCAACGCATAAATAAAAGAGTATAGTTCAATTTGATAGTAACTTTTTTTCCGTGTTGACTGGACTATTCCCGAACAAAGTTTACCAGAGCTCCTCATTGCGGATTCTTTGAGGCCGCCAGATGTTGAAAATACGCGACCACCCGCTCTGCAGACTGGTGCCGCTACCAATTGAGCTAATCAATTGTGACCAAAGAGTCCACTGAATTTCGTAGTTTTTCTTTTCAGTATTAGACCTCATTATCCAGTTAATGGCGACTGGGAAGAATTATAAATCGTGATAGCAGGCAGCCTTGATTTTAAAACTACCTGAAAGCTGACCGCTATGTACCACTCAACATTTAACAAATCGACCGCATTTTTCCATTTGGTCTATACTCTCATCCACCATAGAAATGACGTCATAAAATGTTCAAAACTCAAGTGGAACCACGAGCCGTTAGGCGAGTGGTTTCACTGCCA
Organism: Cladopsammia gracilis; assembly: GCA_022457155.1. NCBI lineage: Eukaryota > Metazoa > Cnidaria > Anthozoa > Scleractinia > Dendrophylliidae > Cladopsammia > Cladopsammia gracilis. The sequence goes on along the minus strand of JAJGOT010000168.1, from coordinate 761,071 downwards.
AGTTTTGAACATTTTATGGCGTCATTTCTATGGTCGATGAGAGTATAGACCATGGAAAAATGCGGTCGATTTTTTTTTTACAATAACAAACTTGAACAACTACGAGCGCCGAGCGAACGAGTTTGCGGGAATCATTTTAGAAAATCACAGATTATGCTAGGGCCGCTTGCGGCCTGCAGTATAAGATGGATTATACGAAGATAAAGGAGACGAATATAACAATGTGTAACCAACTTTATTTCGCTCTGAAATACAGCGCATTAAAAGCAAACTTGAATAATTAACATAATTAACATAATTCCAACACCCCATAAGTCCTTGCGCCATTCCACTCCAATTCGCCATTTTATTGAGCGTACACAAATGGACCGCAGGAAAGGTAAACATGCTTGTAAATCAAGAACCTGCAAACAGAAGAAGAAGGCAATGGATTAAACATAAGAAGCACCTGGTATGAACATGACCCAAAAGGATATGTCCTAGAAAAGGGAGAGGCGGGAGGGACATTGTTATATTCGTCTCCTTTATCTTCGTATAATCCATCTTATACTGCAGGCCGCAAGCGGCCCTAGCATAATCTGTGATTATACTTCAGAACAGTCGCCTCATATAACAATGTGTTTTTTAAAGTGGGTCATGTTCACTGAATCGGTAAACTTTGCACATTTAGCAATGTCCTTGTAATGCTAGAATTGTGTCTAGGCCTGTAATAAAAACGCCTTAACGTGGAGTCGGTTGACCAATCAGCAAGATCTAAGATATCCTGCAGAGAAGCACCCCTTTCATAGGCCGCTGATGCAGACGCTCCTCTTACTGAGTGAGCTTTAAAAATACTCGTATCGATACCTGCCCGAGAGATTATCTCCTTCAGCCACCTACTGAGGGAAGCACCTGAAATGGGCTTGTGGGGGCGAATGTATGATAATAAAAGCTTGTTGGCTTTTGATGGGTCTAAGGGACGGAATTCTGAAGTGCGACGTTCATACTCTTTAAGACACTTAACCACACAAAGGTTTGGATTTTCCTCAAAACCAGCGTGAAACGAAGTTTTGAGATCCTTGCCTGCTCGAGATTTCTTTGTTAAATCTGGGAGCGCAAAGGTCACTCCTTCAGGGATAAAGCGCCTGTACCTAAGGTCATGAGAAACCACTTCAGATACCCTTTCCAATGCAGTAAGGGCTAGGAGAAAACCAAGCTTCTGGGATAAATCCTTAAGAGAGAGAGACTCGTTGACCCCTAAACCATCAATAAAAGAAACAACAAGGCTGACATCCCAGGTACTAGAATACCGAGGTAAAGGCGGTCTAAGATTGTATGCTCCCTTTAACAGCTGGACCACTAAGGGGTGTTCCCCAACCCTAACTGAATCAATTTTAGGGTGAGTGCTAGAAATGGCAGACCGGTAAACATTAAGAGTCCTATAAGCTCTCCCAAGATTAAATTCAGAAGTGAGGAACTCTAAAATAGACTCTACAGAAGCTTGAACCGAATTAAGTTTCCGTTCTCGACACCAGCTATCCCATCTTCGCCAAGCTGATGCATAGGCTTTGGATGTTCCATCCCTCCAGGCTGCAACAAGTAGGGTTTGAGCTGGCTGTGAAATGCCTGCTTCTGAATATGATTGGCGGATAGTAGCCAACCTGCCAGTTGAAGGGTCAGCAAGGGGTGGACTTCCCCTTGTCGTGTCAGCAGGCCCGGGTAGTGAGGGAACAGAATGGGCGGTGCTACACACAACTCGAGAAGCAGAGGGTACCACGGCTGTGACTGCCAGACTGGTGCGACTAGAACAAGGTGTGACAGACTCTGGTCTAGTAACTGTCTGAGGCAGCGGCCTACTAGAGCAAAGGGAGGGAATGCATATCCCCTCACTTTGCCCCAGTCCTGGGAAAACGCATCCACTGCCTCTGAATGAGGGTCTGGTCTCCAACTGTAAAACCGTGGAAGTTGAGTTGAAAGCCGAGAGGCAAACAGGTCTACCTCCAAGGGACCCCAGACCTGATTTAGTTCCGCAAACAACAAGGGGTCCAGTTTCCAGTCGTGATGGTCTAAAAATACTCGAGATTCTCGGTCTGCTCGGATATTTAGTACCCCTGGTAAATACTGAGCCTCGATGAGGATATTGTGGTGAAGACACCACTCCCATAGATCTAATGCCAGACGTGCCAGAACAGGGGATTTTGTGCCCCCCATCTTGTTTATGTAATGGGCGGCAGTCAAATTGTCCATTAACAAGCGGACTCGCATTTGAACTTTGCCTTTCAGAAAGGTCTTGACAGCAAATGCCCCAACCAGAAGTTCGAGACAATTTATGTGGAAAAGGGATTCCCCTTGAGACCACTGACCCCCTGTGGACACTCCGTTGCAAAATGCCCCCCAACCTTGTCGGGAGGCATCTGTCTCGATTACTAAGTCTGGAGAACCTGAAACCAGAGCTTTTCCATTCCATGCTTCCAGGTTGTCCCTCCACCAAACCAATTCCTCTTTGGCCTGAGGGCAACGGGGAGTAGCGGAGTCGTACGTTTGAGAATGCACTAAAGCCCTGTTTTTCTCGCTTTGCAAGTGGCGGAAGTGGAGGGGCCCTGGAAAGACAGCTTGAATGGTAGAGGTAAGGTGTCCCAGTAACTTGGCCAGTTGTCTCACTGTTACTAGTGGTGAGTCCAGTAAGGTCTGACACTCCTTTCTTACTTTCCTGATTTTGTCCCGAGGGAGTGCGAGGGACAGGGTGAGGGAGTCTACCACAAACCCTAGAAATTCCATCTGTGTGGAAGGGACTAGGACTGACTTCATATAGTTTATCATGAAGCCCAACCCTTGCAAAAGATCTAGGGCAGTTGAGGCATGTTGGAGGGCAACGTCCTGGGACTGAGCCATTATTAGCATGTCGTCTAAATAGACTATCAGTCTGATGCCCAGTTGTCGTAACAGGCCTACTACAGGCTTCATAAGTTTCGTGAAGACTCTGGGAGCACTTGCGAGCCCGAAGGGCAGGCAGGCAAACTCGTACATTGTTTCTTTCCAAACAAACCTCAGAAACTTTTGGTGGTTCTTCCATACTGGCACCGTGAAATAGGCATCCTTCAGGTCTATCTTGACCATAAAGTCGCCTTTTCTTAACAGATCCTTCAGCATATGAATCCCCTCCATTTTGAAATGTTCGTAAGGAATGAACTGATTGAGAGGGCGGAGATTCACTACGGGCCTCTGACCACCCCCTTTTTTGGGGACTAGAAAAATTGAACTCACAAACCCCTGATGTAACTCTCCCGGGGGGACCACATGGATAGCTTCTTTCTCTAGCATTTGTTGTATTTCTAGGTCTATAAGGGCCATATTCTCCTTTGTGTGAGGAATTGTCAGCGGGACAGATAATTGGTGCGGGGTACTCACGAGGTCCAGATGAAACCCCTAAACAGTTTCCAAGACCCAAGGGTCTTTGCTTATAACAACCCAGTTTGAAATGCAATGTTTTAGGCGTCCCGCTAAGGGGAGATGATTTATGGCTAAAGGATTTAAATGTAACATCATACCTGGTGGTAAGTGAGAAGGCCTCTCTACTGGGTGGCTGGAGGGATTTGGTGCAGGGCTCCTCTGGTACCCCTGCCTCGGCCTCTGAATGAACCCCGAAACTGGCCGAAGTTGCTGGCATTTGGAAACCTTTGACTGGCACCACCCCAGCGGTTCCCTCGTCTCCTGAAGGGGGTGGTGCGGCCTCGAAAAAACTGAGCAGGTCGTGAATTCTGCCCCACAGAAGCAGCTGAAAGTAAGGTCTTTGCTGTCTCTGATCTGGTCTTGATCCGTGCTTCAAATCCCTCTCCAAACAAACTTTTGCCAGCTTGCGGAAACTCTTCGGAGGCAAGAGATGATAGAGTTCCCTTTGAATTGATTTTGTTAAGGACAGCCTTGCGTCGCTCCTTTGACAAAAGTGCAGAGGCATTACCCAGTAGACGTATAGCATTTGATGTGATTGCCCCAAGATCCTTCATCTGCTCATAACTGAGGATCACGTTTTCACCTGGCTTAGCTTCAGCAAGGAAGCCGTAAACATGCTCAAATAACATGGCTACCGGGCCCATGGTGTCTAACACACGATCCTGCAAAAATTTATTGTCCTTGTCGACAGTTTTGACGCCAGGCAAGAGTGATGGGAGATAGTTATCCAAAGTGGGAGTGTAAACACAATCAACATCTGGACGTGGGTACTTTTTAGCAATTGCTTTCCTCTCAAAGGCAGACAATGGCTTGTGCAATGTTCCTAAGAATGCCGATAACTGTTCACTAGCTTGCCAGCGAGCGCTATGGCAAAGTTCATCGTCTTCGTCATCCTCTCCCGCAGGATGAGAAGTGCCCGGGTTTGTACCATCGGGCTCTATTACAACTACCTCGTCAGAGTAGTTTTCTGCCCCTCTTGGCCTTTTAGTCGCCGGGGTATACGTAGCGGTGTCATTTTCATTTGCCGAGTGAACCTTGAACGCCCCGGCAGAGTTTGATTTCGTAACTGAGCTTGGAGCCTTGGGCGCTCCGTGGACACCATCTTCGTGTGAAGAACTACTAAAAGCTTGCCGAAGCAAATTTAGTGCTTCGGGATCACTAAAAATCTGCTGAACGAGAGAGACAGGATTTGCATTACCTTCCCCTTCCTTCGGCTCAGCTCCTTGACGTGAGATGGCTGTATTATCCGAAGGATTGTCATCACCACGCGATGTAGCGGACATCTTTGTTCAGAGCGAAATAAAATGGCGAATTGGAGTGGAATGGCGCAAGGACTTATGGGGTGTTGGAATTATGTTAATTATGTTAATTATTCAAGTTTGCTTTTAATGCGCTGTATTTCAGAGCGAAATAAAGTTGGTTACACATTGTTATATGAGGCGACTGTTCTGAAGTATAATCAAGATAAACAACCTAACACTGACAAACTCAGTGCTGCAAAATGTTTTTGCGTGGGGAATAATTAAAGCCTTAACTTTTTATGTGAATAAATTATGTAACGAAAAAGGCTCACACAAAAATTCTCTTCAGCTTAAATCATAGCTAGAATCTTTTAATATAAGCTTAAATTTTTCCGTTATTCGGCAAATTTTAGAGAACCGCGCTCGGCGATAATCGCAAAATACAGCACAATAACCTCACACAAAGTCAAATATAAAATTACTAGGCACAGTTTACAAAGCTAACCTTTTTCAAATTTGAAATATCTTCGAATAATCAGATGAATCTTTGCTCCAAGTTGTTTTCGGCTCAGTTTTACTTCTTTCGGGCGTCGGCGACTGATTCCGTGTTATATTTTCCCGTGAAACTACAACAAGTTGTTTGTCCTTTTTGCTTCGCACTTAATTCCAGGCAAGTTTAGCTGATTGTAAATTAAATTTAACTGACGAGAGAGCATTCTTTTCATTGAAGAATTCCAGTTTTAAGTGCATTTTTCACTGTTTGAAGAACCCGTAGCGCCAGTTTGACAAAACTCACCGCGTTGCGTTACCTGTTACGTCATTTTCATGGTCTATACTCTCATCGACCATAGAAATGAGCCAATCAGCGCGCGGGAATTCACACAGTTATTGTAAAAAACATCTTTCCTATTATCGGTACGATTATTACAAAGCGCAGCAGCACAGCATTTGTGAGAGCTATTTTTTGGTCGTAGTTGTGGGCTGCGCTTTCATGCTTATGTCGTAAGTGTGTATCTAACAGGCGTTACCTTTTTAGGCGTTGAGTGGTATTATTATGACAGTTTTTACATCAATATGACTATATGGAAATTTTTCGATAAATTTGAATTTTTAGAAAAATTCAACATGGCGTCCATCTGGTCTGTCATAACCCATAATATTTACCTTAACTTAAAGAGCTCATCACAGGTTCTTCTGAGCAGGCGTTATTTTAAATGTGTCAGTCGAGCGTCGAGCGCGAGTCACACGCGACGGGAGGCGTGCGAAAAACATATTTTTACCCTCAACTTCCCCACGGAATACAAACCATCTCGCGAACGAAAGGCAGTTAATGTAACGGAAAATTGCACAAAATGTTCATATTTACTCAGACCCTGAATATTTAAGATCCAGAGATCGAGTGTGGGCAGGAAAAGGGTTAATTTTTATAAAATAAATCATTTCTTGTCAGAGCGAATTTGAACTAGGTTCGAAAATATTGAAGGTATAAGAACTGACTGAAGGTAAAAAATAAAGCATATCCCAAAGTTTGATCATTTGATCATTTAACAAGCTCACTCAGAGTCTATAAACTGTCGCTCGACAGAGTTGGGTCAAAACAAAAGTATTGCTGCATTCTTTGGCGCCTGGTCCGCTACTACAAACGTCTATAATTTTGTATATCTTGTCTAAATCGATACTTCATGCCTGAAATTTTGGTTGTCTAAAATTATCTCTAATTCTGAATGTAAAAACATCCTTACCTAAATATTTTGTTTATGCATAGTGGAATTTCGGCTGGAACTTCGTTAAAACGACTGCTGACGGGACAGAAGGTGTTCTTGTATTGACGGATGGGGTTAAATATGCTACCAAATTCTTTTTAAAGGGAACCTCCATAGTTATAACAAATTAAATTGACCGGCGCTAGATTGTTGGAAATGAAGTCTAAAGTTCGATTATTTTAATAAGAAATAGAAAGACAATTTCAGTTTTCAAAACATTTGTATATGAACATAGCCTATTTTCACTTTTAAACTTCCACGCGCCGCCATTTTGAATTTTTATGACACAAATATCGGCTGCGTAGGAGACTGGAGAGGAACGCGTATAGAGTACCTTAGTGAATAGAGCGTATGCACTCACGTGGCAAGCAGCTATGCAAATTTATTGGAGCAAAAGAAAGTGTTAACATAAGAAAAGCGTTCAAATCCCACAGGATTGTTTTGGTACACCAACATGGCCGCCGTTCTATTGTTTTGGTACACCAATATGGCCGCCGTGACGTCATGTGCATACGCCGTATACGTCACCTTTTGTTAGTTACCAAGGGTACTGGTTCTAAACTTAAATCATTAAGCATTTTTCTTTTGTTCTTCCTTAGAAATTTTATGCTGATCAGTTAATGTTTAGAACCAGCACCATGGCAACTGACGTCACACTTCGGTACTCTATTGTAGACATAGTGGTTGTTAGGGACTGGGTACCTATTTTTGTGGCAACCAATTAACAACAAAGTATATGAGTATTTAAATATGTAAAAAAAACTGTGTCAAAATGCAAAATAAATGGAACTATAACAGTAACGTCACGTTACAGTAAAAATACGCTGAAGGTTTAGTAAGGCATGGACATGTGACGCAAATGTTAGAATACATTTTGTGTATTCTACGTCAATAGATTTACTGTCTCTCTCATTCAACACTAAAATTTCAGCTTGTTGCTTGTTATAATAGGAAACTCAGAGTGTCAACATGTCTTCATATTGCCTGCCAATTAACAAATTGACGTCAGTTTTTTATGCGTCTGTCCTGTTATTGATAATAAAATTCGTCATAACATTGTCAAAGTTTGCTGTGGATCCACTCGCCTGCGGCTCGTGGATCCACAGCACTTTGACAATGTTATGACGAATTTTATCATCAATAACAGGACAGACGCATAAAAAACTGACGTCAATTTGTTTTTTACAATAACAAAACGCCAAAACTGATGTTGAAATAAAGGAAGGAAATGCAAGATGCGATCGCCACAAAACCAGAATTTCATAGCCATAATTCGGAGAAACACGGGCTCGTAAATTAAAAGTTTGAGTAGAGTAAGTCAAAAACACATAGAGAAAATGGAATTTTGAAACTAACCTTTATTCCGGTTAAAATTGTTCTCAAATAATCCGTTGAAACACGGTTCAGTTCACCTACGGTAAAGCTTATTTCAGCGACTCACAGCACTTTAATCCTGCTCACCGCCAATTTTCAGGTCTGGATTCTCAACAAACATCTTCATCTTTCCGCTTTAAGGTTGTGTTTTAGCTTCTTCAGGTTCATCTCATCTATTTTGGACGATTTTCTCATTGAATTCTGGATTTGTGAAAGAATTCTCGCCACAAAAAGCGCAGGGCTGACAAGTTTGGAAAAACTTTCGCTGATGGCGTCAGGTTTATCGTTTTATGCGTCTCTACTCTTATTGATAATAAAAATTAGCCAATCAGCGCGCGAGAATTCGCACAGTTATTGTAAAAAGTGTTGTTGTTGTTGCTCCAGGCGTTCATACAGGGCTGCATGAGGAGAACTGGGCACGAGAGTTACTAACTGACCCACTGACTGGATGATTGACTGACTGACTGCATGGTCAACTGACTGAACTACTGACCAACTGACTGAATTACTGACCAACTGACTGAATTACTGATCAACTGACTGAATTACTGATCAACTGACTGAATTACTGACTGACTGAATTACTGACCAACTGACTGAATTACTGACCAACTGACTGAATTACTGACCAACTGACTGAATTACTGACTGACTGACTGAATTACTGACCAACTGACTGAATTACTGACCAACTGACTGAATTACTGACTGACTGAATTACTGACCAACTGACTGAATTACTGACCAACTGACTGAATTACTGACCAACTGACTGAATTACTGACCAACTGACTGAATTACTGACCAACTGACTGAATTACTGACTGACTGACTGAATTACTGGCTGACTGAATGACTGGCTGACTAATTAACTGAAAGATAAATTAGGAAAAAAAAAAACAATTACTGGGACTGTGGTTGTCTGAATTGACTATGAATGTGATTATCCATCAGTAAACAAAAAAAAACTGGCTCAAGCTTCTTTTAAGGTTGACATAAGAATTTCTTTAAACTTTCCCTGATTGTTTCCCACAATATAAAAATCCGAAATCTGCAATAAAAAATATAGGTCACCAAGCTCGTTTAGGAGATATAATTGTCTATAGTTGCCCTTTATATCCTTGCAACTGCACTTATCAAGCGCACGTTTATTCCATCAGCTCACACTACGTTTCGCAGGAACAGGAAGCAAAGCTTTAAAGTAATTCTTGAAATAACAAAATAGATGTAATGTATTGACCAATAGGAACAATTTGATGTTTGTTTTATAGTACAGGCACACGTCCTGAAAAGGTACTAACTTAAAATATTCATCGGGTGCGAGATCTCGAGGATAGAATTTTGTGTCTACGAGCGATGGCTGCACATGCTTTTTTCGCGATAACTTTTTTTCTGGCATGATTATTTTTTAAAAATTTTACAGCACAAAGAGAAGGACTAAAAGAATGAAATTATGCAAAAAAAAAAGATAGGTCACCGAGCTCGTTTAGGAGAAAACAACCGCTTATTTACTTGGGGAACTGCATCTTCAAAGGAAACCCTATTGCTTCGGAGTGCGCGCGCGCTCGTGCACGCGCAAATGACGCAAGATATCGCGCACTGAGAATGAAGCTTCTGTATTCCACAACAAAGCAATCGACCAAAAGTACACAAGCAACAGACTTGATCTTTTTTAATTGTTTATTAAAAAATTACAAAATACATTAAGTGGTCAGGTTGGTAGCTGGTTTGCTGTGTAATAATCACAGCTCCCCCATCTTACATGTTCGACTGAAAGGTTATCTAAAAAAATACATCACATGCAAGTTAAACTAAGACAAGAGGCTAGCTGGTAGCCTGTACTCATGCGCTTGCATAAGAACGTTTCATGGTTTATTTTAACTGGGTCACGCACCCCTTCCCTTTCAACGAATTTTGCGTGACATGTAAGTCTTGTTTTGTTTACATAATATCAGATATCATTTATTACGACTGAATTTACAACTGAATATTAGCATTTCTTCAAAACTAGCGACAACACAACGAAAAATTCAATCACAAATTGATATCAACGTAAATTCCCATCGAAAAATGTAATTTCTTTTTCGGTGAAGTCCAAATGCTAGTGGCTTCACTCGGCTACGTGATTACGGGCACGCCGAAATCAAGAGGTCGCGTGTCAACCAATCAGAACAGTGAAAGTCGTCCCGCGGGATACGGGAAACTTTAAAAAAACATGGCAATTTGTGACTACAAAAAGCGGGACGAAAAGAAACCTTACCGAAACCTTGACTCATGCCGCTATGCGCATGAGTAATTACTGTATAGGCTTATTACGTATCCCAGGGGCGGGGGGGGGGGGGGTACTCCGGATTTCCGGTACCTGTGCTTTTACCAGTTTTCAGTTGAGAGTCCAAAGTAATTCGCATGTTCCTTGGTTTTGCATTACTACGTTTAGTGATTGGTCTTGACTTTAGCTTGGGGTACCTGTGCTTTTACCAGTTTTCAGTTGAGAGTCCAAAGTAATTCGCATGTTCCTTGGTTATGTATTACTACGTTTAGTGATTGGTCTTGACTTGAGCTTGGGGTACCTGTGCTTTTACCAGTTTTCAGTTGAGTGTGTAAAGTAATTCGCATGTTCCTTGGTTTTGTATTACTACGTTTAGTGATTGGTCTGGACTTGAGCTTGGGGTACCTGTGCTGTTACCGGTTTTCAGTTGAGTGTCTAAAGTAATTCGTATTTGCTTTGGTTTTGTATTACTACGTTTAGTGATTGGTCTTGACTTGAGCTTGGGGTACCTGTGCTTTTACCAGTTTTCAGTTGAGTGTGTAAAGTAATTCGCATGTTTCTTGGTTTTGTATTACTACATTTAGTGATTGGTCTTGACTTGAGCTTGGGGTACCTGTGCTTTTACCAGTTTTCAGCTGAGTGTCGAAAGTAATTCGCATGTTCCTTGGTTTTGTATTAGAGCAGTTTTCAATTGAGTGTCGAAAGTAATTACACAATTGCTTTGGTTTTGCATTGCTACGCTTTGTGATTGGCTAAAAAATCTCGCGCCACTTTCTCGACTAATCAGAAGTAAAACCAAAACCAATCGTGACTTGCTCGCACGCGTTTTCCCGCGCTTGGCGCCGCCGACATGTAATTGCTTCGAGCTCTGATTGGTTCATTGGATTGTTTACGACTGCTGTGATTGGTCAGAGTAATTACTTTGGTTTTGGTTTTACGACACTCAAATGAAAACTGCTCTACTACGTTTAGTGATTGGTCTCAAAAAGATTCACACCACTTTCTCAACCAATCAAACGTAAAACCAAAACCAATCGTGACTTGTCTGTGTCTGTTGTGATTGGTTTATTTGACTGTCTGTGTCTGTTGTGATTGGTTTATTTGACTGTCTGTGTCTGTTGTGATTGGTTTATTTGACTGTCTGTGTCTGTTGTGATTGGTTTATTTGACTGTCTGTGTCTGTTGTGATTGGTTTATTTGACTGTCTGTGTCTTGTGATTGGCCAGACTGGGTTACTTTGGTTTTGGTTTTACGGCGCTGTATCTACATAACTGCTGTGTAGATAATTGTATTTTAGTGAACGCCTTATGAGACCCTTAAAAGCGGTCTGTCTATTAAAATAATTCTAAAAAAATGCTTTCTACAAAAATGTTCACAAACCAGCGGCGGATCCATACTCTATTGTGAGGGGGAGGAGTGGGGAGCGGTTGGGGTTGTAGGGAAAATGCGCCCCCCCCCCCCCCCAGGCCCCCTCCCCTAGATCCGCCTCTGTAAATAATCGGAGACTGAAATACAATTCCCAATTTGAACCAAGCGTATAACTATTAGGAAGGTCTAATTCTTCATCCCAACGCGTTGCGATAATGGTAAACATCTGTTGTTAAGATATTAACTTTTTAAACCTAGCTAACTAACTACAAATAGTTTACTATGACATAGGTATCTGTACGTAATTGTATGTCTACTTATGAACATGTCATAAGAACCACTAAAGTGACATACCTACTTATGCCTTGAATAAAATAATAATCTATTTCATATTATAACTACAAATCTACAACCCATTTAGAATAGGCGAATCTTTGCTGACGTCATTGTTTACATTTTGCTTCATTAGTATACGAACCTGCTTAGAGAAGGCATCATGCTAATTACGAATTGACTTCAAAAGTTGAAAGAGCTTGTTAAACTTAGTAATCTATGCAATTTTCAGCTTTTTTCATGCAATATTTAAGGGAATATCTGCTATCCAAAACTGCAAAATTTTTGGGTGGCAAAAGCGCTAATGAGCCATACATTCTTTGTAAAATTTGGAGTTTTTAATACAGCATTGCATCAAGTGTATGTAGTATATCGGGCTCAAATTCTTCAGAGAAAGCTTATTGTGCTATGCCCCTTCAATATTCAGAGTTGATGTTTTTGTAGGTAGATTAGAGAACGAGGCGCATATGCTAATGAGGCAAAAATGGTAAACAAAGATTCTCTTATATGGTTACGTTTTGTCGACCATCAATAAAATGATTGTCGAATTAGTGTGCTGTGTTGATCGTGTCATGAGACACGTGACTCTTCAACATGGTTCACAAATATTGCACATCTTTGACATGTAAAGTACTTTTTGTGGTTTGTTTTCAAATATTGTTTGTCCGGCAAAAGCGGGTTCACGCCCCTTTTGTTCTTCCTTCCCTCCACCCGTTAACGCCTGCTAAGCAGGTTAGTTTACACAACGAAGACGAAAACTTGACATCAATTAAAACTTGACATCAATTAAAAATCTCTACAGTCTTGAATTAGTGATCTCTACAACAAAATGCGCGCGAGATGATATCCTCTTCAACAAAATGCGCGCGAGATTATATACTCTTCAACAAAATGCGTGCGAGATGATATACTCTTCAACAAAATGCGCACGAGATGATATACTCTTCAACAAAATGCGCGCGAGATGATATACTCTTCAACAAAATGCGCGCGAGATGATATTCTCTTCAACGTGTTTAGAGCGGTTTTCACTGGAGTGTCTAAAGTCATTTCGTAATTGCTTTTGTTTTGCTTTGCAATGCTTTGTGATTGACCAAGAAATCTCGCGCCAAATTCTCAACCAATCAGAAGTAAGACCAAAATCAATCATGACTTACTTGCACGCGTTTTCCCGCGTTTGGCGGCGGCAGGTATTTGCTTTGCGTTCTGATTGGTTCATTGGATGGTCTGCGTTTGTTGTGGTTGGCCATAGTGATCATTTCAATTGAAAACTTCCCTGATATATATGCACAGTAAGTTAACGATTTCACATTAGAATTGACTAAAGCATTGAACAGCTTGTGAATTTGTCTTCCAGGTACTTCACTAACCTAACTTTGTCATCATCATTTTGCTGTAATAGAAAAAACGCCAAACGTGATGAACGCAAAGAATATGAACAAAAAAGACAAAATAACGAATAAAAAAACTCAAAATTCCACCAGAATGGAAACTTGGATTTCTTGACTGCCTGTCAAGAAATCAAAATTGATGAATTGTAATCCACTTCTATCCTTGTAATCCTGCATTTTATCGCAAAACTACTGCTTTTATTTTGCTCTATAGAATGATTTTATCGAATTAAGTTGTATATTGGGTGGCATTCGGCAATATAACGTGAAAATTAAGTTGTATATTGGGTGGCATTCGGCAATATAACGTGGAAATTAATTGTATATTGGGTGGCATTCGGCAATATAACGTGAAAATTAAGTTGTATATTGGGTGGCATTCGGCAATATAACGTGAAAATTAATTGTATATTGGGTGGCATTCGGCAATATAACGTGAAAATTAAGTTGTATATTGGGTGGCATTCGGCAATATAACGTGGAAATTAAGTTGTATATTGGGTGGCATTCGGCAATATAACGTGGGAATTAAGTTGTGTATTGGGTGGCATTCGGCAATATAACGTGGAAATTAAGTTGTATATTGGGTGTTATTCGGCAATATAACGTGGACATTAAGTCAGCACAATTTCGTTGTTTCGGCGGGACAGTGTTCTTTTAAATTCTAGCAACTTGGAAAAAAGGAACTTACATGTTGATTTCAATATAATTACGATGCAGCGTGAATCTCGTCTAGATCATCAATAATCTGTCCCATGTTTGGTCTTATCTCAGGATCTGTTTGCAGGCACCGTCGTACCAGGGCTCGTAATGCGCGGTTTGTCACACGAACAACTTGTCCGTCACGCCTTCTAGGATCTGGAAGTTCCCTGATACACATTTCACACAGAAGAACTCCTAAGCTGTAAACATCAACCTGATAACAATAATAAATATTATTCTACATTATTCAATAATGTTATTATTACTAACATTGAAGTTACACCCAGCACCAATATACTATTTACCGAGTTATTTTTATAAGTTTTCCTTTACTTTTTTTACTAAAACATTACAATTTTTTTTGTTATACTGACGTAACTTAAGGGGCACAATATTAGTTTATCTAGATGTGCCCCTCTCCTCTCCTTCCTGTATATAATGTGGGTTAATTTAAGTGCTGTAATTTTGTACTGTACGTTTTCTTTCCTTGAAAATTTTATACTTTTAACTTACTTTTTTTCACCTTATATTCAATTCTGTATTATTATCTGCTAAGGTTTGGAGAAATAAACAAAATAAAATGAAATGAACTACTAACATATGTGTCAATCTGGCACCAGTTTAATTAGTCCTTGGTTGCTTTATAAATTCAACAATTGTCACTTCATTATCTTATGAATCTATGCAGTCATTGTGGAGCATACGGAGGGAAAGTGTCTCTACTCGACCAAGATTTGAAAGGTGATAAATGATCTCATTAGTGGCTGAAGACTGAGTCGATCTCGTCCCTTTCATGAAGTAGTTCCCACCATTTGAAAGTTGGGTTTTGTAATGAGAGCTCCCCCACCCACCTCCCCTTTTACCCTTTTAGTTTTTAGAATACAAAATATGGTTGAAATGTCAGTGGAACAATTTGTATCAAGCCAATGCAAATGTATCAGTCAGTTTGTGTGTAAACTTGGTCTTACAATGTCCAGATGCGGGTATAAATAATGCTGCAATTGTAAAACGGTGATGAACACCGCATTTTGCTTTTTTTAAAATAAGTGGTCTGAGAAATGCTAGAAAAAATTTACGCGAGTTTTCATTCATTTTTTTTTAATATTTTCTTCTATTCTAAATAACCCTCCATCCGCTCTTTATTAACCCCCTCTCTTCCGATTCCTCCATTTCTTCAGGACTGAAATAAAATATGGGGGGGGGGGGGGGGGTTACCAAAACGCTTACAGTACTTGTTTTAGATACGATCTAAGTAATATATCAAACATAAAACGGAGGAATAATTACAAATCACATGGATAACATCCTTTATATTAATCTCATTAACTCTTTTCCCAGACAGTGGTTCTCTGCAACACTAGAGGTCTCACAGTCTTTCGTCTGTACACCCCTTACTGAATACAAAGAGGTTATTCAGTGAAAAGTTGTGTAATTCGAATGATTTTTTGTACGAGTTCGTTTCCATTATTTCAAGCCTAATTAGGTGAGAAAACATAAAAAACTGACGAGTTAAAATGCCCAGCCGTGTTACACACTTTTTTTCGGAATAAATGTTTTTGTTTTACGACAATCATAATATTATTTTCTCAAATCCTTAAGTTTTTGAAAGCGTTTTTCTAGCGTGTGGTCAGAGAGTGTATAACATGTCCTATTTGCACTCGTTTTGGTGTGTATTTGCACTGTGAAATGCTATATGGAATTTTAAATAGAGGTTATTCAGCGTGAAGTTGTGTAATACAGATGAGTATTTTTACTGACGAGTTAAAATGCCCAGCCGTATTACACAACTTTTCGCTGAATAAATTGTTTATTGTACAACAGTTATCTTCTCCTAAAACTAACCCTTACCAAACCAAGTGTATTTTAAAAGTGATTTAAAGGTACTTTTAATGTATTTGAACGATTTGAACTATATTTTGAGCTCATCATGGTGTATTTTTATTATATTTTAACAAAAATTCTAAAATAGTGGTAAGAGCTTGAAATGTATTTGAGGTATAGTTAAATGCTATTTAATAAACCGGGTAGGTTTTTCCATGTATTTGTAAGCTATTTGTCGCCAAAACTACATTTCAAATATAGTATTTGAACACTATTTTGACAACATGACTGCCGAAGTGTTACTCTAAATTGTTTTAAATAGACTATTTGAACACTGTTTGGAAAAGAATCATAAAATGTTGTCGATTTATAATGTAGTTGTAACAAGTAAAAAATAAAAATACGTTTTAAATATGATGTTTAAATACTATTTGAAATGGACATTCATTACTACGCTTCTAAATAGCTCATAAATAGTCTATTTAAAACATGCTTGAAGTTGAATTCACAAGTCAGAGCTATTTGAAAGGCGATTTTAAAATACTGAAACCAGGAGCTGTTTCCAAACAGACTTTAAACAGACTATTTTCTTAGTATTTTGAGAGAAAAACACTTTCTTACAGGTATGTACACAAAATATATTTAAAGTTCACATCCCCCTCCATAAGTAAGTAAAACTGTTTTAAACGTATTTGTGACAAACTCACAGAAGAAAATAAGAGCTATATCGGTTTTCCTTTTAATTGCAGCAGCAATGAAAACGTTTATAGAGTTTTATAGACACATACCCGTAACCACCCCCCCCCAACCCCCCCCCCCCCCCCCACCCACCCCGATTCGATCCTTTACTACAGAATCTGGTGCTTCTATTCGTTATGGTGGTCTTTGCAAATACGTCCACAGTTCCTTGTTTATCATCATGACAGTATATACGGAGGCCGAAGTTAATTATCAACCTCACACGTGTAGCCGAACGCCGACTTGCGGGCCGGGAATTGAACCGGAATTGAATAGCAAGGCGATATCGAATGGCGCGTCAAAATACATTTTATTTTACATTTATCCCGACATATTCATTTTCTGAAAAGGTATTATTAAATGCAGTAGCTCGCTGTCAAATCAAACCATGGTATAGTTCCTCGCTTAACACCGGATTCAGTAATAATATCGATGTGTCCGAACGCGTTGTAGATCGAAGCATAAATGTTATGACGATCGATACGGCAATGCTTTATTATTATTCTGCGAAATGCAAATATCTGAGTGACCTCAGCGTATGTTGTATTCTATTCCGCTCAATAAAGCTTGTGTTTAGAGTAGCGAGGCCTATCGCTCGTATATATTTAGCTTACATGTAAGCCATATGCGAGAGCACACATTATTTTGTAAACAGACAATTTATGGAGCGCTCCGAAAAGGAAACATTAAGTTATACACGAATGATGATTACAGTTAAGTCTCTTCTTAAAAATTAAAAGCCATACCTTATATCTGTTTTGGGCCCTCTTATCATGGAATCCTGCACTTTTTCACTTGAAGAACGACGAATTCAGTCCTAAAGGATTGTGAAATTCCCGCTCAGTCTCGCGCGCTAATCTCGTTCCCAGTGTCCTCTCTATCTAGCGTCACATATCACGTGAGATATCTCACGTGAGCACAAACAAAGGTCGTTTGAATTTTGTGCGCGGCCATTATAGCAACCGTTTAGAGATTTCGATTTTGTGGACGTTATTTTATCCAAGAATGGGCTTATCAACAATTTATCAGCAGAAGAGATGAATATCTGAGACGACAGTCTACATCGGGACGTTTCAAATGTGAGTACAATCTTTTTTTTTTAATCTTTTTAGTCATGTAGGAAGCTTGAGGTGGCGTTCGATTGAACGTATTCCGGAATATTAAGAACATGAAAGCTGTCGAATTATAACCATGTTTTGCCAGATTTACATGTGTATATAGTGCAAATGTGTCTCAAAAAACTATAAAGAAAGCGCTGTAGTGTTTATTTTTATTCCGGAATGCGGTTATTTAGTTAATCGAACGAAGCATATAGCGTACGATAAGCTACATGTAGGAGATTGAATACTGTAACGCTTCGACTTTATGCAATGTACGATTAGAAGACGTGATTATTTTGTTGACAACAGTGAGTGGTTTAGTGTTATTATATAGTTTGTTGGGGTGAAACAGCATTCGTTCTCCTGCCAAATTAAATTCAAAATATATTAACCTCGATCGGTCCTCGATAGTACATGCAATATGATGTACACTCATAAAATGAGACTACATTTGATATTTGTGTTGGTACAATTTAAGCTTACATGTAAGTTAAAACATTTCGGTTTTTGCTTTGAAATTAACTGGTCATGATACAGATTACATGTATGAGCTCCAGAATTTACGTTTAACATACAATCGTCATAAAACGCTGAGACTTTAATAGATGGAAGCTTGTACATGAAAGATCATCTGTAGTCTTGTTTCGTTTTGCGAGTTGTGTCATACCTGTAAGCTTGTAGTGAACCCTTGCTTTTAATCTAGTATTTACTGCTAGAAATAATGGTTTGTGTGCATGTGTTATGGATATTTTTTGTTGGACCACTGATGTTTCAGATTTAAAAGCAAGTAAAAACATTTTGTCTTTGTGAACAATTTACTTGACAAAATGTTGTGTTTACTCTTAAACGTTTACCAAGGTTTCAATTTACCGAGGTCAAGTTACTTTACTTTGCTAGTACTCGAATCACCAGTGCAACAAATTGAATTGGCTTGAATTTCTAAAAACATGCCTGCTATTAGAAGTGAAGCGGTGGCTTTCGTGTTTATTGCCTTTTATTTTCTACATGTAGTTCTTGAGCAGCAAACAGTAGCCTTGAGATTTCAGCAGCTGTTAACTGCTACAGCACCTCACTAAACTGAAGGGAAAATGGATAGTTTTAACTCAAATTGCATTATGAAATACAAGGCCTGCTAGACATGCATGGCCATGGCCAATGTACCTTTCAGATTGTCTGCCATAAGGATCAAAGGCTTTACCAGGATTGTTTTGTGAAGGATTATTTTATGCCACAGCTAAAAAGCTGTGAACATGCAGTCAAACAAAGTGATCTGAACACCACAGGAAGTGAAATAGTATGCCACCCCAAGGGGATGTATCTGTCATTTTGACCTCGGTTACTGACCTAAATCAGGGATGTACATGTAGATTCAGTTTTTAACTGGTGGGAATATAGAACTGACAGACGGGTAAAAAATAGAAAAAATTTACTCCTTTTAAAGCTGCACTAGGCTTTAACAGCCGGAAAAATGAAGTTCACAGCCGGGTAATTTCCCTGGCTCCCGGCTGTTATCTACATCCCTGCTAAATACATGTACCATCTGTACAACTCATTAATTATTTTTTGCCTTTGGGGGACAAGAAAAAACATAGTTTATGCATGTTCTACAACAAGCATGTGATCCTCATGTAGGAGTGTTGTGCCACAAGCATTCAGATGTAATCTCATGCATTGCAGCAGGATGAGCGAGCACTGTCAAAAAATCATAGATGCTAGTATAATAATAGACAAGCTAAACACTACTCCCACTCGTTACAATAAAGTATTTAAAAAGTAGAAAGCTTTCCCAGTAAAATTTCAGAGAGAATTTACTGTAGTACATTTTGTTCTCTTCAATGATATTGACCTTTTGATCTTGGCAGATCATCTCTCAAATTGATAGGAGGATTTCATGCTGTCCAGAGTGTCGTTAGAATTATTTTCTTTCTTTATGCCGGTGTTCGGTGCTACATTGTACATGTAGCTCTATTGGCAAACATTGCGGTGTGTTTGGCTCACTTTTGTTGCACGGTAAATACTTATGGGCTAAAGTTTGTTATCGCTTTGAAAGTGCTAGGGTCGTTACATTTCTCAGGCCGTGATTTAATGTCTAAAGACTGTGGTGTGCAAGACTTGTGAGAAAGTGTTTCCCATCACAGATTTAGGCATCTTAGATGCAAGTCTCAAAATGCTGTAGTCTACAATTCCACTGCAATGAAATCATGAATTCTTGAAATTATTTTTAGCTCCTTAGTTAGTTCTTTAGTTGAGTAGTGTGTCTCAGTCGAGCTAGGATTAATCTCTGCTGTTTTGTAATAGCGTTTAATTTGGCATCCAACAGATAATCTGCAGCGTGGTTGCTGTATTGTAAATCTCACATAATTATGCTGGTAAATTCTTATGTTCTTTCCTCAAGCAGTGAATGAGACAATTAATTTTAATGTCCTTAGGCAAGACTTGACTTTCGGTTCTTTGGCGAACATCCTCAGTTGCTACCATGTGTATATGTCTTGTACATGTAGAATGTCATGAAACCATTCAGTTGAAAATGAAAAATTTGTCACTTTTGTATTCCTTGGGAGGATCAAATGTTTTGTTTTCTCATTGGCTCTTGTAATAAAGCCGATAGGATTGTTGTAGTTTTGATTTGATGTTGTATTGTATTTCTTCAGAAGGCTTTTTTGCGATTTCTTGTGCATGTATAGTACTTTTTGACAAAAAGGGTAGCTCTTGTAGAGTTGTACAGAGGTGTTCTCGCAAATGACTCAATAAATAAGACATTATTTACATGTATGTATCTTGTACAACAAGCATGTGATCCTCGTGTAGTACATGTAGTATTGTGCCACATGCGTTCAGATGTAATCTTGTGTGTCGCAGTAGGATGAAGCACTGTCAAAAAATTTTAGATACCTATGCATGCAGTAGTACAATGTATAAAAATAGACAGGCTGAACATGACTCCCACTCGGTACCAAAAATGTATTTAAAAAGCCTAAAGCATAAAGATCTCAGAGAGAATTGCATCTGTAGATCACAGTTATGAATTTGTTCTCTTTGATGATGTTGGCCTTTTGATCTTGGCAGATTATCTCTCAAATTGATAGGAGGATTTCATGCTGTCCAGAGTCAATAGAATTATTTTCTTTCTTTATACTGTGGTTCGGTGCTACAGTAGCTCTATTGGCATACATTGCAGTTTCTTTGGCTCACTTTTGTTGTATGATAAATACTTATCGGCTAAAGTTTGCTATCACTTTGGAAGTGCTAGGGTCGTTAAACTTCTGAGGTCGTCAAAAGTCTGTGATGTGCAAGACTTGTGAGAAAGTGTTGTCCATCACAGATATACAGTTTAGGCATCTTAGATCTGAGTCTCAAAAGTGCAACCAACTAATGTTAATGCTCCTCCACATGATTGTACAGTACATGTAAGTGTGTAACATAAAATTCCCATCTCAAAAAATAATAGCAACCTAATTCTTGAGTTTCTAAATTGGAATACATGTAAGTGCCTAGACACTTAGGGCATGTTTACATGGAGGGAGGGTGCCCTGGTTAACTGAGCTACCCTGGGAGAGCCAACTTTTCATGTTTCTTTAGAAAATACATTGAAGCGTGTACATGTTAGAAAGGGTAACCCACCTTCCCGAGGCACCCTTCTAGGAGGGCTATCTTTTTGCCATGTAAACGGTTCGTGCCGGGTTACCCGGCTAGCCGAGGTGAGAAGGCCGCGAAAAAATGGTGGTATAAAATTACCATCCTGGGGAATTGTTTCATTGTTATGACTTACCAGTGATATCTGCTGAACAGAATGAATTAGTGGAGTGCAAAATAATAGCCCCAGACACTGAAAAGCAGCCGCTTGCAGAACGAATGATAAAAAAATTAAAGTTGCCGCCAAAACGTTTCTTTTGTGCGCCATCTTGTTTGTTGTGCTTAGCGGCCACTCAAAAGTTTGAAGTACTGACATTACCTTTCAAAAGCAAGTAGCATAGAACTGTCGGTATAGTTTGAGGCAAAACTACTTTGAGTGGCCTAGTGTCAGTGTTGTGTATCAGGTTAAAAATAACCCGCAATATTGTTTATTATTGTGCATTCTTTTTTTTTTCAATTAACTTTGATTAATAAGTACATTCTATTATTGTTTTTCTACAGAAAAGTATGTGCAAATGAAGGGGGAAAAGGCCCAGCAGGTACAGGATGCATAACAGGGCTGACTCACAAGAATAAGGGTACGTCCGATTGACTGATTCCAGAGTAGGAATATGCAGAATGGTCACAAAAAATCATATTCTTTGAGATTTGGGAGCCATAAGAACACTTAACTTCTGCTACTGTTGTATCATAAACATGTTTTAACAGATTTGCAAAGCAAGTGTGCCTGGACAACCAATTCTCAGAGACTATTCTGTTTACACTGTATTCTGGAAAATGGTGAATTGAATGTGCCCTACATTATTGCAATACAAATTCAAATATTTTGATTTGACAATGCAAATGTTCCTTCTAACATGATACATGTGGATTCGTGAGTGTACTGTAGGTTGTTTGCAACTAAACTTGAATGTGATGCTGAGTATGTGCTCGGTTTCCTTTAATATTCATGGTGTTCATTAGGCATCGGAGATCGGAGAATTCTCCGCCTACTACGAACAATGCTCCGGCTGAATTTTGATGGCAATATGTAGCTCGCTGTATCTTCGCTCCTTCATAATATTCTCCTGTTACTTTACACTATTCTCCTGCTTCTCAAATTCTTAATGAAAACCCTGAATATTTGGATTTCATCTGAGAGGTGCACAGTAACTTTCATTTCCACAAAAAAAAAAATACAAGAATGTCAAGTTGTATACACCAAATTGAAGAAACGTTGACCCATGAAAAGCATAAACCATGAATGATGAAACTGAATGGGATTCTGGGTAGGCAGCATTGGCAAGCTACAGCTGTAGTAACATTCTATTTCTTGATAATCAAGATGTTTTCTTTGTTTGAGACATTTAAGAGCATGATTTATGCATCCTGTGTTAATATAATGTGTATTCTGTCACAGACAAAGATTAAATTTTCTAACTTCCCAGTAAACCTTTGGGTCGCATCGTTCATGGTTTATGCTTTTAACCCGACAACGTTTCTTCAATTTGGTGTATCATTTTACAGTGCGGCTACTGTTACCAGGGTCACCCAGACAAAGTTAACCAATCACAAAACAGAACGAGAACAATAGATTCCAACATTTTTTACTTTAGCCAATGAAATGTCGAGTACAGAACAATGAAATTTCAACTTGTTCACTCATAAAGCTTTTGTTGAATAAAGCTTTAGCTAGCGTTGACTTTTCGATTTAAAAATTTGAGTAGTTTCACATAATACATGAATGAATGTCACGTGTCATGCAAGTGAGCAAGAACTGATTTCAAACTCTATGAAAGCAGTAAACGCGACAGCCGTATGTTTGGGCAAATTGCGTGGCGGATTTGAATTCTCGGAAAAAATAACAACTCCACCGCCGGCTGTTTGCAAATCTTACAAGGTACACTGCCAGCATAGCATATATAAGCATTTATTTTCTAACCATTTGAAAAAGAGCGGCTCCTTCATTTCAATTCTTTTTTTATTGAATTGTTGTCAGAATTTTTTCCATTGCAGATTTTCTTTGCAGTTTGAGCACTAGATGGGTTTCTTTAATCTCCCAAGGTGGTCGTGACGGTTTTGAAGAAATCATTTTGGTGAAAGTATTACAAGTCTATATTTGTATGTGCCAAAAAAATAGAAATAATTATTTACCAAACCTGGAACTCTGAAAAAAATATTCTAGTCTGATGGTTGAGTTTTTTTGTCAGGAATTCATGCAAGGGAGTTGGATTTACTGTTTTGAATAGTCTGGAAAATTATAATAACTCAACTGGCGAACCGCTGTAATATAGATGGATTTTCCGGCAGTGAAATATATGTTGAAGAATGCGCCGTTTCTATAAGACGATACTCTTTTTATGCACTTTTGAATTTCTCTTTTACTTTATTTTATTTCAGCTTAATCTGACTGCCGGAACCTAACGCGTGGAACTCAAAGCGCATAAAACTTAATTAACCACGACTGCGAACAAGCCGTGTTTTCGTTGTTAGTGAAATCCGTAGGTCACTTTTTAATTTGCCTGAACTATGGCCGTCGCTTTCACTTGTACTTATGCAGTTAAGAATATCTTCTTTTGCTGTCGTCAAGTGTATTTATTTTCCAACCCCGCCGTTGACGCCGTAGAGAAAACTTGAATCTGTTATGAGCTATTAAACAAATTATTTTAAATCCACCACCAGCACTTTTATTTGTGTGGACATACAGTACAGCCGTCGCATTCCATATTTGCACACAGTTTGAAGTTTCTGTTTCACTCGAATGCCGACATTAACCTTCCAAATCCCGCTGTTAAAACAAGTCAAGCTCAAAAGGGATGGAATCGAAGTTAATTGAAAATCCAACGCTGTACAGCCAAAACTTGTATTGATCTGTTTTGATGACGAACGAACAAGTTGAAATTTCATTGTTCTGTACTCGACATTTCATTGGCTAAAGTAAAAAATGTTGGAATCTATTGTTCTCGTTCTGTTTTGTGATTGGTTAACTTTGTCTGGGTGACCCCGGTAACAGTAGCCGCACTGTAATACTTGACTGCTTAAACACAAAGCATATTTATCAAGGTGCCAAAAAAATATCTTCAAGCATCGTAATTTTTGTATTGAACAAAAATCGAAATGTAGAATCAAGGAATGGGATTCGTGAATCAAATCATGATTGTGAATAATTGCATAATCAAGAGTTTAGACCAGTAATAAGCTCACGGATTTGGTTTTCATGTTGATATAAATTATCAGTATGTTAATTTTCAGAGGTCCAAAATATTATTTTATACTTAGATTTTGACTTTAAAATACTCAAATTTTGACCCTTTTTGGGGTCAGCAAATTACATGCATACAGTTGTCATCTGTTTTATTGAATTTTTTATATTAAGAAAGAATTAGTAAATTCGAATTGTATTTAACAACTATTCACCTAAGTGGAGGTGGGTAGTGGTGGGTAGTTGCTGGGAGGTGAATAGCACTTGCTATTCCGAGTTTCAGTAGCCAATCAGAGCACGCCAACAATGCTATCCACTGTTTCATTATAATTATACTAAATTTATATATTATTATAGGGTTTGAACCATGTTTTAAAATTATTTGTAAGGAATTTAGAAAGTATTTCAAATATATTTTTATTGTATTTTGACAGACATAATTATGAATAAACCATTTATTGCAAATGCTACTCCATGTTGTTTTTAAAATCTTTTAAAATCTATGTTCAGTGTATTTTCAGGTAGTTTGAAAGGCTCTTAAACCCGATTCAAATACTGTTTATAATATATTTTGAAACATCACCCATTTTCTCCATTCACGAAATATAGAGGCCTTTCAAAATACGTCACAATAGTGTTTTAAACAGGTTTAAACATCGTTAAAATAAGTCAAAAACTACTTAAAAACTATATTTCAAGCACGAATTTTCAATGTATTTTGAATACAAATACATTCAAAATAGCTTCCCAAACAGTTTGCAAATCGTTTAAGAATTGTTTTTTAAAAATTTGTAAACTGTTTTGATGCTAATTTTCCACTATTTCAAATACGTTTCAATATCGTTTTAAACAGGTTTAAACATCGTTAAAATAAGTCAAAAACTACTTAAAAACTACATTTAAAGCACGAATTTTAAACGTATTTTGAATATAAATACATTCAAAATAGCCTTCCAAACAGTTTGCAAATAGTTGGAGAATTTATAATGTATTTTTAAAAGATTTGTGAACTGTTTTTAAAACTATTTTTTAAGGTGTTGAAACGTATTTGAAATATATTTTAAAACGTATATGCGGATCTGAATTCATCGAAACTACACTCTGAAAAGGTTTTAAAAATATATTTCAATATCGTTTTAAACAGGTTTAAACATCGATAAAATAAGTCAAAAACTACTTAAAAAACATGATTCAAATATATATTTTTCATATATTTTTCAAAAATATATTAAAAATAGTTTTTCAAAATACATTAAAAACAGTTTTAAAATAGTGTTTGGTTTGGTAAGGGTAAGGTTTTGAAACTGTCTTTTCTAGCGCGCAGTCAGAAGAGTGTCATAATGTGTCATATTTGCACTCGTTTTGATGCGTTTTTGCACTCTAAAATGCTATGTCGCATAATAAAGTTAAATATACCTCAGCTAAATGTGTCCAGATAATTCTTCAGGTATCTTAAAAACTTCTAACAATTTCTCCACTGATAAAGTTTACAATCAATGAAAACTAACCTTGACTGTTTGATGTGAAGTAAGTGCTTCTGGTGCACTGTAAATCATGGCACCAGGGCCTACAGTCATGGTATTCTGCATGAAATTAGCTGTTCCATAATCTGACACTTTGGCTCTCCATTGATCACCCTGTCGCCATAGCAACACATTAGCACTACTCACATCCCGGTGTATGATGGGTTCAGGTTTTTTCTGGTGGAGGTAATTGAGTGCTAGAGCCACATCTAGAGAAATGACAGTGATTTCTGTTTCGGAAAGTTGTCGCTGCTCCAATAATGCTCGTAAACTTGTCTCCATGAGCTCGGTCACAAATAGGGGACTTCCCTCATCATTTGTTGCTCCGATGAATTGCAACAAGCAAGGATGGCGGCATTTAGACGCAATGTTCATTTCTCTCTCAAAAAGACGTATGTTATGAGGAGAAAGGATCAAATCATGGATCTGTTTCACAGCTACAGTACAGCCACAATATTTACCCTTATTGACACTCCCCCATCCTCCTCTACCAAGGCATTCTTCTGTGATTTGAATTTCATTGCGAGCAATGACCCAGTCACATGTTTCTTGGCGTTCCTGTTCACTTATCGTTTGCTGAGCTGTTGAAAGACTTAACTCTAGTTCATTTACTTCCTGTTCTTTTAGTCTCAGCTGCCTTCCTAAAGTAGAAACTTGTCCTTCAAAATTTGTCAACTGCCTTTGCGAGTCTTCTTCATGTCGTTGCATCTCCCTCAACTGCCTTTGCAAGTTATCTTCACGCTGTTGCATCTCCCTCAACTGCCTTTGCGAGTTACCTTCACGTTGTACCATCTCCCTCAACTGCCCTTGAAAGTTATCTTCACGCTGTTGCATCTCCCTCAACTGCCCTTGCAAGTTTTGTTCACGTTGTTCCATCTCCCTCAACTGCCCTTGCAAGTTTTGTTCCCTTTGTCCCATCTCCCTCAACTGGCCTTGCAAGTTTTGTTCGCGTTGTCCCATCTCCCTCAACTGCCCTTGCAAGTTTTGTTCGCGTTGTTGCATCTCCCTCAACTGCTCTTGCAAGTTTTGTTCGCGTTGTTCCATCTCCCTCAACTGCTCTTGCAAGTTTTGTACGTGTTGTCCCACTTCCCTCAACTGCCTTCGCGAATTTTCTCCCTGTCGTTCATCATCGCATTGTTCTCGCGTTATTCGTCCTGGTAAGGTTTCCAATCAAAGGGCTCTTAAAGGCATCTCGTTAATGCGTTAGATTACAGCTAGATTTTTTTAAGGTGCAAGAAAGGAGAAAATTTAGAGAACGCGTGTTATATTTTTTTTTTTAACCCTATTCAGACCGGGCTTTTTTGGATCTTCTGAGACCGGGGGGGGGGGGGCGGATTCCGCCCCCCCTTCGTAACTTCTACAGGAAAGTAGGTATGGACACCAAATTTTCAGGAGACATTGTATGTCCGAAATTCTATCGATCCACATAATTATGTTGTCATGACAACTTCTATGACGTCATAATTACGTCATATATTGACAGTTCATTCACAGAAAGTGTTTGCCGTACCTATCTCTAAATTGTTTTGAATAATGACAATAATGTTTTCTCTTATGATGTTGGAAAACATTTTTAATGTATATATTGGTACTTGTAACTTGTAGCAACATGATGACGTCATCATGACGTCATAAAAATATATTTGTTTTGATGTTTTAATTTTTGTAATTAAACCACAATCTAAGGGAAGTATCAATTTTTCTTACTCTGTAATTGTTTAAACATTTGTATAACAACAACTTTTTATGTTACCATGACAGTTAATGTGACGTCATCATGACGTCAATATGACGTCAGATGTGCAAGAAAACGTCCAAAAGGCGAGAAAATGTCACCTTAATTGTATTTATTCTAAAAAAATACATAAAAAATAAATAAAGCTAAAATAACAAAAAATAAAGAAAAAACAACATTAAAAAAAAAAGAAAAATAAATTTCGAATATTTTTTGGAGCCGCCACCTTGGATCCGCCATCTTGGATCCGCCATCTTGGATCCGCCATCTTGGATCCGCCATCTTGGATTTGGAATATCGTATCCTGAGCACGGAATATGCGCTAAAATTACCCACAATCACTCAAAATTAAAAGATTAACATTTAAATCAAGCAAAAGGTAAAAAACAAAAATAAAAAATGCGATAAAAGGTAGAAAAAAGTGAAATTTGAAAGTACTACAAAAAAGCCTCTTTAACTACGGTTACCATTGAAACGCCTCCTTACTTTCTTAATTTTGGATCAAGGACGACAACAATGCATCGTTTGGTGTTTAAATCCATAATAAAGATCAGTGTAAAACAGAATAACATAAAATAAACAGAGGAAATACTTATCTCTCAAAATGAGCAAAAAGCATCCGTCAAAATGTGGTTGCCATGGCAACGTCAAATTTTCTTTGACAACATACTTTCTGCCAAAATATTCACAGATAAATTTTAGGAAAAGTCGAGAAGTTTCAAAGCTGTAGGTAAAAAGGCTTAGAAGTTATAAACGTTCAAAGTCGGCGCGGGCACTTTCCGCCCCCCCCCCCCGGTCTGAATAGGGTTAAAAAAAAGCTGTCAATTCATTGTGGAATTGAGACTAGAGGATAAGATTTTTCTGCGTTTTTTAATTAATTAGCTGAAAAATATGGTCTTGTTGTTATGTAGTATCAAGGTATTTGGTAAGTGTATTTAAGGAGTTGTCGTATGTTAATTCCTTCTATTGGTGCTCTCCGCTGGAGGCGGTTGACTTTTATTTATTTATTTAGTTGTTTATTTATTTATATTTATTTTATTTACTTTATTTCAATTTAGAATTTGTTTTGTGTCGACGCAGAGAGAGGCCAATTGTGCATCAGGCGTTGGTATTTGCGCAGCAAGTTTTGGGCCAATATTAACGAAATATGAATTTAGTTGTTCACAGATGTCTTTCTTATTTGTATAACATTTATTGTTACGAAAAAGGTTGGTTATAGGGGGTGAGGTTTTCTTTTTCCTATTTATTATCGTGCCTATTATTATTTATTATCGTGCTTTGGTGAACATCGCCGTTCTGTAGAGAATCCACATCACCTCAGCTGCCCTACTCCTATATCACAACACTTTAATCTACCGGGACACTCCACTAAGGATATGCAACTTATACCACTGGAATTAATACGTAATAGCAGAGACTCTGTACGAAAAGCGCGTGAAGCATTTCTCATAGACAAAGCAAAGACGTTAGAACCACTTGGAATCAACAGACGCGACGAACTTCATTAACTTTCTCATCACTAGTCAGTTTAGTTTATCACCCGTCAAACCCTTCGCCAATCATATTCATTGTTTTTGTTATTCTTTAGTTTTTTCAAAACCACTTGTATAACGGTTTTACAGTTGTAATCATTTATAGTGCTAGCCCCTGAAGAAGCTTTGTTTTGCAAAGCGAAATATTGGGCACTATTATATTCCACTTTTATTTTATTTTATTTGCTTCTGCTTCTGCTTCTGTTTTCCTGCCGTAAGGATCAGTTTGCCGTTTTTTGCTTCACTTCAAGTATTAATACTGATCTAGGTCTGGAAACCAGATCCGGCCATTCTCATCGGTTTGTTGCAGTGATCGTGCATTCTATGTTTCTATTAAGTTCCAAGTTGCCTTTAAACAGTTTTTATTTAAATTGAATTGAGAGGTAAAATAGTTTTTCTTAGCAGCCCATAATGGGGGTCATCGAGCATCCAAGAGAGTAAAATTGCTGTGAAGTTCTCAAAGCGACCATGTATTTGCCATGTTTGTTAACTTCCGTGCTCTACAATGCATGACGTATGTGTTAAAGTACATTTGCGTGACATGCGTAACAAAATGCGCAGTAGAAATGAGCGCGGAGTGTTGACTGCAAGTGCACCTGAATAAGATAAGCGTGGGTTCTGCGAATGAAATAAAGCTTATAATAAATAGAAACTAGCGTGAAGAGAACTAGCCTGTGTGCAGCCGTCTCCGATTTCCTCGCTCACAAAGGAAATATTACACGTCTGTGCGCAGGCTAGAAGAGAACACACTCCTTGATTCTTAGAGTAGTTGAACAGTATTATCCAGGCGGTTCGGAGCCGCCATTTTGAACTTTACCTTCGCGATACGCATGTTGTACAGCTAAATTTATGCCATTGGAGAGGCAGCGATGAAAAGTTGTTTCGGCCTTACTAGGTTTCATTAGTGAGTAGAACATGAATGTTAAGTGCCTTTGCGGAGGCAAACCAGTAGGTTGGTTGAACTTAAAGAAGTAATTGGCAAGCATATTGATCCGAATATCCACTGATAAAATAAGTCTTCAGAAACGATTGGCTAGTAGAGCTGCACAGGCCTACCAGGTTCCCAGGGTCTTCTCCGCTTTCCCTCGCTTTTAGAGCGGACTAGTATGTGTTCTTACCTAGGAGGTTTGAAAAGATGGAAACAGTGGGGTTGGTGTAATCACATTTGTTGCCTGCGTGTCAACCCTTTTCAATTTGCAGTTTAGTTGCAGTGGCTGCTTAATGAAGTCAGTTCTTGTTCTTCGGTGCTTAATGTCCGCTACAGGGTTTTGGCGGGTTTTTCCGTTTCACTGAGTTATGCGTTGTAAGACCTTGTGATACTAAGTTTTTGCTCTTATGTTTCCATATTTTTAGAATCGTCAAAGACTGACCAGTTTCGTGATGGGGCGTGGATTGCGATTGTAACGATAGCCATTCCTATTTGTCCTGTGAAGGCCTTGGAGCAATACATCGCAGCTGCGTATATTGATCTCTCTGAAGATTTACCGCTGTTCAGAGCGATTGCCAGGGGATTAACTACATAAGAACGATGGAGTTTCTTATGGACGGTTTTAGAGAGTTTATAGACGTTTTGATTACCAGTGTTCATAGAATTTGAGCCGGAGGGTCCACTGCTGCAGCGAACGCTGGCATTCAAGATAGATTTTTTAAGGGTCGCGGTCGATGGGCGAGTTAAAATGCTAAAGATGGCTATGCTAAAGACAATATCTATCACAGCTGTCAGTTTCTCAGTCATTTAGGATTTCAAATTCTTGTAAAGTTCTGTTTCGATTGAGCTCGGCAAGTTGAAGATAATTGTTTATAAGTGGGGGATTTTTCTTCTGTCTTTTCGTAGCGAGCGGTATGGGGATTTTTTCATGCTATGGATGCTCGTTCGTTCTCTCCAAAGTTCTGTTTGTTGTCACTTCCCGTGTAACGATTTAGTTTGTTTTTACCTTAATAAATCGTGCGGACTCCAGTGAGCATGCGATGGTAAAAGGTGTTTATTGTTTTTTGCGTCCTTGCGTTTCGCACGGGTGTTATGAAATTTGGGAAATTTAGTAAACGGCTGTATTTAGTCATTTGAGAACTGTTAGTAGTCCGATGCTTGTACGATTATGTCATACCCATATTTTGGTGCTAAGAATATCCAAATTTAATACGCTTCGCGGGCGATTAAGTTTTCGGCTTGTAGAGATTCCGTCGTGTGGTTTTGTGGTTTTCATTTGTTGTCATGTCATGTATATGTATATGTTTGTATATGTTTTGTGAAGTTGAGTTTGGTTAATTGTGAAGATTCGAGAGTCGAGAGTACCTTGATTTCAATAGAGACACCAAAAGGTATGAGAAGCCGTTATTTTTGTATAAAAGTATATTTTCACTGAAATATAGAACAGCTATTTCATTTGAGTTGTGGATCAGATATGTCATCTGAGCCGTTGCGGAGCGTTTTTAACGATAAAATTTGACAGCTTACATTGTTTTAAAAATGCACGTGGCGCTGCGATTTAGTTTAATGCTGTGAAAAGTGAAACTGAGATCGTTTATTGCGTTCTGGGCGGTGGGGGAGAGGGAGGGGGGGGGGGAGTGTTTTCGAGGGAAGTGTGGTTTTTGCGTTTCTTAGATCAGAATGGTTCCGGGTGATGTCTTCCAGGTTTGTTGTTTAACTGGTTCACTATATGGAGTCCTTTTTCGCGCATTTCATTTGTCAGTGTCCCTTGGTTGTTTTCTTGCTGTGATGGGTATAGAGTCGTATAAAACGACGCAAAGCGACGTCAACCGACATCACTTTGCCGAACAATTTTGACAGAAAATTGTTGACAAGTCATCAAAGTGTAAAATCGCAAATATGCATTACATGCTTTTAACTCTAATTAGCACGCCATAAACACTTCCTATCTCCGATTACTAACCACAAAAGAGCCACTGTATTAAACTCGCCAAAAACTTATGAAATGAAAATACAATTTTTCTATACTTGACATATCTTACACAATACAAAATACTAAACGCGTTTTCCAAATATTACTCTCTAAAGTAACAACTCTAGAAATCGAATTAACAGCTTTTGAATAAAGACGGACCGCCTCTAAGTTGATAAGATGTAACTATTTTAAATCAATAAACACACACGGAACGTCCAGTAATCTCCTTAAATACCAATTCATCTTCATTTAAACACAAATACCCGATTTATTATTTATCAAATCACCATAGAATATCGTTACAATTTCCAAGTGCTAAATAAATCTTACAGAACTGGCGGTTTTTCTTTATGCAAACAATATCGTTACACTGCTCTTAATAACGTCACTTATACAACGCCGCCAGAGTCTGACTATCTGCACGCTATTTTCTTCTTTTTTTTTTAAATCAATAAGATGTGGGCATTGGAGATTTGCGGTGTTACGGTGTTGCTCATTTTTTATGCGGTGTTGCGGTGAATAAAATCCCAGCTTGCGGTGTTGCGGTGATCTCAAACTTTACGGTGTGCGATGTTTACACTTTACAGTCTGCGGTGTTCGGTGCAACAAAATTATCTGCGGTGTCGCCGTTTCCTGTTTGACTCTAAATTTAGCCTCTATATGTTATTTACTTCCCACTTAATTTTGAAAAGCAGGTACCATTATGTTAAATTTGTAACAAAAAAACAGTACAATACTGTCTAGTTAATCTTCAATACTCTGCTGGTCGCCAATCCTAAGCCTTTTTCATGGTAACTTGACAAAAAGATATATTGCGGTGACGGTGTTTCGTCGACTTTTCTTGGGGCGATGCGGTGTTCCGTAATTTATTTTGCCGGTGTTGCGGCGATTCAGAGCGCCGTAATGTCTCCCTCCAATAATATGAGCACAAAATTAAATCAAATAAATTGCCACTTTTACACTCTATGTAGTTTACCATTGAAAGAAAACAAACTGCTCGTAGTCTAAACGAACATCTCTGTAACAGGCTATTGATTGTGTTCTAAAAATCAGATCTTTCTTACATCACTCACTACTCTCTCCCCCCCCCCCCCCCCCCCTCGCTCCCTACACAGTAGGCAGCAGAAACACTTGGACTACAATGGCTCGTGGAAGGCACGACGCACACGACACCTGTTTTCTAATCCTTAAGTATCTAACTAACCAATATTATATAGAGTTTAAAGAGAATTGAAGACTTATCATTGCGACAAAAATCATCTACCGATCTAACAACTAATAATTTTATTCACACGAAAGGACGAACAGTGGAAAGTCAAATTCATCGCATATTATTACTCATCATATCACTACAGCACCTGTGTTTTTAAACGCAAATCACTGTCAAATCTTATCATTCAAACCACTTTCCTTAGATGCCCTTCCGCTTTGCGGTGGCCACTCGTTTAGCGCTGCTCTGAAACGCATTAAAAAATAAAGTCTGTTGTGCAGGCTAGCCATTTGACTTTACAACAAACGCACAGTTTATTCTATTACAACTAGCAATTTGCCTTACCGTAGTTATCAAGTAATTATACTTACATGGAAACAATGTGCCGCGATCCCTAATTGTTTTCGGTGATGGCGGAATGTTGTACAGTGTTCTATATGTGCTGTTCGCTACGAATTTCTACGCGCACCAACGACCTCAGAGCTAGAGGTCTAGCAACAAAATGGATTTCAAGCGATCCAATTTTACTTGAAATTGTTGAAAATTCGAAACGCGTTCTTACAATGTCTTATGTAGAATGGTTTACGTGATTTAGAATAGAATGTCGTAAGTTTTGGTCACCGGAGCGTTGCAGTTACATTCCTTTGGGAGAGCGGAGTTCGTTTTGTACAGCATATAGTGATGTTCGGGTCGATATGTTAAGGTTTTTGAGGTCATGGTCAGTCGTTAAATAGGGTATTATTTTTGGTAATTTTGGTTTTGCGATGGTTAGAAATTCTACAATTGTAGTGTGCGACTGAAATAGGAGTTAAAAGGAGTTTCAAAAATTTGGTTTTCAACTGTCAATAGACGTTATCTTTAAGTGTCGGCAGTATGGTCCTGTGGTCGCCGCTGTCTCTCGTCGGCTTTCACATGAAATGATGGACTATGACGGAGCGCCAAAGGCAAATTTATGTTCGAAGTATGATGAAGTTTTATTGCGTTTATACTTGTAGCCAAGGGTAGCTGTGATGCTGGTTATTCGTGAGAATACTGTATGTCTATTTCAGAGACATTGTTTTAAATGTTTGAGAAGCAGCATATGTTTGATAAAACAATGGGTAGGTCTGTGTTTTTATAAGCATAACGTTTAATTGGTAAGTTGAAAGAAAATGAAGATGATTTACAATTTGAAGAGATGAGTTGTCCGAAATAGCGTTTGAATGTAAAGGTTAGCAATATTGACAAATTGTTTAAGATTGGTTATTAAATGTTGTATGATCTGTAATATTTTGTTGAAACTTGTTTAATTGTGGGTGGGCCGAAATATCTACCTTTTCCGGTTTAGATTAGCGATGTCTGTCTTTCTGTTAAATGGAGTAATTAGGTAGTTGTGTATGGTTGTTGAAGGAATGATCTAATGCCGTTGTGGTGTCATCTGTTTCCTAACTATTAGGGATTAAAGGGATCATTTTAAATTTTAGAAATGAATTGGTTTTTATTTTATTGGTATTCGAAGTTAATTCTTGTTAAAAGTCTTAATATTTTTTGAGTGAGGGGGGGGGGGGGGGGGGGTTAAGGGTGGTGGATGAACTAAGAAAGATGTGATTTTTAGAAGAGAATAGCCTGTTACAGAAACGTTCGTTTACACTACGAGCAGTTTGTTTTCTTTAAGTGTTTCACTATATAGAATGTAAAAGTGGCAATTTATTTGATTTAATTTTACCGTCATGTTTTTGATTTTGGAAAAAAAGGATAGGAAATAGAATGCAGATAGGCTTTCAGTGACACGGCGAGGTTTCGTGAGCCAAACGATTTAACGTGTGGTTGTCGGTCTTTTTTTTAGTGAAGATTTGCGTGCCTACCCTACCTAACCCTAACCTCATGTCATTAGTATTACAAGTTAAGTTTTTGTATTTTCTAGTTGAGATAATGAAATGGTTGTTATTCGAGAAATCTGTGAAGTACATTTTATGGGAAATTGTTGAATTTATTTTTCTGTTCAGAATGTATTGTATAATTCTGCTTTAATTCTGCTGAAATCGCTTATAAAATGCTTCTTAAAATGCTTCCTTGATAACTTTTATAAACAAAATCAGGAACATTTTTACGTCTTTTGCGTGTTTAAAATGCTTCCTTGATAACTTTTATAAACAAAATCAGGAACATTTTTACGTCTTTTGCGTACTGTTGCATAATCAAACTGTAATAGCAATGATTAATTGTTTTAAAATAGCACAAAACGGAAATCCATACTCTTGCATAATCAAACCGAAACATTTTTAGTTAGCTGAATAAGCAAAATCTACCCTCTCTTGCATAATCATGACACCTAAATATTTAATAACTATTGGAAAAACAGACAAAGATTACAACTCAAAAAGCGAACAAAAATACAGCGTGAGATTTCTCAGCTTCGTCGAGCGCGAAAAGTTGACTCGTTTAACTTTAAGCGAGTTGACTTTAAACGAATCGTAAAATTAACTCTTTTCACGAGATTTCACTTTGACATTCGTTAAGCGACATAAAAAATCGCTCCTCGCTGTTCATCATACCGGGTAGACAACGTATAGCAGAACCCCGGAGGAGGACTCGCATATGTGGTTGGGTGGAGGTGCTCGTCGTATCTTTTAGGGGTTAAAATTAGGGGATCTAGGTATCTTTTAGAATATATGATTAAAAAAAAACTCATTTTCCCAGAAAATGGTATCTTTTAGTGTGTTGATAGCGAAAGACGAGTCGCTATTGCCTTCCGGTGTTCCTTCTGATGATAGCTGGAATTCGACCCATGTATAGTCAGATCTATTTATTTCCAGCACTCTAGCCGCATCGCATTGTTCCATCGCATATTTGGTAAAAAAATGGTATCTTTTAGAAGTAAAATTCTGGTTGATAACGGCCACTTTGATATCTTTCAGGGTTTCACTTTTTTTCCTGACGAGCACCTCCGCTTGACGACTTATAGGAGTCCCCCCCCCTCCCCCCTCCGGGAGCAGAATATTCTTACCAATTTTTCTTTTCACGATATTTCCGGTTGTCACTCGCTAAGCGACTTGCAAAATAGCATGTTCTTTTGAGAACAAGTCATATCTAGAATATTTGATGTCACTTTAAACGTGATTAGTAATAATAGTGGTGTTAATTAGCTCCACGCAGCTATCAAATGTACTGAATAGGACAGCCTCTGACTAAGTTAAACTTCCCATATGACTGAAAAAAAATTGCCGGATTGACCCCTTTCATAAAATAGAAGTCCGTATAAAGGTGAATATTTTAAGTTCGTTTACCTACAGGTTGCAACTAATTTGATTGAATCTGCACTTGGCACCGGTAGCATACGTGTTGTAGTATTGGCTGACCCGTGTACTTTCGCTTTGTGCTATTTTAAAACAATTAATAATTGCTATTACAGTTTCATTATGTAACAGTACGCAAAAGACGCAAAAATTTAAGCCATTGAAGGCTTGCCGCAATTCCATTCAACCGTCATCATTATAAGCCAAAACATCAACACAACTATGACATGTTTACCATACTATTGCACAATCAAACCGCTTGGCCAATCATAATGCAGAACGTAGCTAATACAGGAAATCGCCTGCTGCTGAGTTGACCTCTGATACGCTTGGTTAATTGCACGCTTACTTGTAACTCTAAAATTTTCTTTCCACCAGTGATAGAGTGCATTGTTATTTAGAAGTTGCTGAAACCAATTCTGTGGTCGTGGAAATACCCAAGCCCTCCTTGGCGACGAGCAAGTTCGTGGCGAGCTCCTAAATGTAAATAAAACGCCGACAAACCTTGAAGATAGCGTAGTTGAAGGCGTCTTCTTCGGTGTCTTCTCGCAAAAAAAAAAAAATGCCGGATTGTTATATTTATCAAATGATAAGCAGGAGAATGACTGAAATTAAACTTACAAGATCTCGATTCGTGTCATCCATGTCGATCTGTACGTTTTCGCGCGTAAACTGCAGTGTCAGTGAACTCATATCTTATTATATTTTACCCTGGGGAGTCTTTTACTGTGTAACCGCATCCCCAAGGGTAAGATGAAACCTGAGATAAACCGAACCCAAGCCATTAACCCTTGGGAAGGCCCCAAACCCAAGGTGTGTGTAACCACAACTCAAAAGAAAAAAACGCAAAGTTCATGCTATTTTGCTCTGCCATACCGCTCATATTAACACACAAACTTTCCTGTCCCATTTAACTTTCTTATAACCTCTCCATTAGTAAAATACACCGTGAAATTCTCAAACTACGTTTCCCAAGAAAACGCATTTAACCTATTTTTACCCTTTTAAAGTAGCTATAATGGCTTTACGACAAATGATTGAAACTGATAGGTAACGTGAGATATCGAAATTTTAAGAAGGACTAATACCTTTGCGGTAACGTAATGTGAGATATGACAAGTTCATCACAAGTTCTGACATCCCAATACCCTAGGGAAATTAACAATAGGTCCGGGGGTGCTCCCCAAACATTTTAGTGGCAGTATGTGACGCCCTTCTTGAAATCCTAACCGCTTTAACCAACCATATCCTCAATGCCCTAATATAGCTTCTATAAAGAAGGAACAAGAAACCCCCCCGGACAAAAGTCCACAAAATTTTGTTAACAACTTTTGTCCCTTTTTAGTACTCGACTTCGAAATCTCGCTTAATGCGCAAGCGCATTAACGAGATAAAAACAACAGGAGTCAGTAAAAATCACTCAGGTGACAAAGCAAATTGATACATCAAAAAATACTTGGAAGAAAAAGGCACTAGAATAGCCCACCAGGGTTCTATCTAGGATTTATCGTTTGGGGGAGAAGTCCCGAGAGGCCAAAGGCCACGAGCTTCATAGGGGGTCCGGGGGCATGCCCTCCCCCCCCGGAAATTTTTTGAAATGCATATGCGCTGAGATACGACCTGGTGATTCCAGGACATCATTTGACAACTGGCCAGCAGTTTATAATACTCCATGTTCCTTGTCATATAGTGTCCTTAGACAGGGAATATTTACTTCATGTGCACTGACCTCTGGATGATTTTTCCGATATAGTTACTTATATACTGTAATGATAACAATATTGTTTTGGGGGGGAAGCTGGGCGTTTTTTTGGGGGGGGAAGCTTCTACCCCTCAAATACCCTAGATAGAACACTGCCCACTCCAGAAACTATAGGAAGCTGGGTATGAACAAGAGATTATTAATTGTTTGGGGATACGGAATGTCATCAGAGAAAATAAACTGTGAAGTGAACATTGTTTAATAAGGGAAGATAATAATATGAACTAGGCCAGCACTCAAGCTAATCCCGAGGAATGAACTGTAATCCAGATAAAAGCTCACTGGTTCCTGCTTTGCATGGATATTGGCGCGTTGTAATTATAACATTGAATCAATTTTAACTACGAATCAAAAATCAGTTGCTCGCATTGTTTTCAGCCCACAATACGGCATCTCCAGTGTCTAGGCCGTCTCGTGGAGCGAGGGGAGGAGAGAGAAAGAGAGAATTTTCCCCACTTCCTTTTCGCCCCATCCCCAACCAGGTGGCCTGTTTACAGGCAAAAACTAAATTGTCGGAGATAAAATAAGCTGTAATTAAAAAGTAAATGTTGTTTAATGAGAGAAGATGGTTAAAAATTTCCCGTGGCAATTTATTGGGTTCCTTGTGTTCAAAACCAAAATTTACAATTTCCTTTGAAAGAAGGGCAATGTTGATTAGTTTGTCACGTTTGGCGCATAAAACAACACTGTATTAAAAAAAACCGATCCATTTCATCGAATGTTAACGGAAAAGATGAGTATCAAAGCTGTTTTTTGTTTGTTTGATCGGTTTGTTTACATCGAGCTTCGCTGTGCGCATGAGCAGTGTCACGGGGATTTGGTGTCATTACAAAAACCAAAAAAATGTTTATTTATTAACAGAAACCGAAACATAATGGTGCAGTTTTGTGATAAATTACCACACTACTGTAACACAACTGACGATGAGTATCTTCATTCATGAGAGTTCGGCTAAAACAGACCATGATAATTGGTGTTCTTTCCAGAATTGGTTGATTTCTTTCTCTTGGTGTTTTATTATTGAAGCGTGGTTTGGCCTGCCTGTGGAATTGGTTGATTTCTTTCTCTTAGTGTTTTATTATTGTAGCGTGGTTTGGCCTGCCTGTGGAATTGGTTGATTTCTTTCTCTTGGTGTTTTATTATTGAAGCGTGGTTTGGCCTGCCTGTGGAATTGGTTGATTTCTTTCTCTTGGTGTTTTATTATTGTAGCGTGGTTTGGGCTGCCTGTGGTGTTTTATTATTGTAGCGTGGTTTGGGCTGCCTGTGGTGTTTTATTATTGTAGCGTGGTTTGGACCAAAAAAGGTCAAAATCCTCATCACACGTTGCACGTTGACAAAGTAGTGGCCAAGGCAAACAGGATGTTATGATTAATTAAAGGAACTTATAGAGGTCTTGATGACTCGAAGACACTGAGAACTCTCTACTGCTCTCATGTACGATCACATTTAGAATATTGTTCAGTGATATGGTCTCCTTATAAAAAAAAAACATTGAAAAGCTGGAGAAAGTACAGAAAAGAGCAATTAAATTTTTCCTTTAGACTGAGGACAGCTATGACACCCGCTTAAAGGAGTTCAATTTGATATCACTAGAAAATAGGCGATTGTTAGCAGATGTTACTTTTTTTTATATAAGGCACTCAACGGTACATGTAGATTTTTATGCGAAAAACTGACCGCTTTTCCTTTAGACATTATGGTAATCTATTTTTAAAGAAGTTATATGCAAGAACAAATGTTCCTCAATATAGTTTTTTTCATAGAATTCAAAAACTCATTAATAATTCATGAGCATATAAGCCAATCACACGACGCAAATCGATCACGTGTATGAACCTTTATACCTGGTAATCTACGGTCATTATGAAAAGCCTGGTGGCGGCTTTGATTTCAGTCACAGGGGAGTTCGGGGCTGAATGGGCAAACAATGCAATTATCGCTGAATTTTTAATGATAATGATTTTAAAATGACCGTGATATTTATATTAAGATCACACGTAATCTTTATATAAAGATTACTGATATGGGTAGTAATTGTTCAGGATTCTTAGTGCAACAAATGGTGACTTTAATATTTTTGTGCAGTACTGTTTTACGAAATCTGGTCTTTCGCCATTCTATTTGGAATCTTCTCAACAAAATAAACAACCAACAGTTTAACAAGTGAGCCGTTATTTGAATGACACCAGCGCCCTCGTGTAAATTGCCAGGTAAGCGACTGGTTCGCAGATGCAAGCTGCTTATTTCTACTCGTTCTCTACCTCTGAAAAAAAAAATTGTCAGCCGTTTTATCTACCGTACCTGACAACTTTAGTATAGCATTTTTCAGTAGATGTTTTCCCTCAGAACTAAAATCCCAAAACTTTCGACAGGAGCCGGGAAGCAATGGTCACTTCGTCGAAGACGTGGCACATGTGTTGTATGCTAATCAGTCTAGTCTACTTGTTTTTCTCGTATGCTAATTTCCTCTTTGCACAAAAGCGCAATTGTTTTAATTCCGAAGGGACACGCTTTTGAAAGAATGTTTTTGAAGCCGTTCAAAAAACTCGCAGCACGTGTATTATCAGGTGTAAAAACTCTCGGCTTCGCCTCGAGTTTTTAAACCTGATAATACACTACTGCTCGTTTTTTAAACTATACTTGTCAATACCTGGAATCTTCTACCAGAAGACATTCGCAGAGCTACTAGTGTAAATTCATTTAAAGCAAGAGTTAAAGAGGTTTTTTATGGATCAGTTCATTTATTATTATTATTATTATTATTATTATTATTATTATTATTTATTATCTCTTTGTATATTGTAACCTTTTATATGTATTTTACTTAGTATTTACTCTTGGTATATTTTAGCTAATTTTAAACATATTGTATTTTTAATGTTGTTATGCTTTTATATGGGGTCTTAGATTTTCTTTTTTAATTAATGTTTGCCATAAATTGTAATAAACAAATACAGAGTAAATAGCATATTTGTCCCCACCCTGGGGAATTAGCCAATTAAAAAAATGCTAATGCCCGGGGGGGGGGGGGGGCATAGGCATTCCTGGAATTGACTGGTGCATTAACCATTTTGGTGAGGTTTATTTCTTTGAAAAACTTTATAAACAATATAGTGCTCTATCTAATTTATGTTGTTTCGATGAGCAATTTATAGCTAAACCTTCTTTTAGCGAAACCAAAAAATTTTGATTACGCGTACAAAGCGTCCTTTATGACAGCTCATGACTGGAAAGAATTTCAGTTTTGATTAGCACAAGTTATCTTCAGCTTTGCCCTCTTTTTGCCCGAACAACAGTTGAATCGTGAAACAAAACTATACATGTAATTGCTGTTTTGAGACTGCAATAGTGCAGTATCTTGACTGCGTTGGAAGAAAATATATTCTGCGTACTCAGCTCTGTCGCTTTGTGACTCCGCCCAATATGCTCATTTGAAACAATACAAATTCGATAGAACGTTTAGATAGTTTTTCAGTCAACGGTCATGAACGTCGGCAAAATGTGTAAATGACGCAACTTACCGAGTTTTTAGCCCAAACGTTAGCCGATTAACGTGCACCTTTTCATTAACAATTGATATTAAAAGTGGATTGTTACGTTGAATACAATTGCTCCTGGTATGGCCTATTACAGGTATGACGATTGTGTGGCCGGGGGGAGCTAAAAACTGGTGCACTAATGAGCGCGGAATACAATGGCTCCTGGTATGGCCTATTACAGGCATCACGATTGTGTGGCCGGGGGAAGCTAAAAACCGGTGGGCGAATGAGCGGGGAAGACAATGGCTCCTGGTATGCTCTATTACAGGCGTTATGATTGTGGGGCCAGGGGAAGATAAAAACCGGCGCGCAAATGGGCGGGGAATACAATGACTCCTGGTATGGCCTATTCCAGGCGTTACGATTGTGGGGCCAGGGGGAGATGAAAACCGGCGCACTAATGAGCGGGGAATGCAATGGCTCCTGGTATGGCCTATTCCAGGCATTACGATTGTGGGGCCAGGGGGAGATAAAAACCGGCGCACTAATGAGCGGGGAATACAATGGCTCCTGGTATGGCCTATTCCAGGCGTTACGATTGTGGGGCCAGGGGGAGATAAAAACCGGCGCACTAATGAGCGGGAAATACAATGGCTCCTGGTGTGGCCTATTATAGTCGTTACGATTGTGGGGCCAGGGGGAGATAAAAACCGGTGCACTAATGAGCGGGGAATACAATGTCTCCTGGTATGGTCTATTACAGGCGTTATGATTGTGGGGCCAGGGGGAGATAAAAACTGGCGTGTGAATGGACGGGGAAAATTTTTCCTTTGGCGCCGCCTATCCTTCGCTCCTCACTGCGCTCCTAACTGTATGAACGCCTGGATCAGGATAAATACAAATGTACAGTGTTTTATCTGCCGAAGGTGACAGAGTAATAAACATTTTTGCCCAACACTGACGTCTCAAAAGCAGGCAAAAGTATCTGAGAATTGTGATACCAATGCAGTATTCCTGTCTCGAAATTATAATTATTTTATAGCACTATGCTCCGTGACTTAATGAACGTTAAAGCCAGCTGGAGACCTCATTTTCTATTGAACTCATAGATTGCTCCAAATAAGCCCTATT
Organism: Cladopsammia gracilis; assembly: GCA_022457155.1. Lineage (NCBI taxonomy): Eukaryota > Metazoa > Cnidaria > Anthozoa > Scleractinia > Dendrophylliidae > Cladopsammia > Cladopsammia gracilis. The sequence continues at coordinate 718,178 of JAJGOT010000168.1, read as the reverse complement.
TTGTCACAGATACTGGTTATTGTGTACAAAACTTACTTCTGTATTTATCTGTTTGAGCAAACGGCCTCAACACTAAGTCAGCTGTTACGTTTTGGTAAAACCTGAACCAACTGACAAGTGAAGCATTACTTGAGGTTTAAGGAAAAGTAATAAGCTGAATTCTTATTTTTTTCCTTTTGCTCAAACAAATAAATTATTTTTAATAAGTTTCTTACATGATTAAACGAGTATCTGTGCCAAAATAAAAGTAATTTGTAGCAATTTGGATTTCAAGGCTAAATAGTCACTTATGATAGATTTTGCATAAACCCTTCAATTATGAGGTAATGGGATTTGCATTGTTCAACAGATTGGTTACCTTATTCAGGGGGATCGTTACACCAAAAATGCCATTTTCTTGCTACTTGATATTGGTTTTATGGCATTATCTCGTTAACTCTAAAACCTCCATTATAGGTTTGTAAATGAATGTTGTGTAAGGCTTTGTGAATTTTTAGGTGTGCGAGAGGAAAAAAGGCTCCTATTAAAAAAGCCAACCTGTGAATAAGAAAATGCTAACGCGTAACACAATATCGCGGTAAGCTTATGTCTTCACACTGACACGGTTCGGTATTTTTTTAAAATTAAATGTAGGGATTTTTGACGAACGCAAAAAAAAAAACCAGTACATCACTTTCATAATGTCCAGTCGAAAAAAAAGGGTCCTGAGCGTGACTTGAACTCGCTCCTTCCGATTGTTATTCCCGGCACTATAAAGACTAAACCTCAAACCACTCGACCACTCGTAGATTCAGAGGTAGCGTAGGTAGATACGCATCAAAATGCGTGTCTCGGTTGAAAAATCCTTTAAGATCAATTTTAATGAGGCATTTAAAAGACTCCAAATGCGAAACATCTTTAAGCTTATTGTTGTTTATATTCGTTTAAAACAAATTAGTTATTGTTATCGTTGGATTAACATTGTTCTTGTTACGAAAGGCATTCGTAACAAAGCATTACGTCACAAAGTTTACAGCTGAGTGATGGAACGAGCGAGCGAGCGAGCGAGTAAGTGAATTAGCCACCGTTACCGATAAAGCGTTCATAACGCATGCGCGTATTCGCGGGTTAAAAAGGGGGTAAGAAGATTTGTGAAATTAGATTTACTTAAGTTTTAAAATTAGAAGATGAAGTTTATAATCAGTAGATGGACATCAAAACAGTGTGCCATCAACCTGGGGTGCTCTTGTATGGGTATCAACCGTTTGTTGCTGTTTCAAAAATAATTTTCTTTCTTCAAATCCCTTCCTTAAATCGTTTACAATTTCATTCAAATTCAGATGTAATTCTATCTACCTTAATAATGTGCTACAAAGCACAACAATATAAATTATGTAAGATAAAACAATATTGCTTATTAGAGAGAAACTGAATATCATACATGCATTAATGTACAGAAATTCAACCCAAAAAAGTTTCTTCCAAGTATCTAACCTGCAAAGCAGGCGTATTTGGGAGGCGAACGAGTGCAGACTGAGGCGAGTCAAAAGATGCGACCAAGGCCAGTCCCCAACATTGTGCAAAACCAAAATGGCGACCAAACACTCAAATCAGCACTCGCCACCAAAACAAAAAAACACTTGCACTGCAGGCTACCAAGTATCCATTATTGTACATTGTGCAAAACCAAAATGGCGACCAAACACTCAAATCAGCACTCACCCACCAAAACAAAAAACACCTGCACTGCAGGCTACCAAGTATCCATTACTGTTCACTGCAGGCTACCAAGTGTCCATTACTGTACACTGCAGGCTACCAAGTATCCATTATTGTACACTGCAGGCTACCAAGTATCCATTATTGTACACTGCAGGCTACCAAGTATCCATTATTGTACACTGCAGGCTACCAAGTATCCATTATTGTACACTGCAGGTTACCAAGTATCCATTATTGTACACTGCAGGCTACCAAGTATCCATTATTGTACACTGCAGGCTACCAAGTATCCATTATTGTACATTGTAATCTGAACAAACTAATTTTACTTCACATGCTTACCTTTGATCGAGGCAGGAAGTTCATCAAGGAACCGTTGAATCTGAGATTGCTTGGCACCTTTAAGATGCACGGTTTCACGATTATTGGATGAAGGATATAAACATCTCATTTCACTAAATGTAATTGAATTATCGGTGGCTGTAATTGAACTGCCATCCCTAAAAACAAACTGAAACAGGAAGAAATGAGAAATTAATTATTTTAATAAAATTTGACAGTTACTGCAAAAAATGCCAAAAAAAAAAAACCATTTCAATTGCCATCCCACTTCACTTCTAAGCTAGGGTCCATTACCGGTCTAGCAGCAACATAATTATTGTACTTATATCAACAAACAAAAATAGATATAAGCCACAACCCTTTTCTCCATCCTCATCTCTTGCAAGAAGTTGTGCTTACACCCTTTTAATCTAATAATTATAATTGTTTTCATTTTCTTTACTATTATTATTAAATTTATACAAACGTGCTTGCAACATAAATTAAACTGATTATACCAATAGAGAAGTCAGCCCAAACTACAACCCTGGCCAATACTTCTTGGGACACTATAAACTAATTACGATTTTGAGGCGTCAATACTGCATTATATTGACGGCTAGTTGAGAGAAAATATATTCCGTATTGGGCGGAGTCGCGAAGCGACGGAGCCCAATACGGAGAATGTATTTTCTTCCAACGCCGTCAATATAATGCAGTATTGCCGTCTCAAAATCGAAATTAGTTTTGTATCACGATTCAACTGTTTTTCGGACAAAAAGAAAGCAAAACTGAAGATAACTTGTGCTGATCAAAACTGAAATTCTTACTAGTCACGAGCTGACGTACACGACGTTTTGTACGCGTGATCGTATTTTTGTTTAGCAAAAAAAAGTTTTAAAAACACGGACTTTTCACGCTATAAATTGCTCATTGAAATAGAACAAATTTGATAGAACATCTTTTCGAAGTTTTTCAAAGTTACAAACGTCGAAAAAATGAGTAAACGCAAACTTGTCGCGGTTTTAGCCCAAACCTTTTTTTCAAATTATGATGGCGTGATAACGCACGCACAGCATAACTCATTAAACAAACCGCTCAAACGAACAAAAGCAGCTTTTAAACTCATCTTATCGTTAACTTATCTTATCGTTAACTCAGTTGGAGAGATCACATCACAAACAAGCAGCTATATGGCGATATTCCACCTGTATCGACTACACTACGCATGAGAAGGCTGAGATTTAGCGGACATTGTTGGAGGAGTAAGAAAGAGGTAGCCATCTGGCCTTATATACTGCATCTCCTGCCGTCGCTGCCCTGCCATTTACATCGGCGAAACTGGTCGCACTCTTAGAAAACGGTTTCGCGAACATCTCAGGAGTATTACCAAGAGTGCACCCGGTTTTCCAGCTGCAGAGCACTTCAGTTCCAATGGACACTCTGCGGTTGACGTGCAGGTTTGCGGCGTCAAGCTCTGCGGCGAAAACAAGCAAAGGAAACGGCAGGAGATGCGTCTTATTTTCCAACTTGGTACCTGTCAACCGCGCGGCCTAAATTCTGACTTTCGTTTCTTTTGAAGGTCGCGCACGCGCATGCAAGAGACAATCATTTTAAACTTTAGATGTCGTGGCGTATTTCTCAACGAACATAATTTATTTCCACTGAAGAAGGGCAAAGCCCGCAAAGTTTGGAACTTATTCGAAAACTTTGGCACTTTAAAATAACATTTAAAAAAGTTTTTTTTTCACGAAACACCAGTTATACCCGAGGGCATGATCATATTTGGAATTGACTTGAATGGGGAACTTTTTTTTACTACAAAATACAGGACCACTTTTTAGGGACCACAAAGTAAATGTTATCTCCAGCCTAATTATAGCCATATATTAACTCAAAAAGGTCCGTTGATTTTTTCATGCGGCACTTATTTGAAAGTGGTATTACTTCCCTTTTAGAATTATGAAAAAAAAAAGATAACAAAAACAAATCTTAAAGTCACTGTCTATTATGTAATGCTCCACATAAGAACGATAGCAAACTTCATTGTTCTGCGGCATTGGCTCTTTCCCACATAAAATATCTTTGATTTCAAAAACAGAGGAGGAGCTGATGGTTAATAATTATATTTCATTATAACAATAAAGAAAATCCATTTGCGTCAGATAAATTTTAGGAAATGTTCATGCTTAACCAATCAGAATAGCAGAAGACAATAGCTAATAATTTTGCTTCTTTGATGAAGTTCCTCAAATACAATATCTTTTAAAAATTGCATGTTGTGCGATTGGGTCTCAAATTACTTGAAACCTTAAAAAATTAGACAAAATGCACCTTGAACCTTAACTTTTTAGCGGTTTTTGAGTCTAGGCCAATGAGATCACTAGTTGTAACAATGAAGAAAGTTGACATTCCATCGTGCATTGCCGTTCAGTGCTATCCTTCTTGTGCGGATCATTACTTTAAATTCACATCTCGTTTTCTTTCTTTTACACCCTTCAAGTAAGGGCCATTCTAGAGTTGTAGGTGATTTAAATAAGCACCTTAGTTGTTGAGGCATCAGGTGCTTTCGTTTGTAATTAACAAAGAATAAACTTCATTAAATAAGTACCTAAGAACGTACATTTCAAATGGATGAGCCTTGATTTACATGAAAAAGAAAAATTTCCACTGCCAAAACCTCATTAAACTAAGACTAAAGAGACAAAGCATGCCCAGTATATGCAACTGCTGTAAGATTGTCAACCTCGTTCCCAGGGTCTCTCTTCTTTCCGCTCCCTATGGGCTCAGGAATTTTCACTTGCTTCACTTCGCGAATCCTGCAATCTCATCCTGACAGATTGGTTGCAATTTTTATAATCCTAAGATCATACATGTACAGTACATTGATAAATTGCGTTTTCCTTTTTATTACACACGTAAAGAATTTTAGGAAATTATTTTTCTCTCATGCATTAAATAAGACAGGTGGACTAAAAACTTTGTTGGCCTGGGCCTACGGGCCTATAGGCTCGCCACGCCCCTGGAAACATTGTGTCAATATAGAAGTCAGCCGATTAAACTAGTTTTACACCAGGGGTCATTTCAATAAAACTTTTACAAGTGCAGTTATTGTTTTCAACCTCTGAAACAGTTGGCCACACTTGTAAATTACACTATGTAAAAGTTTTATTGAATTGACCCCAGGCCTCACAATGACACACAGCTAGGGTACCTATGCCCGAGGGGATAATCATACTTAGAATTGAGTAATACTTCCATTAAACCTTTAAGGGTAACTTTTACTACAAAAATAAGAGCATGTTACATGTATAAATATATCATATATAATAGAAATGTCCAGTGCCGTATACTTTTATGGTCATCCTAATTGAAGGGCTAAGGGCATAACAAACCAATGTTGCTTGTGAGGTCGTTTTTTATTTATTTATTTTTTTTCCACTCAGATTTGTCCATTTTTGGCATGTGAACTACAAATAAGTTGCAAAACATTGTTCAGATTTTTTTCTGTTTTTTTTTTTCCATCGCTTTTGAAAGAAAAAAACATATGCAAAAAAATCTGCATGTCTCCCGCTGAATCCCGCTCGAAAAAATTAATCCCAAGGTTTACCCAAATTTCTCGATTTTACACTAATGTTTCACTTCAGATGGCCAAGTTTGGGCCCGTACCGCTAAATCCCACTCAAGAAAAATAAATCCCGAAGTTCATTCCCTCAAAATCGCTTCATTTTTATCACCAATTAGTCAGCCACTTAGATCCGCACCATCTTCCTTATCCTTACGGACCTCCTTTAGGAAGCACTCCTGCTCCTCCGCTGCCGGCTCATAGTCTTTGCCCGCCTTGCTGAATTTCACCCGGCCGCAAGAACTCACTTTGAGCTGCCCAAAGCTGTATTTCAACCTCCCATGCGACCATGCAAAGCCGACCTATATGCCACTGACAAGAATTCGTGCGTGCTTTATCAAGTTATAGTGAACTCGGTTTGACCATAGTGTGTGCATTTCCATGAGTATTTTATAAAATAATTTAGATTTAATTTTACTTAATTTTATACAGAAAGATTCAATTTATTCTTTTTTTTTTCATTTTTTGCCGTTTTGTGTGATCTTTGATATTTAACTTTCTCTGATTTTAATTTTGACTATTTTTTTTCAAAAATATCCTTGATCTGTGATCCTTGATCCCCGATCTTTAGTCCATACTTTCAATGAAACCCTGCGCTGCATGCTGTCTAATAATGGTTTATAGTCGTCAAGAAAAGTAGTCTTGATAGGTTTTGAATGGTTTACTGTACATTTTGGTTATTTTATGTTTGTTTGATGTTGCTATGGTGCCATTTTATCTTATAGACTGAATATGCAAAAGAAATGAAAACTTAATGGGCGGTTTGTAAATCCTGACACAGAACAACTATACTGTATATACACTGTAATCTAAATCATAAATTTATTGTTATACAATGTAAGCAGCAGAATTGTATGGATATTTACAATAGCTCGCCATTGTAAATAATTATCTATACAGTTCTGCTGCTCACATTTATTAATTTTTATCCGTTACTTAGAGTGCTAGGTGATGGAGAATGGCAGAGTAGGAGGGGGGAGGAGGGGGGGGGGAGGAGGGGGGAGGAGGGGGGAGGAGTGGGGGGGAAGGAGGGGGAGAGAAAAAGGGGGGAAGGGGATGGGGGTTATAGGAACAATAGTGATGAAGCTTATTAGCATTCCTATTAGTATTCTGTAACAGTGATGCAGTGCAGAGTGTTTTCACTTACATGTAGGTCATATTAAAATTCAGAAGCATTAAACAACAGTTTTCGATTCCAAAATGTTTTAGAGTTATAGGCGAACGAGTGTTATACATTTTTAGTAAGAAATGTATGGAGCGGCCATCTTGGTGCCCCACTGAGGATATGACACCAACGCGGCGGCCACAAATTAACCAAATATCTCATCACAAAATATTGTATTCACTGTAAGTGTCATTAAATCGGCTTATAAACATCTATAATTCAAAAATAACTTTCAACTGGATCAATTTTTGTTTATTTTCACAGGTTGTCTAAAATAGCATGATGAATTGTGTGACACATTTAAAACCTTTATGAATCGGAAGCAGAACATTGATAAAACCCGAAACATTGTTGGGAAAGACTGTTATTAACACTGGCATCCACATACCATGTGAGAAACAGCTTTGTAGAATGTATACTTTAGATTTTTGAATTTTAGTGACATCATATAGCTGTTATCTGTAACGGTCAGTATAAAACACAGACTGCGGACTGCGGACTGGGTATAAAACACGGACTATATATAGGGTATAAAACGCGGACTACGGACTGCGGACTACAGACTGGGTATAAAACACGGACTTAGGTATAAAACGCAGACTGAGAATCGTGGACTTGGTATAAAACACGGACTGGATGTAAAATAATGAGGACCTAAGCTGTGAACATAAACTATCTGAAATATTGATTTACCTTGATAAATACGTAGATTTTTAATACGTAGGGGTCGCGGCATCTTACTTTACAACCCTTTGGTCTCTTGACATTTGAAGAAAAATTCAAGTAAAGGAAAGCAGAAATATTATCTTTATTCTTGTAATTTTTCTTATTTACAATCTGCTTTATACCCTGCCTGCAGAGCCCCCTTCGATCCTCACAGGCTCTAATCACAGGGTGTCTGCTTTACAGTGGTTCATAAATAAAGGTCTATATTTCACAAAATGCTGGTAGACAATTAACTCTGATGAAATGCAGCAACATGTTCTATAGTCCCAGGGGCCTGTTTCTTGAAAATCCCGATAACTTTTTGAGCCCCGGGAACTGTATTTTAAAATCAGAATGTATAGAATAGTGAAGTACTTTTAAGCCTTCAAACTAGCCTGACTTGTTTCGTCAACTTAGTAAGTTTTAGGGCCTTTTATTGCTTAGCTTTCAAAACCAACAAAATTTTTATCTTTAATGTAAACATTGTGCACATAAGATAGCTTTCTGGGCCCAACTTTTCGCAAATTTGAAAATTTAATATTTCATATCATTGCCATTATCAGTAATATCCAGAAATGGTTGTTGCGCATTTTATCAGTGATAGTGAATTGTCTACCAGCATTTTGTGAAATATGGACCTTTATTTATGAACCACTGTAAAGCAGATGCCCTGCGAGCAAAGCCTGTCAAGATCAAAGGGGGTACAACCAAAGTATGGAGCAAGGCTGATACTTGTAGAACATTAATTATTTATAATACGACAATGATATAATAGAGCTCAACCTGAAAGCCAAAATGCAACCGTGGACAGCTGTTTTGACCTGGTTGGATCTTATCGGCATGGTGAAGCAGCAAAAAGATAGACAAACTAGCGCGAACGCCAATTCTCTACCAAATCGCACGTGGTGATGGCAACAGATGAGCTCAAATTCAAACGTTTGCCAATTGACCCATGTCAAAGCGGTGTGTGACCAAGTAAGAATCAAAGGACCGCGAACAAAGATGCTACTGGTGTACATAGGATCTGTAGCAGATCAAGTCAGCCAAAAGAGGCTCTGCTAGCAAGGTATAAAGCAGATCGTAAATAAGAAAAATTGAAAGAATTAAGATCATATTTCTGTTTTCCTTTATTTGATTTTTTTTTCAATATTTAATATCAAGAGAACAAACTTTTGCAAAGTAACATCCCGCGACCCCTACGTATTTAAAATCTACGTATTTATCGAGATAAATCAATATTTTATGTTGACAGTTTCGGTCCTCGTTATTTTACACTCAGTCTGCATTTTATACCGAGTCCATGATTCTCAGCCCGCGTTTTATACCCTAGTCCGTGTTCTATACCCAGTCCGTAGTCCACAGTCCTCGTTTTACATCCTAGTCCGTGTTTTATACCCAGTCCGTAGTCTGCAGTCCGTGTTTTATACATGTATTTAAAGGGGCTACATGTGTATGGAGATCTTGACCTTTTTATCACAGTTTATTTAAAGGGGCTACATGTGTATGGAGATCTTGACCTTTTTATCACAGTTTATTTAAAGGGGCTACATGTGTATGGAGATCTTGACCTTTTTATCACAGTTTATTTAAAGGGGCTACATGTGTATGAAGATCTTGACCTTTTTATCACAGTTTATTTAAAGGGGCTACATGTGTATGGAGATCTTGACCTTTTTATCACAGTTTATTTAAAGGGGCTACATGTGTATGGAGATCTTGACCTTTTTATCACAGTTTATTTAAAGGGGCTGCATGTGTATGGAGATCTTGACCTTTCTATCACAGTTTATTTAAAGGGGCTACATGTGTATGGAGATCTTGACCTTTCTATCACAGTTTATTTAAAGGGGCTACATGTGTATGGAGATCTTGACCTTTTTATCACAATTTTTTTAAAGGGGCTACATGTGTATGGAGATCTTGACCTTTTTATCACAGTTTATTTAAAGGGGCTACATGTGTATGGAGATCTTGACCTTTTTATCACAGTTTATTTAAAGGGGCTACATGTGTATGGAGATCTTGACCTTTTTATCACAGTTTATTTAAAGGGGCTACATGTGTATGGAGATCTTGACCTTTTTATCACAGTTTATTTAAAGGGGCTACATGTGTATGGAGATCTTGACCTTTTTATCACAATTTATTTAAAGGGGCTACATGTGTATGGAGATCTTGACCTTTTTATGTCACCATTTTTAGTGTTACTTTAAAAAGCCAAAAGTCATTTTGATATCAGTGAAAACCCAAAAATAATGGTCCAGTTTTGTTTCAAATTACTCTGTAAGTGCTCTAAGAGTAAAAATAAGTGTCTTGGGCTGCAGATGGACAGGATGGAAATGATCCAGTTTTATTTCAAATTACTCTGTAAGTGTTCTAAGAGTAAAAATAATTAAGTGTCTTGGGCTGCAGATGGCCAGCATGGAAATGGTTTGCATCTTCACTTGAAAAAAATTGAGCTAATGTATTTTTTAAGTTTATCACTTGTGTCTTGGAAAACTGGCTAAAACTTTTGATTATGGTTTATTTTCTCTTCTAAAATTCACTTGATATCTTCCTCTTAGTGTTCTATGAGCATTTCATGTACAGCAAAGATACTTAGTTCTTATTTGGGGCAGTTTCACCCAAAAACCTCAAAATCATCATGACATAGCTCCTTTAAGAGTACTGCAAGTGTTCAACAATGTAGACAATGGGAGTGAAATTACAATCACAAATTCAGTTAAATAAGGCAAACTGATAACATACTGTAACACATGAAAAACCAAACAGTTACAATGAACAGTGCGATTAAAAGCTTATTATAGTTATTATATACATCCAACATAGATGTACATTGTGTATCTCTGTGGCCTTATAGAAACATATTAATATAAATGTAATACAAACATATTAATATAAATGTAATACAAACATATTAATATAAATGTTACAACACGATCCATGACACTGTGACCTTAAAGTAAATCAAAGTTTTTGTCAGTGCTTCTCACACTTCTCAAGTGTTTTAAAAAATTCCCAGGGCTTATAACTGAACAATGCATGAGGAACAAGTTTTTTTATTTCTTTAATGACCACAAGGGGGCAAGAATTTGTGCCTGCATGCTTTATCAAGTTATAATTAACGCGGTTTGACTAATGATAGCGTGCCCATTTCCTTGAGAATTTTATAAAATAATTTATATTTCATTTTACTTTATTTTATACAGAAAGATTCAATTTATTTGTTTTCTTTTCTCATTTTTTTAAATTTTTGTGTGATCTTTGATATTTTAACTTTCTCTTATTTTTCATTGACTTTTTTTTTCAAAATCCTTGATCTGTGATCCTAATTGAGCCCCGATCTTTGATCCATACTTTCCATGAAACCCTGCACTACATGCTGTCTAATAGTAATATTGATAGTCGTCAAGAAAGTATAGTCTTAACAGGTTTTGAATGGTTTACTGTACATTTTGGTAAATTTCTGTTTGACGGTGCTATGGTGTTATATACATGTATCTTATGTATTGAAAATACAAAAGAAATGAAAACTTAATGGGGGTTTGTAAATCCTGACACAGAACAGCTATACTGTATGTAATCTAAATCATTCAAATGAATGAATGATGAGTGATGAGTGATGAAGCTTATTAGCGAGGTCACGGGTTTGAACCCCGTTGAAGTCCGGAATTTTTTTTTTTGGGCTTCTTTTTGCAATTGCTTAAATTGCGTTCACAACTGCGAGGATCATTCTTTATTTGATTTCATTTCCGCAGTTCATATACGATTTATTTCATATATATCATTTCATATTCACTCCTTTCACGGGAACATATGAACCTCATATGAACGTCAGTGGCTTCATAGCTCAATTGGTAGAGCATCGCACCGGTATCGTGAGGTCACGGGTTCGAACCCCGTTGAAGTCCTGAATTTTTTTTCAGGCTTCTTTTCGCAATTGCTTAAATTGCGTTCACAACTGCGAGGATCATTCTTTATTTGATTTCATTTTCGCAGTTCATATATGATTTATTTCATATAAAATTATATCATTTCACAATCTAAATCATTGTTATTTTTCTTTTATAAGCAGCACAAAATGTATGTATATTTACAATAGCTCACCAATGTAAATATCCATACAGTTCTGCTGCTCACATTTATTTCTTTTATCTATTAATTTTGTTATTCCTTAGAGTGGGTGAAGAAGGGCACAGAAGGAGGGAAAGGAGGGTGGAGATGGAGGGGGAGAAGGAGAAGGAGAAGGAGAAGGAGGGGGCAGAAGGAGGGGGAGGAGGGGGGAAAAGGATGGGGGAAAGGAGGGGGGAGAAAGAGGGGAGAAGGAGAAGGAGGAGGGGGAGGAGTGGGGAAAAGGAGGGGGAGAGAAGAAGGGGAAGGGGATGGGGGGGTTATAAGAACAATAGTGATGAAGCTTATTAGCATTCCTATTAGTATTCTGTAACAGTGATGCAGTATAGCTGTTCTCTATCAGGATTTTCAAACCTTCATTAAACTTTTTATTTCTTTTGTATTTTCCTTATGAACTGTTAATGAATTTTGCAATAAAAATAGAAAAAAACTTATACCCCTTTGGAAATTTCAGTTTAACTTCATACTTTTATATTTCCTGGAATTGACTAAGTACGTACAGCAGTACATGCATGTGCTTTCTAACAATATTATGGTTCCTTTAACATTGATTAGAAATAAATCACAATACATACACTGGATGTTGGCTCTTAATATATGCACAACATGTGTCTGTACAGCTGTATCTAACCTTTTTAAGAGGTGTTGCACTTGACACCTCCACCACCATCCCTTTTCTGAAGTTTGTTGTAAAAAAGAATGGTTGAAACTTCATTAAATAGTAGATTAACTTAATTTCACACTATCACCAGCCATGATCTCTGGGCAACTCTATACATAAGCATAATTTCCAACAAAATCAAGTTATAACAATCACTGTAATATGAGGTAATTATGAAAAATATGATGGTCTCACCAGATAAATTGATGCAATAATTGTTAAGAAACAAGGTGATGGAAGATTTAACAAATAATTTTAATTCTTAAATTTTCTTGTTTTGCACATTTCAGAAGTTAATCTATAAATTTCATTAAAGTGGGGGATAAAAAAAAGGACAATTAAGTATTACAAACAGAAGCGGCAAATTAAAAAACTTGTTTTGATTGACAGTTGCACTGTGGCAGGCACTGAACAGATACTGGGTGGGACTTTAAACTGTTTTAACAGTGATGGCTTAAATAAAACAGAAAAGATAATGACTATTAAAATGCCCGTGATCAAATTTTTGATTTTCATTTATCATATGGCCGCCATTAATCAACCCTTGTTCCAAGGCTTGGTTGCGAATGAGAGAAGGTGAGGTATGTTGGAGTGTTTGACGTCACTTTCTCCCATTCGCAGCCAAGCCTTGGAACAAGGTTGATTAATGGCGGCCATAAATTCTCAGAAATAAAATGTTAAAATAAAAAGACTTCTGATGTTCTTTATGAATTTAAATTCGGCAAGATGAGAAAGAAAGTCTTATTGTACACGAAAACGTAAAAAAAATGAGAATCAAAAATTTGATCACAGGGGCACTTTAATAGCAGCAACAGGTTGTTAGGACCAATAATTATAAAATGGAATGTCTGAAAGAGGTGAACAGGTCACTATTAATAACTGAACCAATGACAATTTTTGTTTACAACTTTGATTCATGATTTAAGAAAAAAGTGACATACTCCATTAGCTTGAATGTAGAGTTTACATGTACATGTAGGTACCCATGATGAGGCTTATCTCTAAATCTAACAAAGTATTAACTTCAGTCAGTTGATTTTGTGAGCATTATATAGTAATAGTTTATAGGTGCAGAAAAATTCAACAAAGTGCACTCAGATCATAATCAACTGCATGTACATGTAGTGTGTGCATGCAGAAGCTACAACATTTTCCAAGTTGGATCTGAGGTTCATCATCTATACATGTACATATGTAAGATTTAACAATACATTATTATATTATATAGCAAACTTTGATAGTCTGATAGGTTTCTTCAAAACTGCTTGAATGATGTCGGTATTAACTTTAAAAGCACTGTCACACGTACAACCACAAGTTTATTTTTTTCTCATTACTTAACAAGTCAGTACAGCTATTTTGGTTATAATCCATTATATATTTATAGTCTCTATATATTAACCATCTTGAATAACTATCAGGCAAAAAAAATAGACATGTACCACTAAAGAAAATTGAAAATGCATGAAAAATGGTCTGATGAAATTAGCTCAAATTTGCAGTGTTTTTCTCCAAGAACTGAACAGATACAGCCACTTATAAATGAACGTCTTTTTTCATTTTAAGTGTATTCCAGGAAATATATGCAGATTACATTATGTATGTACATACAGGTGTACAAATCTTGACCTTTTTATCACCAATTTTAGAGTATTGCAAGTGTTCAATCACATAAACAATGGGAGCGAAATAACAATCACAATTTAAGTTAAATACATGTAAGACAAACTAATAACAAACTTAATAACACATGAAAAACCAAACAGTTACAACAAACCGATTAAAAGCTCATTGCATCCAACATACATCTCCATGGCCTTATAATGCAGATTGTTAAACACATCATGATCCATGATACCTCTAACTTATCAAACATTAAGCTATAGGCCTATATTACCATAAACCAAAGCTAAGTATTCCAATAGAAAAAAAGTCATTTTTTTTTTTTTCAAGAGGAATCAACTTTTGAACTTCTCAACAGCTGCAACATTATTAAAGGACAAATCCACTCTAGCTATTACTTCAATTGGAATTTCTAGGCCTCCTTGTGATTGTTAAAAACATGCGTCTTTCATAGTTGCGTAGACTTTGGGACCTCTATTATAAGGCAGTACATATAAATTATTGTTTTTGGATGGTTTCTGTTTTGTTCCTGTTGCTGATTATTTAATACTACTTAAAAAAATAATGTCTTCTACAGAAACTGTATTTATTATTTTGGCTTGTTACTGTTGGTGGTATAATAAAGACATGTACAGCTGTACAGTAATCTGTTGACAGGTAACATCATGTAATATATTATAATTTACCTAAAATCAAGAATTTTTTTATGAAATTTTGCAAAATTAAAGTGAGTTACAATATAAAATGTTTGCAAAATTAAAGTGTTGTGAATTACATGTATGCAACCCTTAAAATAATTATTGCAAAGTTAATGTATTGCAAAAAATTTCATGTAATAAGGTATTAGGCCTGTAGCTATCAAATGTCCAAAAACACTGACTCTCTTGATCCCACACCTCAAGCTCTACAACAATGGTTTATTTGTCAACAAAAAAATAGTAAAAATACAATAATTCTTTGAGTATTTCAAAGATTTATGACATAGCAATATTTTTTGAGAAAAGTACTGATCAATGTCAAGGTTCACAAGACCTCTACATTGAGGATGCACTCAAGAGATCAAACGAATCAACTCACAGCATCTAACAAACACTTTGCAATCATTAGTCAGGGCGCACACACCTGAGAAATAACTTCTGTAAAAGGTATGTTTTATTTATGTACAGTAATGAAACAACATTCATAGGGTCCCTAATTTAAGATCAAGTACATGTACACCCCAGGGGGGGGGGGGGGGTACTCCCAACAATTTAGGATAGGTGTGTGCCACCAAGGTTCTCAAACCCTGACCCTATTTAAGGGTATATATAGAAAATCGAGATTTGATACCCTTTTTAAGGCCCAATCAGGCGTGCAGTACAGTTTTAACAGACCATATCTTTTTCGTTTTGCGCGTTGGGGTGGATACTGCAATTTAGTGACTCTATCTAACGAATATATAAGGATAACAATACCAAAAATACCAAAAAGGATACCCTACTTAAGGACTGAACACCTCAAAAACCCTACCCTACCGGGCAGCACATAGTTACACTGTACCTATATAGTGTATATAAGGGAGTACCCCCCCCCCCCCCCGGGATGTACACCCATCACCCCTGATAAGATTGAAAATTAGGTGGTCACAGTGAAGTAATAAATATTGGTCAGAGTTGTTTTGGCAAACAAATAAATTGATTTCTCAACAGAATAATTTAATGAACACAGTAAACAGTGACATTGTTGAGCATCTGTTGGTCAGCTACCTTGGGATTTTAATTTGCTCTTTCTCTCACTTTAGGATATCTGTAAAGGCAGGGTTGCCACAGTCAGGGAAAAGTCAGGGAAAAACAAAAATTTTTCAAGGTCAGGGAAAAGTCAGGGAATTTTGCAAAAGGTCAGGAAAAGTCTTAGTTCTTGTCAAAGTCAGTGAAAAGTTAGGGAATTTTGTTTTCAGTTTGGTGAAGTCAAATGTAATGCGTTCAAAATCCCGTGAAAAACGTAAAGAGATCTAAAATGAAGAGAAGAATATTGATGGTCTACAAAAGCCACCGGCCGTGTGGGCCATCGTGGCCCGAGTGCAACTTTACCTTTTGCAAAAGAAGCTGAAGCAAATGTAATAGTGGATGTGGTCTATTTGATAATTTGTCCAATGCAAAGTCAGTGAAAACTGTTTTGAGGTCAGGGAAAAGTCAGGGAATTTTTTATGTTCTAATGAGTGGCAACCCTGAAAGGGGGATTATACAGACTATTGTTTGCTTAAAAAAACATTGGAACAATATAAATATTCACAATTTCAATTTTTAATCAGTTTCCCCAGGGGAAGTGTCAACAAGTATAACGGTTTCCAAATTCCCGAATAATTGAAGCTATTTTGTTGCTATTTCTCTCACTTTGGGATAGGTGTCAAGGGGAATTACATGTATATAAACAATTGTTTGCTTGAAAAAAAAAATGACCTGGGCAACATAATTCACAATTTCAATTTTAAATTACATGTAGTTTTCCCATGGGATTAGTGCCAACAAGTGTAATGGTTTCAGAAATCCCAAATAATTGAAGCTATTTTGACAAAATCCTGCATGTTGTGTGGCCCCAACTTTTAAACAGGTTAAAACTAACATGCTGGGTACAACATACTGTTAGTGTTATTTTAAACACATTTACCAACTAATTAAGCTTAAGCTTTATATACTATAAATTATTATTATAGTGAACAAAATCCTGCATGTCTTGTGATTGATCATACACATGCCTTTTTTGATCAAATAAAGATCCAGCACATTCGTTCTGTATCATTGTATGTATTATTAAAACTTTAGTTACTTGCTTATAAAGTGCTGGGCACAAAGTTTTATTTGACCATATTACCAACTGAAAAAAATAATGACCATTAAAGACTGTATACTCTAAGGTTTAATTAAGCTCAGTAAAATACTGTTTAATAAAACTTTTAAGCCTAGGTTTATAATGCATTGCAAATGTGACAAAGGTCGTGCATGAGGATGGGTTATAAGTTTGCAAGAATGCATGTACATGTAGCTCTGAATGGGGTATATATATAAATAAAAATTTTGCAGTTACATGTAACTTCCTCACTGCATATATATGCAGAAGCAATATTTCGCAGTTAATTAACTGCGAAGTTTTTGCTCTGTACATATATACAGAGACACTAATTTGCAAAATTTTAAATTGTCTCTATAAGAGGAAGTTAAATGTGAAATTCACATTTGTCTCAAGCCCGCTCTGAATGAACGGTAATTGCTCAATCTGCTGAAAGATTGATGGAAAAATTTTTTAGTGTATATGCAGAGGAACAGGTTTGAAGTTTGTTGCAAATGTACACTTTTGGATTCAGCATTATTTTTTTCATTAAAAAAAAATAGATGCAAAGATGTGCATTTTTTTGTTGTTTTCCTGGGAAGTAGAAATGGGCATTTTTGGATTTGCAGTCGAATGAACAACCATATGCAGCATGGTTGTAATAGCCCAATTTCGATATATTAAAATTCAACTTGAAACAAAAGACATCACTACGAGGCTTAGGGGAATGATAGTAGGGATTTATATGGTTTGTTCCCCTAAGCCTCGTAGTGATGTCTTTTGTTTCAAGTTGAATTTTAATATATCGAAATTGGGCTATTAACATAGTTGTAACTATGGCTGGGGGCTAACTAGAAAACTCAACTGTTAATTTAGCTCCAGGCTCAAAATTATATTAACTATTTAAATTATCGGTACTTTGTTAATAAAATGTGTGTAGGTATTTTTAAAATAGAGTTGTAAAAAATAATGAGTAAATAAAGTATTATAATATAATAATTATTATTATTATTACTTATCTATTAAAGTAGTTGGGTGTTAAAGCTATGAAACTTATCGCTTTGTCCTAACAAGTGATCATTACTATCACTTGTCCAGATATGTGAAAGCTGCAGAGTTTCAAATCACTACTGGTGTTTTTCGTACATACAATGTACGATTGCGAGCTAAAGGGTTAAAACACTGATTGCATGCTCAGGCATAATCAAATCAAAGGGCTCTTAAAGCCATCTCGTTAAAGCGTTAGAACGTGAGGTTAATAAAAACAAAATAGAAGAATTGATAGTGAATATGGTAAAGATGCCGTTGTAACGCACCTTTAGAATAAGTCTACTTAAAATACGTACATGAAAACATCACATGATGCAAATCAGCCAACAGAAATTTATGTTCACGAAATGGGCGTAGTTTACATTTTCAAAAAAAAAAACAACTTTAACATGCAAGGCTGATCAGACAGCAAATTTGTTCGATTTATTTTAATAAGATATGCCCGATATTTCGGTTAGACAAAACTAACCTTCATCAGGGGCTAGGAAAGCTTAGTGAAGATGGAAACAAACGGTTACAATATTTAAAATGGGCTAAGATAAATTGCTGGCACACGATAGGCTAATAAACAAGTAACGGTCCAACTATATATTGCTACTGTTTGTTCTAGTGGTCCTTGCAATTTTACAGAAGTTATTTACATTTTCACGCTAGTGACTAAAATGGGGTCCTATTATTTGGTTATACAATAGACGTGTTTAGAAAATGTTATAGGCTGGGCCTTATCATTATTATTATTATTATTATTATTATTATTTATTTATTTTTTTTTTTTGCAAAAGGAGGGGAACCCGTGCCCCTCTGCTAACAACTTCTCTGTACAGCATTGGGGGATCTGTTCTCATCAGTGCCCCACTTTTTCAAGACCAAAAGCCAGAATAGTCCTAAACTTCGACGACTAAGGAGAGCTTTTTTTCACAAGATTTGGTGCCGTTTTTTCACCACAAGCAAGAAAGCGTCTGGTAACTATCTGTCTTCGCTTTGGTGAGTGCGTGCTTTTCAATTTTGTGGTTTTGGTTTTGGTCTCACGAGTTTTCTCGCCCTCGCGTTACGTGGAGATGGCCGCGAGTCCCGCACACCAGCCGTTCTTACTGTCCGCTTGATAGGGGAGGAAAACCTGGATCTTGACTCGCTCAGTATAGCGCAGTCGTTACCGAACTTTAAGGAAGAAATCGTTGGGATTGTACCCCTCTACGGAGGAAAGTGCTTCGACATCAGCCTCCGATCTACAGAATCGGCCACGCGGTTCGCGGCATCGGGCTTTGACTGCGAAAGCCGCGTTATCCCTTTACGCCTTTTAGGGCAAAAAGCACTACACGTGTCATGCTTCATTCCCGTTGAATTCCCCGATGAAAACCTGCTACAACTCGTGGAACAATACGGCGACCTCAAAGCTCGAGCAGTCCGCTGGCTTTGCTTCAAAGCCACGGGCTACAAGCACATCAAGAACAGCATCCGTGTCGTAGAATTCACACGTTTACAAAAGGCAGTGTCACGCAAATAATAATAGTCACTCAAGGGCTCGAGTTATTTTTTAAGTACACGGGCCAGCCAATACTATGCTACCGGTGCCAGTCTTCCGAGCTCGTTGTTAAAGACTCCCCGAAGGCGAAACGCCGCGAGGCGAACCGCGAGGCTCCAGCGCCCGGAGGTGGGGGGGGGGGGGTGGACACCAGAGGCCCCCCGGCCCCCACTACAGCAACCAGCAACGACACTCCCCCTGTAACCACAATAGGCCATTTGCACGATAGCGTCATTTGACTACAACTACCAGAACTCATTTCGTTTTTCCTTTCTTATTTAAATTTTGTAATCCCAGTGAGGTTTAAATAACAAAGGCCCTAATTTGCACTACAAAATAAAAAATGAACCTCCGTGCGACCCTTCTTATGACTTTTACAAAAAAAGAAATAGTTATTGTTGAAACTGCATGTCTTAAAGTATTTAACAAGTAATGAAGAATTAAATTTCAACTTGCATTCGCCTTTCATGTTCTCAGATAAAGCATTTTCTACTTCACCCTATACTAGTTACTGAGCGTGAAGGGTCCATAACCCGGGATCACAAATCCCATTTCCCACACACACAACACACACACACACACACATTCATGACCAGCAAAGCCGCGTAATCAACTGGCTCGAACTCACGTAAGCGTGAAAACATTAACTTTAAAATACATTGATTACCGTTACTCCTTGTTTTTACATTGCCTTACATAACTTATGGTATCAGTCGTAAAAAGTTCGTACGGGTCACAATAAGTCAATATTCATCCCGGGGGGGGGGGGTACTCAGCAAAGTTTCGTACGGGGATGCTCCGCCCCGAGGTTCAAACCCTTACCCTTTCATATACCGATTTTGCCAGAAAAGGTACCCCTTTCATATACCTTTCATTGAAAATGGTACCCCTTTCATATACCTTTCAATAAAAATGGTACCCCTTTGAGAGCCTTTAAGTGTGTCTGTTTGAGATATTTTGAAAGGCCATTTTTATAATAGTTAAATGGCAGTTTTCCCTACCCTTTTTATGCTTCAACGGCGTGGCTTCACTTCCCTTTCCTATTCTTCGTAAAATCCCTACCCTTTCATATACTTCAACTCGTGAAATCCCGACCCTTTCATATACCTCTAGCCTCAAAAGGGTACCCCTTTAGGGCGGAGCATCCCCGTATAGCCCATTATAGGGAGTACCCCCCCCCCCCGGGATATTCATTCCAAGTACGAAAACAAATTCAAAACTGTAACTGCAACACGAACGTAACTCACGGTGTTTACCGTATACACGGTACCTCACCCCTAGAAATATATTTTCAGAATTAACTCTATGTACATTGAATAGTTGAATGGTAAAATATTTCTTGTTTTCAACGTCGCGTTTGTGAGTTTATTTTTAGAGATTTGAATTTACAAAATGGTAATTAGATGACGCCAAACCGGGACTTTGCCATTATTTCTACGCCAATTTACAATGCGCAGTTTACAGCTTTAGGATCATAATTTGATAAATACTAAAAAATAAACTGTGGAAAAACGTAAGAATTCACTAGCATCCGTGAGATTTTCAAAACAGATCACTACATCTGTACAAGCCATTGTCGGGATGCAATCCCGAACGCCATTATGAAACAACGGATCAGGAGGTTCTTCAAGCTACAAGAAACACTACTCAAAAACAGAATAAAACAAGGAGCTAAAACATAAACTGCAAGAAGTCATTATTCCAGTAGAGATACGGCAGCTTCAGACTTTGATCTTAGACACTTACATCCGTGATAAAGATCCACTTTCTCACAAGTCTTGCACACCGCAGACTTAGACACTAAATCACCGGCTGAGAAATTGACTGATCCGAGCATATTCATAAAAATTAACAAAAACTGCAGCCGATCACTACTTATCTTGCAACAAAAGTTAGCCAAAGACGCCCCAACATATGCCAAGAGAACTAGCATAACGAAGGCATAGAGAAACAATAATTCTATAAATGGCAGTGAGTGTGCACAGCATGTAAACTGACCTCCTGTCATTAAAGAGATTTATATCCCAAAGATCAAAGAGTCATACAATACATCGAGCATTTGTCAAAGCTATTCTAGAGGTTTCTTTATACATTTTGCAACTAGCGGGAGTCGTGTTTGGCCTGTCACTTTTATAATACTGATATTCTCAAATTAATATATGTATCGTATGTTTAATAGATAAAATACTACATGTAAAGAAAGCCAAATTTAAAAAACGTGAAAAGTATGAAAAGTATGATTTTCTAGTACTTAGGAAACAAAACTCTTTCACCCCTGACGAAGTTAACTTTAAATATATATAACCAGTTATTCAGATTCCCGTTTTGGCGATTATAAATAACACAGGAATGAATGATCGTGCCAGTGGAACACTCAAAAAGGTCTTTAATATCTGAATACACATGCATTCCAAAGATATCCATAACGGAAACTAGTGTAGTAATTAACCCTTTTAACATATCTATGATAAAAACACTCAATTACAAATCAAATCAAAAGTTTATTAGCATTCCCATTTACATACATGGTATTGCCTATTACACTAACAGATTAAACTAGAATATAGTGATTGCAGTCCTTGCTAACAGAGTGTTTAGTCTCTCTGAAGCTTCATATATAAAGTGACCCACCTGTGTCAACATTGTTAAAAAAGAAATTAATTCTATATGTATTTTGTAGGTTCAAAAAACTTTTACAATGTAGTGAATTTCTTAGGTCAGAATATGAAACACAGTCGAAAAAGAAATGAATTTCTTCTTCAACGTCATTTGGTAAGCAGCATTCGCAGTGCCTCAAATCTCTTGGAATTTTTGGTTTTGCATGTCTACCCGTTTCAACACGTAGGCAATGATTTCCTGTTCGAAACTTAGCCAGTGTTCGTCTGTGTTTCATATTTTTTATTACGTCATAACAGTTACTAGAACTTCCTGTGTCATTTGTGAATTTAGAATAAAAATTAAGCTTGATGTTTAGTTGAACAAGCTTCATCTGATGTACCTTAGATTCTGATTCTATATTATTAATAATTCTATTTAAGAAAATTTTCATGGATTTCTGACTATTTTCCACGAAAAGAGAATTTGTATCTGATATACCTTGGAAGGTTTCTAAAATTTTGTTTATTGAGGTCATAAAACTCGGAATGTCATGCAATGCAAGGGTATTTGATATGGATAGACACTGTTTTGCAATTACTACTACAAACAGACTCAGTAGATGGGGTTAAACGGATGTTTATTCAAAATTGATACTGCACAAGAGACAACACCCTAGACCGCCAAACCCAAAGGGGAAAAAAGAATGAAATAAGGGTTTGAGAAGAAGAAGTTACGATGTGGGAGAGAGTCTGGTTGTGATAGAATGGAGAATTTTAAACTTATTTTCGTTGGGAAGAGTGAGATAGACTAAATATGCGTCACTCTTCCAATCGCCATGCGATTTAATAAAAGCTGTAGGCGCTCGATTACAAAAAGCAAATGTAGCGCCCCCGCGACGAAAACTGTGCGAGGAATACTGTGCGGGATTAAACCCAATGGCTGAAAGTGACTTCTTAATAAAAGCATTATACTGGTGAGCCAAGATACGCTTGTTCGATCCCCGAGATTGACAAACGAATAATGGTGGAGGGCGACAATTGTACACTAGATAAATACTGCCTAAGCGCGGTGACAGGACAAAGGGGCGAACCGGGAATAAACGGCAAGGGAATTTCTAAAACCCGCTCCCGAAACTGGAGTGTCTCCGTGCGCGTGATGCGCAACAAAACCCCTTGCGGTGTGAAAGTCACGCTAGATAGCGTCAAAAAATACGCCTGGGAATCGCCAATTTCAGACAACTTATACGGTACTAAATTAGAGATACGTAAAAAAAAATAAGGCTACTAAAAATAAAGTACGCATGCAGACGTGCAAATGATTATCTAAATCGAAAATACGGGACAATTGTAAAAGGATCTCAACAGTGATCGGTTCTTTTCGTGCGACACAATCACCCAAGATCCGACGCACCGCTTGTTTGGCAAGATAAACGTCATAATTGTGAAGAAAGGCAAAACTGGCACCACACGAGCGGTTAATATGTGAAATAATGCTCAAATAATTAACGATCGAACGGTATGACGTTAAAGAACGTGACAAAAAAAAACTAAATAAAGCAAATAAACGGATTTGGAAACTGGAAAAGGTAAGAAATCGAAATATTGGCAAAACAATAAATATGTTCGCATATAGCATCTCATAGAGCGCTTTGTGTAGTCGCAAAAAGCATGGACCTGAATAGTTCCTAAATACTGCTAGCGCTGCAAAGCGTCGATGTGATCTGCGAGATTAAATTGAAAAACAGAAAGAAAAAAAATCAATAAACTTAATAAGGATTTATGAAAATAAATCGAAGTAGCTACTTAATATACATTAAAAACGAACTTAGAGTCGCTAGGAAATACTTGGGTAAGGTTCAAGGTAGCTACGGCATGCTGCACATAGTCTGAGTACGCGGAGTCTAAGTGAGAACGACTCAACGCATCCGCTAAAACGTTAGACTTCCCGCTAATGTAACGCGCAGATAAACGGATATTGTTAAGAGACAGCAACAACCAAAGTTCACGTAGACAACGCTGCATGAAGGCGTTCGTTGAACGTTGATTGTTCAGTGCGTATACGCTGACCTGATTGTAAGCAGTTCGAGCTGGTTAATGTTCAAATGTTGACTAGCAATAAAAGGAGGAAACTTGGCATGGAAGAATTCCCCAAAAGAGTCCCAAAACACACTGCACCACAAGCATCAAGACAAGCATCACATGCCAACAGTTCTGGATCGGACACAGTAATGGCGGTCGGAATCACTGAGACACCATTGTAGTGTTGCTCTTGCTTTCACAAAGGATAACACAGGAATGAATGATCGTGACAGTGGAACACTCAAAAAGGTCTTATCTGAATACATGCATTCCAAAGATATCCATAACGGAAACTAGTGTAGTAATTAACCCTTTTAACATATCTATGATAAAAACACTCAACTGCATCACCTTCCTGACTCTTCAACGAACCAGATACAAACACGAATAAAAAGTCAGCAAAGATTGTTTGTGAAGCAAAGTAACAGGTGAAGTTAAATCGAATTTAAGAACTCTACTAACTTACCGTTTCCTAAACACAGATTTTAAAAGCCCGTAATCGTCACACTCGTCGGACTCCATCCTCAAACACGTGCAGACTGCACAATCGGTCAAACCTAGGGGAGGGGCTCGAAACGCAACATTCATATATTTTCCAACTAGGGTTGAGTGAGGCATGAAGTGGAACTTGAAGACAGTTTGGACAATAAAGTTACTGTTTCGTGTTTTTGTTTCGTGCCATTTTAAAGTTATTTCTGCTTTTCTTTCTTTGTTTTTTTTTTTGTAAAAATCGTAAGGAATTATTTTTCTGTTGTTTTTTTCATCCGCATTTTATCATCCGCATTTTGTTATCTGCATTTTATTATCCGCCGTCCGCCATCCGCCATCTGCCGCCATCCGGTCCGCATTTGTATTCCTGATTCAACTCCAGACACGTCCTCAAACGAACCAGAGACTGTTATCATAATACTGATACGTTTTTACAACAACGTACAATAATTCACTCACTAGTTTTCTCGTTGTTTATGTTCATATTGGCGCCAGAACAGCAACCATAACTATGGGAACTATACAAACCTCCGGTCAGGAAGTAAAATTGCAGTTTAATACCGATGCCTTGGATTTTATTTATACTTGCCCAGAAATCCGCAAGCATTTCCTTCCAGCAAATTTTAGCTGTCTCCGCGACCCGCAAAAATATCCTCCCGCAAAACAAATTCAGTCGCACAATCCGCATAATATCCTTGTGCACGGTAGCTAAATAAACAAAACTATGACGTCGTTCCCATACTATTGCATAATCAAACCGTAATAGCAATGAATCAAAATAGAACAAACGCAATTTTGCTCTGCCATATTGCTCATATTAAAACACAAACTTTCCCGTCCCATTTAACTTTCTTAAAACGTCTCCATTCGTAAAAATACACCGTGAAATTCTCAAACTGCGTTTGCCAAAAAAAAACGCAATGCAGCTTAAATGGCTTTACGACAAATGATTGAAACTGATAGGTAACGTGAGATATCGAAACTTAAGAAGAACTTAATACCTTTGCGGTAACGTAATGTAAGATATGACAAGTTCGTCACAAGTTTTGACATCCCGATACCCAAGGGAAATTAACAATAGGTCCGGAGGTGTTCCCCAAAAATTTAAGGAGCAGTATGTGATGCCCTTCTTGAAATCCTAACCGGTTTAACCAACCATATCCTCAATGACCTAATATAGCTTCTATAAAGAAGAAACAACTAACCCCCCCGGACAAAAGTCCACAAAAATTTGTTAACAACTTTTGTCCCCATATTCTAGTGACTCCTATATCTCGTTATGCGCGCATGCGCTTTAACGAGATAAAAATCATTGATTGATTGACATACCTTTGCTGACAGTGCTGATGCTCTTGTTTTACTGACTTCAATAAAGTCGTTCCATCGGTCCTTATAAAGTGCTATCGCTCCAGGTTCCAAGTCATTGCCATCCCACGAGACATTTCCAATCACCTCACAATTTTTTCCTCCGTACAACGCCATTTTGTGTCTACTGAGAGCACCCTCGTCCCCAGTGTCTTCTCGGTTTTCATTATCGTGGGATGAATGAACAAAAGCAAAAATTAAAAAGAA
This sequence comes from Cladopsammia gracilis, assembly GCA_022457155.1. NCBI lineage: Eukaryota > Metazoa > Cnidaria > Anthozoa > Scleractinia > Dendrophylliidae > Cladopsammia > Cladopsammia gracilis. The sequence continues at coordinate 692,132 of JAJGOT010000168.1, read as the reverse complement.
AATTAAAAGAAAATTGAAAGTTAAAAAACATGAAGCCATCGATAACAGTGTATAGATTCCCAGGTCTTGTCACAAGTTGACAGTACCTCTAATCATTGGTAAAATAATTCTGAATCATTTACCTAAATAATGGGATCCAGTTTATTAGGGTCTGACTTCACAACGCAGCACCATCTTGTGTCTGCTGAACAACCTCTTCCCAGGGTCTTTCCGGCATTTATTATCGCGGCGCCTAGGGACGACATTGCAGCCAGGGGGACATTGCACGAAACTTAGGTAAAATGGGTGATTAAAAAAGAAAAAGAAAAAAAATTAAATTAAAGAAGCCATCGATAATGGTTTACTGATTCCCATGTCTTGACACTAGTCGGGGGCGTACCAAGTCGGCATTAGTAAACGAAAACCCCGACCCCCCCCCCCCCCCAACCCCAGGACAAGGTGGGGTGTAGAAGGGAATAGTAGGGGATTAATGCTTTTCAACGCAACAACGAGGAGTTGAAAAGCTGTTTCATGACGATTCGTAGCATTCTTTTCACATTTGTGATAACCTTTTGTTCTTATTTATTCAAACAATAAAGGTTATGTAATTATATTTGACGATACACTATGAATATTTGTATAAATATAGATGTATAAGCGTTTTTTGCTATCTCGCCTTTTGGACTGCCGTCGTCTGTGACCAAACTTGTTACCAAAGTTAGTCTAAAGCTCTAATCCTCGGAGCTCGATACGCTGCATTCGATCGAGGAGTACGTTCCCGGGTTTTTTCTCCCAATGGGTTTTATTCCGGGTTTTCGTACCGGGCAGTGTATCATTGTTTTGTATTTCATTCGCATTTCACTTTCCTTACTGTATGCATATCTATCTTATAAATTTGAATTATTGTATTCTGTATTTTGAATCGATTTCGTTTCACCTTGTGCATTATTTAGCTAAGTTATGTTGTCATCATGTATAAATTGTTTTGCCCAGACAACTTGTAATAAAGCGGGTCCATAGTGTACATTTATTAGGCACCCATGCGCATCTATGTAGATCTTATAAAATCAATTAACGAATTTTGTAATTTTGATTACGTTTAAGATCAATTGTATTTTTTTGTTTTGAATCGTGTATTTTCGTTTCACTTTGTGCATTACTTAGCTAAACTATATTGTCATTATGTATTCTCGGACATCTTGTAATAAAGCTGGTCCATAATGTCCATTAGGCACCCAGCACGAGTCACACTCCATAGTTGTCAAGTGTTTTCATTGGCGCTTAAGCGCGTTACGCGGAGGGTAGTTATGAATTAATACAAAATCTGCCCGAGAAGGTGGGGTATTTGAAGCGTTTAGTGAATTTAGCTGCCCCGTGGGGGTGGGGCATAGGTGGGGATTTGTGCATAGTGTCAACGGTTGCCCGTATAAAACTTCATCAAAAACTATAATAACGGCAAAACCACAGCGACAAACCAACGAAGAGTGCAGCCGGATCTATCGTAGACCTGGATCACTAAAAATCTTGACATAATAGGTAAAAACGGCAAACTGATCCTTACGGCAAAGAGAAGAGATTGAGACAGAAGTGAAATAAAACAACAGTAGTATATATTTGCCCGATATTTCGGTTTGCAAAACAACCTTCTACGGGGGCTAAAAAACAAAAATGAATACAGTTATAATAGGACCGTTACTTATAAACCTTTTGAAAGATAACATAACAGAATAACAGAAAATGATTGGTAAGAAAGAAGCTAAATGTCACTAACTATTAAAGTTCATCAAGTCTACTATTTATACCATCTGTAACATGAGGATCAAGAGTCATCGCTTTATCGCTTTACCATTTTTACCTGAAACTTAATCTCTCGTGTGTTTCTTGAAAAAGCAAAGTCAAAGGTGAGTAGCTTTTGTTATTCATAAGCCATCCTTGCTCAGTGGGAATTGCAAAACGCAAAAGCAATATTGATTTACGAACTGTGATCAATATTTTTTTTAGATTTTGTACCCGTTCTTGGTCTCATTGTGCGCCCAAACAGCAGAATTTTAGTACTCAGCTACAACGTGGCGCGATATATAGCAGAAAACTTCAGTTTTTGTCAATACATATGTCAAATATTTGACATACATTAACTGAAGTTTTTGACCTTCGACTTATTCATAAGAAAAAACTCAAGCCAACTCAAGCGAATTGTGTGCTTTCACTTCGGTTCAGATTTACGTTCATATCACTCATCTGATGTCAATGGACTGGAAGCAGTATTCTGAAAACGAATTCAATATTCCTACGAAAGAACAAACATAGTCTGGAACTTACTTTCTTCAGAAGTAGTAACATCTATATCCTAAAATAGCTTTAAGCAGTCAGCCCGGCGGCCAGTTATAAGATCTATAAAAGGGCAAGCCACTTACGTAGGCTTTAACCGCAAACCGACCCGCCCAGTATTATTAGAGAAATCTGTTTGGGCGTAATTAATTCTAAGTTCTAAGTTCTACGGAGTTCGCGGAAAAATATGCACAACCTCGAAAATAGGTATGTGATCAGAAGATGCATTTAAAGATTTATATAATACCACATTGTTTTATTTGTTTTTTGGATCTGTAGTGTTTGCAAAGGTCTGTATACTGTTTTATTTTATATTCCTATTAAACTTTTGGTGGTTGAAAAAACTTGCCTGAACTTTAAAAGAAAGTTTCATGACTCACCATCAGTACCTTTTCCTTTTCAGGCTAACAACCAAGTGCCATCTAACACAGCCCCCAGGGGTGGGGGTATTAGCTGATGTTTTGACTTAACGAAGCATCCCCAAGGGTTGGGGTGGGGTATTATTCGAGATTTGAGCAAGGTTTTTTCCAAATCCCCACCTTGTTCCGGGGTCGAGATTTTCGTTGACTCATGCATAACTTTCACGCCGAAGGCGCGAGTTTCTATGTGGGAGACGGGCATTCACCGCCCGAAAAACTATTTTTCATGTTACTGCTTAAAAACGCAATTTCTGCATTCCTGAGACTAAAAAGCGTTTGTGTACGTAGTAAAGATATAAACGTTGCAGTTAAGCTTAATTCTCAACCATTAAACCAAAATTTTCAATCTATATTGCATCATTCATTACATTGGAACATGGGTTTTCAGAAGACGTTTTGTTACTTCCTCACTTTTATAGACATCGCATTCGGTAAATATTTTCCGTCAGGCAGTATATGTACTACACTCACCTGTTACTCTCTGTATGACCAGCGGATTGCTCTGTGAGCACAAAAGACACGATAAAAAAACATTATAACCATTATAACACATATAACGACTTCACCCTTTGCTTTTAATTTCTTCTAGAATGTAAAAAACTGATATATTCTGGGAAATTCTGGTACCCACTTGCGTACTTCGCGTAAAGGCAGATACCTTCTTGTTGACAATGCCTCTAATCATTGGACAAAATAATTCTGAATTATTTAACTGAATATTAGAAACCAGTTTATTATAAGCACTTGCCAGACTTGGGTCAGTTATGTTTTTCTTTTTCAGTCGTTTTAGGTAATAGGGTTTTTCAAAGAGAGAGGGGTTCTTTAATGTTCGCTAGAAGATGTTAGCCCCCAGGGGGTTCTGTGGTTACCTCCCACAGAAAATTACTAAAATCTGGAGGCTCGAAAATACAGTGGGACCCCGTCAATAAGGCCACTGATGACTAAGGCACAGAAAAGTACATAGGTAGAATATGGACCGCACAGCGAAAATAATGAAGTAAAATTCTTCAAAATACCTTGATACATAGATGTTTCGGCACTCTATAGTTTTCTTTAATATCTCTTATGTTATATGAAGTCAATATGGTACTGTCGTGTGTCTGTATGTAAAACTGTATATTTTAATGATATACGTTGACAATCAACAACTTGAAGGTAACAAGCGATAGCTCTTCATGTGAATACTGCAGCTATCACTGAGCTATTGCAGTTTTGTCCAACGATCATTATCCACACAAAGGGATTTTTTTCTTTTACGTTTCGTTTTCCAGCAGGATCTCAAAACAGTCAACATTCATTAACAGAACGGATGAATTTGCTGTTGGAATCAGGCCTTATGATCTATAAGGCCTGACTCTACTCTGAGCAAACACGTTTGTTCTGATTACTTGTTAGATTTTTCCAGTTTCTTTTCAGACTTGCTCATTCAATTTTTACCACTTTTTGAAAGCCGAGTGTTGAATTCAACTCTAGAAAAGGCAGACAGATTTTTTTCCTTGCCAGATAAATTAATATACAGTTGACAAAAAATGAAAACTTATGGTGTCTCGGGTGGCTGTTGTCATTTAATTTTGTAGAATGTCGATAACTTCGATTGATGGTGCAGTGTAATGTCTCAACTACCTTAGATTCGCTTAAAAATGGGTGTTTGTAGTTGTTATTTAACAAACAGATTCCATTTTGCCATGCATCTCTTCAGTTATAGAGTAACACTGAGATGACGTCAAAATATGATAAGAACAAAAATATGGCGAAGGAACCGCAGGCGATGTTATCACATTTTGACGTCTTTTGTGATATAAAACTGAACAGACGCACATGCAGCAAAATGAAATTCATTTGTTTTATACAATTCAATAAGAGGGAAAAAATTAACCTCGTAGAACTCCACTATGGTCATGACTGTTCGACGATTTTTTCTAATTTCGGGATTTTTCCACGTCATCGAGACTACGTTTGGTTTAATCTTTTTCCCAATTGTCAATAGCTTCTGCTAAACATTTTCTTGATGCCTTCACTTGCCCTTTTCGAAAAAATCTTGTCCACATTTTCAAAGCTGTCCGCCATGTTGGACGAAACAAAGATGAAACAAATTCACCATGACGTCAGCTGCGCGTCTCACTGCTGCGCACTCAAGTGACTGTCCCTCCACCATAATTGGATTGTGATTGCTGGTGTTGATGCTCATGATCTTTGATTTAGTCTAGCTAATCCTGAGTATTGCTTTGCCGATCCAAGAGCAGATTTAGGTATATACTTCATTGTAACACACCATATAGGGATCCTATCATATAGGGATCCTAAAAACTCATTTTAAAATGGTTAGCTTTTATTTACTGTTATGGGTAGTGATATCCATAACAGTAAATAAAAGCTAACCATTTTAAAATGAGTTTTTAGCCCTAAGTAAGTGCCGGATTCTTTGACGTGCATAAATTAAAACTACCATGAAGTATATACCCAGATTTAGGGGAGGGGACGAGGGAGCCGAGGGCCCCCCCTTTTGTCTGAGAAAACAAGGTTTATCTGATGGTATTTCGAGATGGATGACTCTATTTTAATTAGCTCCTATACCACTCCGCTTACTTGGATTTCGTTTGTTTTAAAACGTTTGAGTCAAGTTTGACCACAACAACATTTGTATTTATTAAATATTTCAACATTTCTTGTTCAATATGAATATGGGATCCTGGCATTAGCCAAATTTGTGCGCCCAGAAAGCACCAGATTATATTTCAGAGTATTTAAACTATCAAAATTTCCGGGGGGGGGGCATGCCCCCAGACTCCTCTAGAAAAGCGCGTGTTAACGTGCCTATTGTCTCTTATTCAAATTTTTACGACCCCCTCTTTTTATAATTCCTGGATCCCCCCCTGGATACTGCTGCAAGTCTTGTAGTCTTGTCGTTCATCTGGTTATGATTATGAGAAAGAAGAGTCAGATCGTCTGCATAAAATATGTGTCGCTGTGTCGTTACAATACGAGTCCGCTTAACATTGTATTGCCAGTGAGATGGGGAGTCATATCGTATAAAGGCGCCTCTAGCCCAGACCACGCACCCTACCCTTTTCGAACAGTGATGTTTGTTCTTTAACATCCCTTACAATTTTTAGTATGAGAAGGTGTATGAGACAAGGCCAACGTAACGTCACCGCTGAAAGACGCGATCGTCTGAACTAAGAGAAGGTGTGGAACACAGCCTTACCAGTTATTTAACTGAGAGAAGGTGTGGAACACAGCCTTACCAGTTATTTAACTGAGAGAAGGTGTGGAACACAGCCTCACCAGTTATTTAACTGAGAGAAGGTGTGGAACACAGCCTTACCAGTTATTTAACTGAGAGAAGGTGTGGAACACAGCCTTACCAGTTATTTAACTGAGAGAAGGTGTTGAACACAGCCTTACCAGTTATTTAACTGAGAGAAGGTGTGGAACACAGCCTTACCAGTTATTTAACTGAGAGAAGGTGTGGAACACAGCCTTACCAGTTATTTAACTGTGAGAAGGTGTGGAACACAGCCTTACCAGTTATTTAACTGAGAGAAGGTGTGGAACACAGCCTTACCAGTTATTTAACTGAGAGAAGGTGTTGAATACAGCCTTACCAGTTATTTAACTGAGAGAAGGTGTGGAACACAGCCTTACCAGTTATTTAACTGAGAGAAGGTGTTGAACACAGCCTTACCAGTTATTTAACTGAGAGAAGGTGTGGAACACAGCCTTACCAGTTATTTAACTGAGAGAAGGTGTGGAACACAGCCTTACCAGTTATTTAACTGAGAGAAGGTGTTGAACACAGCCTTACCAGTTATTTAACTGAGAGAAGGTGTTGAACACAGCCTTACCAGTTATTTAACTGAGAGAAGGTGTGGAACACAGCCTTACCAGTTATTTAACTGAGAGAAGGTGTGGAACACAGCTTTACCAGTTATTTAACTGAGAGAAGGTGTGGAACACAGCCTTACCAGTTATTTAACTGAGACCATAGCTGTTGGTCCAGTTATTTAAAGATCTTGGCTGTTGGTCTGGCTGACCGAACCCCGCCCGCGACCACCCGCTCTGCAGACTGGTGCCGCTACCAATTGAGCTAATCAATTGTGACCAAAGAGTCCACTGAATTTCGTAGTTTTTCTTTTCAGTATTAGACCTCATTATCCAGTTAATGACGACTGAGAAGAATTATAAATCGTGATAGCAGGCAGCCTTGATGTTAAAACTGCCTGAAAGCTGACCGTTATGTATCACTCCACATAACATTCCCTCATACGTTCACTGAATGAGTGTGATCTTTTCTCGGAATGGTATACTGCTGAAGTCATTTTCATACGGTCTCTCTATCCACGGTGTTAAGTCGTTTTTAAAGAGTTGTTTATTGATTAATTTCGGGTTTTCCTTTTTACTTGACGAGTTTGCGTGACTTTGCATGTACAGCCTAGCCCATACACACTTACGACGTATGTATGAAAGCGAGGCCTAAGGGCCACCAACTTTCCCGCAAACTTCAAAAAAGTAAATATGGCGGCGGAAACAAGAGCGATTTGTGATTTAAGGCGCTGTTACACCAGGCAATGTTTCGTGCAACTTGTCTTGCAATTTTGTTGCGACACAAGTTGCATGAAAAATTGCCCAGTGTAACATACTCCGCAACAAACATTTCTCGCGATTTTTTTGTTGCCGCAATCGTTGCGAGAAGTAGAAGTCGGTTCTACTTTTCGCAACGATTCTCGCCACGCCGCAACGAATTTTTCAAGCGTTGCGTAGTGTAACACGTTTCCTGCAACTTGTGTCGCAACGTTTTGTGACTTTAGCCAATGAAATTGCTCCTTTCACCGTCGGGCGAGACAAATTGCAAGAAACATTGCCTAGTGTAACACCCTCCAGGCAACTTGTCTCGCAGCATCGCAACGCACGGTTTTTAGTTGTTGCCAGACAAGTTGCACGAAATATTGCCTAGTGTAACAGCGCCTTTAGAGATTAAAAATTGGCCCCAGAAGATATTCCTGGAGTAGTTATAGTAAATGAAAGTTGAAAAGTGGAAAGTGAACGATGGAAAAACTAACTTTCGGCAAGGATCCTTCGGAAATGCATGAAACGGCAAATATTTCCTATTATCGGTACGATTATTACAAAGCGCAGCAGCACAGAATTTGTGAGAGCTATTTTTGGTCGTAGTTGTGGGCTCCACTTCTGCCATTTTAATTGCGATGTGGCCCTTAGGCCTCGCTTTCATGCTTATCTCGTAAGTGTGTGTTGAACAGGCGTTATCTTTTTAGTGGTATTATTTTAAAAATAAATTTGAATTTTGAGAAAAAATTCAAGATGGCGTCTATCTGGTCTGTCATAACCCATAATATTCACCTTAGTCGAGCGTGGAGCGCGAGTCACACGCGACGGGAGGCGCGCGAAAAACATATTTTTACCCTCAACTTCCCCACGGAATACAAATCATCTCGCGTACGAAAGGCTGTTAATGTAACGGAAAATTGCACAAAATGTTCATATTTAATCATGCGGACCCTGAATATTTAAGATCCAGAGATCGAGTGTGGGCAGGAAAAGGGTCAATTTTATAAAATAAATCATTTCTTGTCAGAGCGAATTTGAACTAGGTTCGAAAATATTGAAGGTATAAGAACTGACTGAAGGTAAAAAATAAAGCATATCCCAAAGTTTGATCATTTGATCATTTAACAAGCTCATTCAGAGTCTATAAACTGTCGCTCGACAGAGTTGGGTCAAAACAAAAGTATTGCTGCATTCTTTGGAGCCTGGTCCGCTACTAAAAACATCTATAATTTTGTATATCTTGTCTAAATCGATACTTCATGCCTGAAATTTTGGTTGTCTAACATTATCTCTAATTCTGAATGTAAAAACATCCTTACCTAAATATTTTGTTTATGCATAATGGAATTTCGGCTGGAACTTCGTTAAAACGACTACTGACGGGACAGAAGGTGTTCTTGTATTGACGGATGGGGTTAAATATGCTACCAAATTCTTTTTAAAGGGAACCTCCATAGTTATAACAAATTAATTTGACCGGCGCTAGATTGTTGGAAATGAGGTCTAAAGTTCGATTATTTTAATAAGAAATAGAAAGACAATTTTAGTTTTCAAAACATTTTTATATGAACATAGCCTATTTTCACTTTTAAACTTCCACGCGCCGCCATTTTGAATTTTTATGACACAAATAACGGCTGCGTAGGAGACTGGAGAGGAACGCGTATAGAGTACCTAAGTGAATACGTCACCTTTTGTTAGTTCCCGCAAGTTTGTTACAATTTTGAGTATGATTTGGAAAATCGTGTTTTTTTTTATATCAAGTAGAAAGTCTCTTAACATACACTCATAAGGGGACAGTTTACTTGCGGCCACCTTGACAAATTCCCTTTTGAACTCCCATATGAACTCTATATTTTTACATTTCCTTAAGCAAACACAGTTACTTAATAAATAAAAACGATTTCGACTTTTCCATAAGCGGACACCTTAAAGGAAGGAAACCATTTAAGGGCCAGTCCTAGTACTTTTTTTTCAACAAGAAAAATACCTAAGATAGGGCAAGAAACTGTGGTGCTGCGTCGGTGGTTTTATCAACTGAGTCGATATGGTAAATTGGCCTCCATAAAAACCATAAAAAGATACAAAAGATGACTCTTTGAGCGCTATTAGTTGGCCACCATAAAAAGATACAAAAGATGACTCTTTGAGGCGCTATTACTTGGCCACCATAAAAAGATTCAAAAGCGGACTCTTTGAGGCGCTATTACTTGGCCACCATAAAAAGATTCAAAAGCGGACTCTTTGGGCGCTATTACTTGGCCACCATAAAAAGATTCAAAAGCGGACTCTTTGAGGCGCTATTACTTGGCCACCATAAAAAGATTCAAAAGCGGACTCTTTGAGGCGCTATTACTTGGCCACCACAAAAAGATTCAAAAGCTGACTCTTTGAGGCGCTATTACTTGGCCACCATAAAAAGATTCAAAAGCTGACTCTTTGGGGCGCTATTACTTGGCCACCATAAAAAGATTCAAAAGCTGACTCTTTGAGGCGCTATTACTTGGCCACCATAAAAAGATTTAAAAGCGGACTCTTTGAGGCGCTATTACTTGGCCACCATAAAAAGATTCAAAAGCTGACTCTTTGAGGCGCTATTACTTGGCCACCATAAAAAGATTTAAAAGCGGACTCTTTGAGGCGCTATTACTTGGCCACCATAAAAAGATTTAAAAGCGGACTCTTTGAGGCGCTATTACTTGGCCACCATAAAAAGATTCAAAAGCGGACTCTTTGGGCGCTATTACTTCAACGTCACCATAAAAAGATTCAAAAGCTGACTCTTTGAGGCGCTATTACTTGGCAACCATAAAAAGATTCAAAAGCGGACTCTTTGGGCGCTATTACTTCAACGTCACCATAAAAAGATTTAAAAGCGGACTCTTTGAGCGCTATTACTTGGCCACCATAAAAAGATTCAAAAGCGGACTCTTTGAGCGCTATTACTTCGTCAGTGCGAATCTACGAATTGTGGGTTGTGTGGGGTTATATCGAACGGTGGAGCGACGCTATTTTGGTAACATAGTAACGTGGAAAATAAGGATAAATTAATTGAATGAAAAGCGCCTTTGTTAACTGATGGTCATGTTCTGTTGGAATCGATCGTTTTAACCACCTAAACAGGTTTTAATGACGAAAGAACGTAAAATATGTTCAGCTGAATGTGTTATCATTGTTCAATATTCGGTTTGATAAAAGTAATCATCAACATGGGCTGGCTGTTTCAGTATTGTTTGGCGGTTATACAGTGGTTTTCAAATGAGTATCGAAAGTAATTTTGCTATCGCTTTGTTTTGCATTGGTACGCTTTGTGATTGGTTAAAAAATCTCGCGCCGCCTTGTCAACCAATCAGAAGTAAAACCAAAACCAATCACGACTTGCTCGGACGCGTTTTCCCGCGCTTGCCGCCGGCTTCATGTATTTGCTTTGCGTTCTGATTGGTTCATTGGATTGTCTGCGTCTGTTCTGATTGGTCAGAGTAATTACTTTGGTTTTGGTTTTACGACGCTCAAATAAAAACAACTCTATAATGGCTGCATTGTTTATGAAACAAGCAAATACTGAACACAAAAACTGATGACAATGAAATAAAAACCTTGTTTCCTTATGTTTATTTTGATTGTTCAAGGTTCAGTTTTTTCCAAGTAACAATTTGACTTTCCTTTGGTTTTATTCTCTACTTTTTAATAAGCGAGTCAAACTATTATTTTGAAAACTCACTTTGACAAGCCCCAAATCGCCAACTTACAACGTTGTTTTCCATCCAAGAAAAGTCAAAATTTAGTCCTGAACTTGGACTTGTTTGCTTGTTCTACTAATTGTGGTGGAAATAAAATCGAACGAGGGTTATCAAAAGGGATGTAGAATATTGGCTAATATTTAACATCTGATTTTCTACTTCATAATGTGTATTATCCATTAATATCTGGAGAAAATTAATATTTGGGTTATAAACAGAATATATGTAGAAGTACACTGCTGTATCCAAGAGTTTCCGGTTTAATGCCGGAGACCGGAGACCGGGTGTAAAGTCCGGTCGTTTGACAGGTAAGGTCCTACTTTCATACGAAATAATTACTTTCAGAAATTCAAATAAATCGGATGATTTTGTATTTGTTTATCAAAGATAGAGTCGAGACTTATTTTACTCACTCAACACTATGATTCCATTGAAATCTACTGAAAACGGACACCTGCAGACTGATAATTATCATAATTGCCAATTCAAATATTAAATTTTTTGTGAGCATTTTAATGCATTCAAAGACCTTCCCGGTTAACTACTTCCAATCCAGGAAACGCAGTAAAAGGCGTTTTAGAGAGTCCAATTTCAAACATTTTCAGAGGGGACATACCCCTGGAACTCCCTAAAAGACTTAGTTTGTGTCTTTGGAACGAATTGTTCGCGCGCGGCGCTCAAGTCCGCTTGTTTCACCAATGAATCCAGTACTTTCAAATGTTACCGAAATCCCTGCATACAGTCTACTTTGAAATAAGTTCTTGAATTTTAACTGGCCATATTTTACAGAGGTAGCTTGCACCGTGTAGATATTATCATCAGGTTTAAATTAACATTTGAAACCAGTTGTTTACGACAATAGACAAAGAGCGGCAAACAAATAATTATCAATATAGCACCTTAAACTAAACTAACCTTCACTGTTTGGTTTGATGTAAGTGCTTCAGGAGCACTGTAAATCATATATATAACTAACCTTGACTGTTTGGTTTGATGTAAGTGCTTCAAGAGCACTGTAAATCATATACATAACTAACCTTGACTGTTTGGTTTGATGTAAGTGCTTCAGGAGCACTGTAAATCATATATATAACTAACCTTGACTGTTTGGTTTGATGTAAGTGCTTCAGGAGCACTGTAAATCATATATATAACTAACCTTGACTGTTTGGTTTGATGTAAGTGCTTCAGGAGCACTGTAAATCATATAATAACTAACCTTGACTGTTTGGTTTGATGTAAGTGCTTCAGGAGCACTGTAAATCATTGCACCTGGAGCCACAGTCATGGTCTGCTTCATGAAATCAGCAGTGCCATAATCTGAAACTTTGCCTCTCCATTGGTCACTCTGTTGCCATAGCAACACATTGGCACTACTGATATCACGGTGGATTATGGGAGGTTTGCTTTTGTGTAAATAGTTCAGTGCTTGGGCTACATCCAAAGAAATGGCAGATATTTCCGTTTGTGAGAGTTGCTAAAATTTTCTTTCCATTTGTTATTAAAAGAATCGAAATTTAGACTTAATTTACAACAATTTAATGTCAATTTGTTATAACAATGGAGGTTCCCTAAAAAAAAAAAACAATTGGCACGATATTTTACCCCACCCGTCAATATGAGAACACCTTCTTAGTGTTCAAAAAATTTGGATATGAACACAGCCTATTTTCGATTTTAAACTTCCCACGCGCCGCCATTTGAAATTCAGTTCACGACACAAACAACGGCTGCGAAGGAAACTAGGGAGAGCGTGTATTGTAGGCGCTTATTAGGGACAGGGTACTTATTTTTTGTTATTTTTTAGTAAGGCATGGGCATGTGATGCAAATGTTAGAAAACACTTGTTTATTCTATGTCAATACCTTTACTGTCTCTCTCATTCAACAACAAACTTTGAGATTGTTGCTTGTTATAACAGGGGACTGAGAGGGAGGCGAGCGCACCCGATTCGCGTATAATTAACCGCATATAAGCGGGTCTAATTAACATCAAATTACCGCATGCAAGCGGTTAAAGTAGGCCCTATTTACCTACTGAGAAATATTCTTTATATTACTGATGTACACGAGAACAGAACCCCAGAAATAAGAGAAAAGAGCTCCAGTTTAGCACTGATCTGCAGTGTTTAGGGCTAAGCACTGATTTGAAAACGGTTAGCTTTCATATATGGTTATGGGTAACTCCATAAATATGTTAAAAATTACAGCTTCTGTCAGCTAGCCCTCGTTGGTGAAGTGGATATGGGTTTTAGTTATGAAGCAAACGACTCTGGTTCGAGGCATACACCCTTCTGATGTTTTTTCTTTCTTTTACTCCAAAAAAGTAGTTTTACTTGATGTAAAATGTTCAAGTGAAAGACAAAAGCCAGTTTCAGATCAGCTCTATTTTCGTTATTTCTCAGTAGGTAAATAGGGCCTACTTTAACCGCTTGCATGCGGTAATTTGATGTTAATTAGACTCGCTTATATGCGGTTAATTATGCGCGAATCGGCTGGCGAGCGAGTAGTGCTGCGTGAGGAGAACTGGGCAGGAGAGAGGAGCGGAAGTACCCTCTTCTGTTCTGGCGTGCAATAATCTTTACTGAAATCGCTCATTCGCAAAATTAAACTCCCGCATCATAAGGACCATAAGCAAAGAAAATCTGGCACGAGCTTCTTTTACCACGTGCTAAGAAATTCCTAATGCTTAACAGGATCACTCGCGTATTCCGAACAAAAACATTCAACCAAAACACACAACAGACTTGATATTGTTGAATTTGTTTATTCATAAAATACAAAATACATGAGCCGGTCAGGTTGATGGCTGGTTCGTCTATGTACTAATCACAGGCCTCCCATCTTCCAAATGCTTGGAAATATGCAAGTCCATACTAAGAGTATAAGCTTTCTGCGAAGTGAAAGGAACCTTCCGGTTTCTTAATAAGATCGTGAGCAGATTCCTTTTCTTTTCTGAAGACGAAGTTCCGGTATAAAAGGAGCCTGGCCTAGCAATTCTCACCTCCAGTCGTCAATCAACCACCGAAGCATAAACAACTGACAAATAACATGCGTCATTACTAAGACCATTGCTAACACAATTTGGAAAAACTTTATGAAAGTTATATCAGAAGTCTTTATGAACTTCTATTTCTTATTAAGCTTAGGTAAAATCTTGGTTTTATCAGATTTTTGAAGCAAATTATGTTCAAAGGACGCGCAAGTTAACCACGTTGTGTGTCTGAAAGACGCGTAAATTTGCATATCACACCCAAAAGGTGTGAAATGGGGGAGGAGCTAAGCCTTTTATACCGGAACTTCGTGTTTAAAGAATAACTTTACTAAAGATTATATAATTAACGCTAATTTGTTTAACAAAGAGAAAACGCAAGCATCAATTTAGAGCCATTTTATGACTTTCGTAAAACCAAAACAAAAACTTGGGAATAACAAGAAAATTCATTCACTGAATGAAAGATAACACTTCGCTTCTAGCCAATCATTTGCAGAAGAAAATCGAGTGATTCGTCAGTTATCCAAACGCACCAATTAACAGGTAATCAACAACAGAAACAAAGCGAGCTCACGTGACACGTATAACGGGTTACTTCTGAATGTGATCAGCTGAGCGATTTACACAAGTGAATATTAATCAATTAATTTGCCCCCCAAAATATAAAATTTTGAAATGGAGTTTATCGAAAGTCATCTAAAACCGCCTTCAAGGCTTCAGGTTCAAGTCCAGTTAAACCTCTCTAATACTATACACCCAGTAAGGGGACAGTTCATAAGCAAACGGTGCATAACGTTTTCTAGAGCGAGAGTTTGTATTCTGACCTCTCTGGAGGTGTCCGTAAAACGGAGGTTAAACATTACTTGAAATCAATATAAATGTATATTTTAGATCATAATTATTACACATTTATAGCATGCGTAGCATGCGCCGGTTTACATATAGGCCGCTATTTCGAGGACGCGGCTCGCAAAGGGCAAGCACAAACGAAAGGGGGAGCGTGCTTCTCGCGTGCGCGAGAGGCAAACACGAAAGAAAATACCTTAACAATACTGCACCGGTTTATGTGCTAATTCTTCAGTCTACAAATAAGTATCACGAGCATTGGCTAATACTTGATGCTTGAACAACCTGAAAACATTATTAGAACTAAAAATATTTCTCAGACTGCCTACTTATTATTTCATTATAAAACTGGACAGCTTATAGTCCTATTGCTTATTTATTAAAGTACAAATATAAGAACTTTAATAAGCAAGGAAAAAACAACAACGACTGCTACTTCTCCTTCGCAGATTTGTTTTGTTTTTATAACTTGATAATAAAGCCAATGAAGCACGAACGCGGTCAGTTTTGTACCGCTATGTCCACGCCGGACAATTTTGCGTTTTAACTGGATAGTTACTTGAACGGGATCAATCGTAATAGAAAAAGTTATAAAATCTTTCGAGAACAAAAAAAAACACTTTCAAAAAATATTTTCTACAAAAAAATATTTTAAACAAAATAATACTAATACAACCCAATTAAAAGAAAAATTCTTTAGTTAATAAGTGAGGAGTGTAAAATACAAATCCCTCTTTGAAATCAGCGCATTTTAAATATATGAACTTTTTAAACTTAAAGCGGTTTCCAGTTAAAGTGCCCATAACCTAAACTTTTTTATTTTCGTATCTAAATCTACACGTCACGTAATGAACATTTGCGAAAAAATTTTTTGATTTCAGCACAAAGTGAATTTTTTATGATTTTTTTAAAGTCTTTGAAATTTGCCGCCATTTTGGTCCACCATTCGCATTAGTCTCCTCTCAGTCCCTCTCGGTTAACAAAGGATCCGTGACGTAGAATAAGGAACACATAACTTCAAACAAAGGAACTTGTTACTTCGAACAAAGGAACTGTGACGTACATTAAGAAACATGTGAGCCCGTTGGCCTTCTTAACAGCGGGACGGGTATACCACAAAAAAATAGGTTTTTGAAGATTTGAAATATTCATAAAAAAATCACGTTTTGGTGAAATAAAAAAAAAATTTCGGAGATGTTCATTACGTGACGTGTAGATTTAGATACGAGATTAAAAAAATTTAGGTTATGGGCACTTTAAGTGAAGAAAGTAATTCGTATTTGCTTTGGTTTTGCATTCCTTCGTTCTATGATTGGTTAACAAAATCTTTCACACCACTTTCTTAACCAATCACAAGTGAAATTAAAACCAATCATGACTTGGTCGCACGCCTTGGTTGCCGGCTACATGTCTTTTCCTCGAGTTCTGATTGGCTCATTGGATGGTCTGCGACTGTTGTGATTGGTCAGAGTGGATACTTTGGTTTTGGTTTTATGACACTCAAATGAAAACTGCCCTGACTGCAAAAGCCTGGTACCTAACTACTAACGTGGATCACTGCATTCCAGTGAACGTATCACGTGACCATCAAAAGCGGCCTATAAACTACAACAATACTAAAAATTGTTTTGTACAAAAATATTTCCATAAAATGGCCGGTAAAAAATATACGGTTTAGCTACTACGTAGAGACTAAAATATCACACCCAATTTGATTCGAGCGTATAACTTTTAGGAATATCTAATTCTTTATACAACGCGTTGCTATAATTGTAAAAATGCGAATATATGTATTTTAAAAATCTAGTTTATTAACTACCAATACCTAACTACTATTTAAATTAAAATTTTGCATCTTTGAACGTCTCATAAGACCCTCATAAGTGACATTTCTACTTGTGTCTTGAATGAAAATTAATAAAAATCTAGTTTATTTTGCGGGCCTACTTTTATAAAGCGGCCTTTTTGCGAATGTTCGTAAAAAATTCAATCGACGCCGGGGTGAGTTTTTCCGGTCATCAAATACATTTTAGACGTCTTTCGATTGTGTCATGTCACGAACTGATAAATCGTCAAAATGCTTGGGAATACGGAACATCTTTGAGATGAGGGACAGTAGAGATGGCCGCATGAAAGGCCCCCTCTGTTTATCTCCCCTCCCACTCCACCCCCCTCCCCTTCCCTCCCCTCCCCTGGGCCCTGGGTTCATAATTTCAGAATCTATTTCCTTCTCTACAAATAAAATATTTTAACTTTCCTCTACCCCCTTAAGGGTTCCTACTTCCTACCCAAAACCATTAGACAAAATACTAATTCAACTTACTCCAGTGGAGAATTTCGTTAGCCAAAACATAATTGCAGTAACATAAAAACATCCTTTCATGGAAAGTATAGTCAAACTATGTCGTTCTGAAACTATTCATAACACTCCTAATGATATGCGAAACTGAAATACATTAAATTAACACATCCTTTGCGATTCAATGCACGCAGGCATGTGCAGAAGGGTGTCCTAAGGGTATAAATACTGAGTCAAAGCAGAATAGCACTCCTTTCGTGCTTAGTCTCAGCCAGCGGAGCAGCGAACGAGATCTCTCTGGTTTTTTCGACCCACGCGAATTTTTTCTGGAATAATGGCTGAAGTTCCAGCGCCGGGAGTACAATTTCCTCGACCACCAGTTAACCCTCCAGCACAAGGCCCACAAGTTGCGCAGGCTGCTCAAGTTCCACAACCCGCGCAAGTCGCACAAGCTGCTCAAGTTCCACAAGCTGTGCAAGTTCCACAAGCTGCTCAGGTTCTACCAGCCGCACAAGCCGCACCAGTGCTACAGGCTGCACAGGCAGTGGGTCAAAATGCTGCTCAAAATGATGTTGCCGGCGGACAAACCGAACTTGAGGTAAATTTTTATGTCCCTGTTTTTGTCTTGTTACATTTCGCGTTTTCACCGTTTGGGAACATATTATAGGCTTGGTTTATTTATCTTACGTAAGCCTAGGTTTATTCTTTATCGTGGGCGTGTTGCATTTGTCTTTGCATAAGTTTTGTTTTCTTTGTATCAACGGCATGTTTGCATGTCAGGCATCTATTTGTGTTCCCCAAAGGTTAGTTTCTTGTTTTAGAACCCTTTCTTGTTATTGTGGGTGGGAATTTTGCTCTTTAGGTTCGTTTGGGTGTGGTCCGCTTTCCTTCCTATTGTGTCGGCTATCCTTTATAGTTATGGGTTTTTGTTATTCAAATTTCGTATTTTTTTTTTTTAATCGCGTGTCGTCGCGGGGGTGGGATAGTGTTGGTTTGTATGGGTACGTCCTTTTGCCAAGTTATTCTTAGTATAACGTTTTAATTACGCCATGTGTAGTCTCGGGGGTGAGATTTCGGTTTCATCCTGATTTATACGCCGGGTGTAGTCCCGGGGGTGAGTCTCGGTCTCATCCTGATTTATACGCAGGGTGTAGTCCCGGGGGTGAGTCTCGGTCTCATCCTGATTTATACGCCGGGTGTAGTCCCGGGGGTGAGATTTCGGTCTCATCCTGATTTATACGCCGGGTGTAGTCCCGGGGGTGAGATTTCGGTCTCATCCTGATTTATACGCCGGGTGTAGTCCCGGGGGTGAGTTTCGGTCTCAACAGGATTTAGACGCCGGGTGTAGTCCCGGGGGTGAGATTTCGGTCTCATCCTGATTTATACGCCGGGTGTAGTCCCGGGGGTGAGTCTCGGTCTCATCCTGATTTATACGCCGGGTGTAGTCCCGGGGGTGAGATTTCGGTCTCATCCTGATTTATACGCCGGGTGTAGTCCCGGGGGTGAGATTTCGGTCTCATCCTGATTTATACGCCGGGTGTAGTCCCGGGGGTGAGCCTCGGTCTCATCCTGATTTATACGCCGGGTGTAGTCCCGGGGGTGAGTTTCGGTTACATCCTGATTTATACGCCGGATGTAGTCTCGGGGGCGAGTTTCGGTCTCGTCCTGATTTTATACGCTGGGTGTAGTCCCGGGGGTGAGTTTTGTCACCAGAATTTAGACGCCGGGTGTAGTCCCGGGGGTGAGTTGTTTCACCAGGTTTTATACGCCGGGTGTAGTCCCGGGGGGGAGTTGTTTCACCAGGTCTTATACGCCGGGTGTAGTCCCGGGGGTGAGTTTCGGTCTCATCAGGATTTAGACGCCGGGTGTAGTCCTGGGGGTGAGTTTTCTCACCAGGTTTTCATACGCCGGGTGTAGTCCTGGGGTGAGTTTTCATTTATACGCCGTGCTTAGACATGAAACGAGAATACGCTGGGTATGTTTATTGAAGGATATGGATAAGTCATGTATTGTTACAAGGGCAAAGATTCACTAGGTATGTCCCGTTAGGGAGCATATCTTAATTCGCTGGGTGTTTCTTTATGGTCGACAGATGAGGTGAATTTGTGATAGTTATTAGTTCTACTTGTCATGGCGTGTTG
Source organism: Cladopsammia gracilis (assembly GCA_022457155.1). Taxonomy (NCBI): domain Eukaryota; kingdom Metazoa; phylum Cnidaria; class Anthozoa; order Scleractinia; family Dendrophylliidae; genus Cladopsammia; species Cladopsammia gracilis. Next base: position 672,820 of record JAJGOT010000168.1, on the reverse strand, counting down.
TTGATTCGGAATTTTTTCTCCTTTTAGAGGTTAAAAGCTGAAGTCCTGAGGTTGAACCAGACGGTTGAGACAATGACTAAATCATCGGTAGAGAACTCCTTAATGAAGATTATGGCCTATGCATCTCGTCCCTTATCAGATTTCAATAAATATGAGGCCCTGGAAATGTTGGAATCGCTTCAGCTTACTGCCCAAGATACTAAGCATGATCGTCAGAATTTTTATCGTTTGGTTTATCAAACAGTCCGAGGGAAGCTTGATGTTCCTCGAGACCAGTTTAGAAGTCTCGTCTTGCGCCTTCTGGGAGATAAGGATCACGAGAAAGTGTTTGATTGTGTGGCGAAGGTAGAGAAGCACTATCAGTCGAGAAACCGGGCCGGAACCGCAGCTATGTCCCCTTATTTCAGAGAGGGCCGGGAAAGGAACGCTAGGAATTTCCCGAGGAATCCGGGAAAGTCTATCACGTGTTTTTATTGTGGCAAAGTTGGCCACATTAAGCAATTTTGTGAGGCAAGAAAAAGAGATGCTTCTGGGAGCATGGGGCTGCAGAAGAATGGCACGTTTTCGGAGTCTGCCACAAAATAACCTGTGAACTTTCCTAGACAAGATATGTTAACCTGATTTAGATTTCTGTTTGGGTAATAAACGTACCTTCAATTCAGTTGTGTCTTATTTGAGTGATTTTTTCTCCTACTTAGTAAGAAATTCGATAGTCTCAGAGTTCTGATAGCTTTGAAAACAGGGTCTCTAGTTACCCTCCCAGGATTACTGGGTCGGAGCTGTCATCTCTCTGCTGACTACTTTGGGGTTTCACCCGTGGGAATAATGCCTTCTGTTCTTGATGTTTTCCCTAGGAAATCATTTCGTGGGTTTGGGAGTATGACGAAAACTTCGATAACAATATCACTCATGGACTATCTGGAGTGAATGCAATTCAATGGGTAGATTCCATGGGGAACCCCACAGTGGTCAGCGGCGAGATGGCAGCGCGTGAACTAGGGCAAAAAGTCACGCGTGTGGAACAAGGCGAGGTTATTGGGGATGTAAATGAGTTGTCCTTCCGAGACCCTAGTAATTTTAGAGCTGGAGAGCTTCACGCTCACTATTCGTTTTGGGAGGAAGTTGCGGAGCGATGCCCTGAAGTGGCGGCTCAAACCGATGTCTTGGATTGGATCAAAAATCAAGTTTCTATTTTTCCGTACTTTCGACATTTCAAGGGCTCGTTTAAAGGCGAACAGTACGACTCCGACCGCCCACCCCACAAGCTGTTTAGAAACAACATGTCATGCAAACCTTTTGTCCGCTTTGTGCAGGAAACTTTGATTAGTCGTCTGGGGACTGGGGCGATATCTTTGGTAGGGAGAGTTGGAGAGGTGGCTCCGCCGCACATTGTACTACCCCTGACTGTTGAGCCGTCAAAGCCCCGCCTCTGTCATGACGCACGCTATTTGAATCTCTGGATAAAGGACAATCCTTTCACTCTAGATACCCTTAATGACTTGCCTCGTTATGTAACGGAAGATTCGTTTCAAACTGTGTTGGATGATAAGTCTGGGTATGATCACATTTTGCTTACAGAGAGTAGCCGTCCTTTCTTTGGTATACAATGGGGTGGCTGGTTTTTTACGTACAACACCTTGCCTTTTGGTTGGAAGGTTTCTCCTTTTATTTACCACACGACAGGTCTCTTAGCAACTGGTTTTTTTTTCGTTCAATAGGCATTCCATGCCTACTTTACATTGACGATCGTCACAATGGTCAACTTCAAGTATCGTTTGAGAAAGGGGAATACGCTACCTTCAGTTCGGCAGGTGAACACAATTATGCAGCTGCTAAGTCTGCCATTTTCCTGATCGCCTACTATTTAATTGGACTAGGTTATTTTCTTGGTCTTTCGAAATCTATTCTCATCCCAGCAAAGATTGTCCCGTATCTTGGATTTATGGCTGATTCTTCGACACAAATGTTTCATCTGATTCCAGAGAAGAAGGATAAATTTATTACCCTTATTCATAAGACACTTGAGTCATCTTATGTCTCAGTTAAAACGTTGCAACGCCTTGTGGGGAAATGTGTCTCCTTCGCTAGAGCAGTGCCGGCAGCGAAGCTCTTTACAAGAGAAATGAATGCTGCGATCTCAAAGGGCTTACGTTCCCAGAAGCCGATTTTGTTACGAGGTGCTCTGCGAGAAGAGATCGCGCATTGGCTGTTCCTTGAAAATTGGGATGACCCAATACCATGGCGCGATGAACGCCATATTCAAGTTTCTGTGGCAACGGATGCATCCTCCTCGGGATGGGGGGCCACGATTGTTTCTCCAAATCACCGTCAGGTTTTTGATTATTGGTCTCAGGAAGAGTGCACATGGGACATTGCAACAAAGGAAGCCATGGCGATTAATAAGATGCTATTATCGTGCTCGGATGAAGTCCGTAATGCGCGTGTCGATGTGCATGTTGACAATCAGGCGGTTATTCACGCATGGAACAATCACCATGAAGGTGTTATTTTCAACGACTGCTGCTCTGAATGTCTTGTTGCATCTTTTGTATGTCCGATCTGCAGATAATCCGGCAGATGGTCCCTCTCGACACAGATCTTCTTCGGATTACTGCCTGGCAGATAGTATGTGGCAAAAAGTTCAGCGAGAATTTGGGGGCTCTACGGGGCACACGTTTGATCTGATGTCGTTGGATTCCAACGTACAAAAGGACTGGTCTGGGAACAGTCTTCCTCACTTTACTCCGGTCTCTTCCCCAGGGTCTGCGGGTGTTAACTTCTTTGCCCAGGATCTGACAGCATTCGGGCCTCTCATGCAATGCCCATATGTTTTTCCACCTCCAGTCTTGGTTGGTCCAGTCCTACGCTATTTACGAAGGATGAAGCAAGCATGCACAATCGCTGTTTTGGACAGCTACCCTAAAAAATATTGGTGGCCTTTATTACATGGTCATGCAAACAAAGCAGTGAAAATGGCTTCTACAGGGGATGACCATGTACTTCTTGTACCTTCGAATCAAGGTTGGATCCCACGCCCAGGCGGAATCCCGGGAGATCTTTGGGTGTTCTCGGTTGTTTTTTAGACGTTTTCTACTGAACTTAGATTGATTTTTGTTCTTATATTCTCCGTTGTTTAGGAACTCCCTTTGGTGGCCAAACTATTTGTACCATCTGTTCGCTGTCCTGTTTGTAGTCGGGCTAATGACAGTGACTTCAGATTTTGCCAGTACTGTGGTTACAAGAGAAAGATTTTTTCCTCAGGGAAGAAGAGTGATACATTAAAAGTTGATCTTGATTCTTTAGATAAACGGTTACAGCAATTATTGAATTTTGATCAGGCCACTAGTTATTCGAAACAAAAGGATTCCCTACAAAAGGAATTAGAAACCTTTTTATCAGCCCTGCCAGGACAAGTGTCCTTAGCTACTGTTTCTCCCCGGGATATATGCCGTTTTCTCATTTTCAAGGATAAGGATGGTCGAACGCAGATCCATCACAATGGTTGCAAATTTGTTGGGCAACGGGGTAAACAAACTTGTGGTTGTCCTTTCCGATTATCTTATAAAACCGTAGATTCTTATATTGGAAAACTAAGATCTATTTTTCACGCCATTGGGAGGGAGGGTGAATGGGATAAAAGGCTGGGATTAGGCAATCCTGCAGCAGATAAATCCGTTAAGGATTATCTTCGTGTGGTGACTGCGGAGCAATTAAGGGCAAGGGTAACCCCTAAGCAGGCGACGCCTTTCTTTATTGACAAACTTACCCAGCTTTCTCTTTTCTTGGAAAAGCGCCTAGTACAATCCATTAATAAGCCGTTGCAATGTTTCATTATCGCTCGGGACCAGGCCTACTTCAAAACAGTTTTCCTCAGTGGTGATCGCCCCGGGGACTTGGGCCAAGTTAAGGTAGCTGAAATTTTGCGTTTTCCCAATGATGATGGGTTTTTGTTTAATCATGTGTGGGGGAAAACCCTAAGGGATGGTGACTCGAATGTTTTTGGAATAAGAAGAAATCCACAATCCGTTATTTGTCCCATTAGAGGCATTGAATGTTATGTTGATATTGCTCGGGGAATGCAGGTTGACCTTACCCGCGGCTATTTATTCCGCCCAACAACACCTGATGGTGGGATATCGGATGCCCCCTTACTTCAGCTACTGCAGAGGCCCGACTTAAATTTTATTTAAATGAAATGGGGGAGAATGACGGCGAAACGTTGCATGGGTTTCGATCAGGGTGCGCAATAACCTTAGCTCTGTCAGGGGCAGAATTAACAGAGATAATGGATCATGTTGGGTGGAACCGCAGGCACACTGCTTTACATTACCTACAGTTAGCGAAAGTACTGAACCCTTTTGGGGCTTCTGCTAAACTAGCGTCCAGTGAAGTGATGAATGTTAATAATACATGGACGGACATGAATGAACTGAAGCGCTTCCTTTGCGCTTTTCCATCTATTAGTTCACAGAAGAGACCTTTTCAGACTGATAAGCAAGATTAGCTATGTAATAGACGTTTTTGTGATCTACCAATATACTGTTTGGGTAGGTTTGGGAGTTGTAAGGTTTGGGGTATTCATAGATAAATTGATGTTTGTTGTAAGTAAGAAATAAAGGAAAGAGCTTGTCATGAAATAAAGTTGAACAGTATGGCGTGAGTGGCGCTGAGCAATATTATTTCCCATATCTTATTTCAACTGAGCATGAATAGAGTGTTATGAAATAGATTACTATTCATAACACTCCTAATGATATGCGAAACTGAAATACATTAAATTAACACATCCTTTGCGATTCAATGCACGCAGGCATGTGCAGAAGGGTGTCCTAAGGGTATAAATACTGAGTCAAAGCAGAATAGCACTCCTTTCGTGCTTAGTCTCAGCCAGCGGAGCAGTGATGGAGGGATCGGCCCACCCGCCCACCCTGACAAAATTCGCGTGGGTCAAAAACACTGCTACCCTAAGCCAAGTTGTTCCAGCTTGGCTTAGACCGCTGAGCAATATTATTTCCCATATCTTATTTCAACTGAGCATGAATAGAGTGTTATGAAATAGATTACTATTGTCACCATTATGATATGCCATTAAACTGCTCCAGTTTCTCAATAACCTCTTCCATGCTGGGTCTCATCTCTGGATCTTTTTCAATGCACCACATTATCAGGAGTCGAAACTCTTTGTTTCTTACACGTGCTACTTGCTCGTCACGCCTATCAAAATCTGGAAGGTCCCGGATGAACATTTCACAAACAAGTACGCCAAAGCTGTAAACATCCATCTGAAGTAAGTTTAATAATAAAAATATCATTACAAACTACAATGGAGTTATATACTTCAACCTGAATAAGGTTGTAGTTCTTGTTTGATACGAGACTGGTCAACACATCGCAATCATCTATTTACAGACCTCCTTGATGTTTCACACCATTGTTTAAGATGACGTGATCAGTGATTGATCCATTGAAAACACTGCGAGCACGGTTACAATGAAAGAACTTTGATCAAATCAACTTGAGTTTGAAAATTTTAGACCACGATTGGTCCCCCTTTTTTTAGAGATGGTCGAGCAGACGATCATGCAAGCACGCACAAACTGTCTCTGGCGAGGAGACGCAACGCGCTGGGGCAGAGAGAAATGCCGCAGGAGGCGATTTTCAATTGATCGCTGGCTCTACTATTCCTGAGAGGAATATGTAGGACCACTCCTTTTCTCAGTAAATACAGAATAAGTGGCACATTTTAGTGAGAGTTGAATCTGTTATACGGACGCAAGCGAACCACGAATATAAATCATCCTACATGTATATTGTGAAGCGAACCTTTACAACAGATACGACTTGTAATGTGAATATATGAAATCATCCCGTATGTATATTGTGAATAATATTTCAAACCGAGTTTTTTTAACCCACTTTTCGGTGTTTGAATACCTGATGAAACACTCTTCCTCGTGTTTGATATATTACTTCAAACTGATCATCAAATACACAGAAAACGAAGGTATAAAATCGCCACAATCTCTGCTAATTAAGATCGTGTTTCCACACCACTGTCGCTTGTTATGATTTTCTATACTAATTAAGATCGTGTTTCCACACCACTGTCGCTTGTTATGATTTTCTATACTAATTAAGATCGTGTTTCCACACCACTGTCGCTTCTTATGATTTTCTATACTAATTAAGATCGTGTTTCCACACCACTGTCGCTTCTTATGATTTTCTATACTAATTAAGATCGTGTTTCCAAACCATTGTCGCTTGTTATGATTTTCTATGCTAATTAAGATCGTGTTTCCAAACCACTGTGGCTTCTTATGATTTTCTATGATAATTAAGATCGTGTTTCCAAACCACTGTCGCCTCTTATGATTTTCTATACTAATTAAGATCGTGTTTCCAAACCACTGCCACTTCTTATGATTTTCTATACTAATTAAGATCGTGTTTCCAAACCACTGTCGCTTGTTATGATTTTCTATACTAATTAAGATCGTGTTTCCAAACCACTGTGGCTTCTTATGATTTTCTATACTAATTAAGATCGGGTTTCAAACCACAGTCGCTTCTTATGAGATCGTGTTTCCAAACCACTGTGGCTTCTTATGATTTTCTATACTAATTAAGATCGTGTTTCCAAACCACTGTGGCTTCTTATGATTTTCTATGCTAATTAAGATCGTGTTTCCAAACCACTGTGGCTTCTTATGATTTTCTATGCTAATTAAGATCGTGTTTCCAAACCACTGTGGCTTCTTCTGATTTTCTATACTAATTAAGATCGGGTTTCCAAACCACTGTCGCTTCTTATGATTTTCTATGCTAATTAAGATCGTGTTTTCAAACCACTGTGGCTTCTTATGATTTTCTATGCTAATTAAGATCGGGTTTCCACACCACTGTCGCTTCTTATGATTTTCTATGCTAATTAAGATCGTGTTTCCAAACCACTGTGGCTTCTTATGATTTTCTATGCTAATTAAGATCGTGTTTTCAAACCACTGTGGCTTCTTATGATTTTCTATGCTAATTAAGATCGTGTTTCCAAACCACTGTGGCTTCTTATGATTTTCTTTGCTAATTAAGATCGTGTTTCCAAACCACTGTGGCTTCTTATGATTTTCTATGCTAATTAAGATCGTGTTTCCAAACCACTGTCGCTTGTTATGATTTTCTATGCTAATTAAGATCGGGTTTCCAAACCACTGTTGCTTCTTATGATTTTCTATGCTAATTAAGATCGTGTTTTCAAACCACTGTGGCTTTTTATGATTTTCTATGCTAATTAATATCGTGTTTCCAAACCACTGTCGCTTGTTATGATTTTCTATGCTAATTAAGATAGGGTTTCCAAACCACTGTTGCTTCTTATGATTTTCTATGCTAATTAAGATCGTGTTTTCAAACCACTGTGGCTTCTTATGATTTTCTATACTAATTAAGATCGTGTTTCCAAACCACTGTGGCTTCTTATGATTTTCTATGCTAATTAAGATCGTGTTTCCAAACCACTGTCGCTTGTTATGATTTTCTATGCTAATTAAGATCGTGTTTCCAAACCACTGTGGCTTCTTATGATTTTCTATACTAATTAAGATCGTGTTTCCAAACCACTGTCTCTTCTTATGATTTTCTATGCTAATTAAGATCGTGTTTTCAAACCACTGTGGCTTCTTATGATTTTCTATACTAATTAAGATCGTGTTTCCAAACCACTGTCGCTTCTTATGATTTTCTATGCTAATTAAGATCGTGTTTCCAAACCACTGTCGCTTTTTATAATTTTCTATACTAATTTAGATCAGGTTTCCACACCACTGTGGCTTCTTATGATTTTCTATGCTAATTAATATCGGGTTTCCAAACCACTGTCGCTTCTTATGATTTTCTATGCTAATTAAGATCGTGTTTCCAAACCACTGTCGCTTTTTATAATTTTCTATACTAATTTAGATCAGGTTTCCACACCACTGTGGCTTCTTATGATTTTCTATGCTAATTAATATCGGGTTTCCAAACCACTGTCGCTTGTTATGATTTTCTATGCTAATTAAGATCGGGTTTCCACACCACTGTCGCTTCTTATGATTTTCTATGCTAATTAAGATCGGGTTTTCACACCACTGTCTCTTCTTATGATTTTCTATGCTAATTAAGATCGGGTTTCCAACCACTGTCGCTTTTTATGATTTTCTATGCTAATTAAGATCGGGTTTCCACACCACTGTCGCTTTTTATGATTTTCTATGCTAATTAAGATCGGGTTTCCACACCACTGTCTCTTCTTATGATTTTCTATGCTAATTAAGATCTTGTTTTCACACCACTGTCTCTTCTTATGATTTTCTATGCTAATTAAGATCGGGTTTTCACACCACTGTCGCTTCTTATGATTTTCTTTGCTAATTAAGATCAGGTCTCCAAACCACTGTTGCTTCTTATGATTTTCTATGTTAATTAAGATCTGGTGATTAATTAAGTTGATTAAATGTGGTGATATTCTTCTACTTATACTCATCCCTCTTACGTCTTTGCTCTTTTCTCTTCACAAATGGAACAGTGAAAAAACTGAGATATATGTTTAAGGGGTGGCATGATTATGAAAGACATTCATAAACTTTGTCGTAATATTTAGCATTCAAACAAATGCTGCAGTTTAATAATTGCATCATTCAATTGTACGTTTAAAGTATGAAACAAATAATCAATTACCCACTTAGAAGGGAATTAATGTCAGTTTTCTTTGCTGCAGGGAATGCATCAGGTATTTTAAATGAAAAAGTTAGCTGCATAAAATTCACTAACCTTGGCTGTTTGGTTATCACGACCATCTGCCTCAGGAGCCCTGTATATCAAAGCTCCAACAGCGCTTGTCATGATCTCCTCCAGAAATTTGGCAGTGCCATAATCTGACACTTTCCCTCTCCATTGGTTGTTCTGTTTCCATAGCAACACATTGGCACTGCTGACATCACGATGTAAAATTGGTTTAGGTTTTCTTTGGTGAAGGTAGTTCAGTGCGCGAGCTACATCCAGAGAAATGACAGACACTTCAGTTTCAGACAGCTGCTGCTTCCCTAACAACGCTCTTAAACTTGTTTCCATGAGCTCTGTAACAAACAAAGGACTCTTTTCGTCTTGGGTTGCTCCGATGAACTGCAACAAGCAAGGATGACGGCACCTTGAAGCAATGTCCATTTCCCGTTCAAACAAACTGCGCTCTTGAGGACTGAGACAAGTTCTGTGGAGTTTTTTAATGGCTACGGGAGAACCACAATACCTTCCCTCGAGAACACATCCAAACGACCCATCCCCAAGGCGTTTTTTTGTTAATTGAATTTCATCCCGAGAAAGTACCCAGTCACGTGTCCTTAACTGGGATTCATATTTAATTACTTTTTCTTTTGCCGCTGAAAGATCTTTTTGTATATCAACGATATCTTGTTCTTTGTCCCTCAGTTCTTTTTGTAGGTCAGAAAGTTCCTTCAGTTTAACACTTAACTTTTGCTGCATATGAGCACATTCTTTTTCTTTATCACTTCGTAAAATTATCAATTGTTTTTCTTTCTCCCTTAATTGTCCTCGTAATTTTGTTTCTTGTTCTTCCTTTTTCTGTAACTGCTTTATCATCTCTCTCAACTGTGTTTGTAAATTCTGTTGTTGCTCATCTTTCCTTCTCAGCTGTTGTTCCGTCTCCCTTAACTGTGTTTGTAAATTCTGTTGTTGTTCATCTTTCCTTCCCAGCTGTTGTTCCATCTCCCTTAACTGTGTTTGTGAATTCTCTTGTTGTTCATCTTTCTCTCTCAGCTGTAGTTGCATGCTCCTCAACCGTCTTTCTAAGTTCTGTTTTTGATTTTCTTTGTCCCTGAGCTGTTCGCGTAGCCGGGCTTCTCCAAGCTGCTTTTGTTGCTGCAACTGTTCTTGGCGACCTGTCAACTGCTGTGCTTCCCTTGTTGGTTCTTCATGTAAGTTCGCCTTTTCTTCTTTGCTTTTTCTTGTTCTCGTTTCATGGTTTGCTGTTGTTGGTTCTCGCAAACATTTCTCTGAAAACGAAACGTTAAATCCCTAAAATCACTCAGACATGCATTTCTGAGAAAATTGAGTATGTTTTAATTACTTTAAGCCCATAAGGGACAAGAAATATCACAGATACCTTATGGGAATTTGGTGTAAAACATTTACAATATTATGCATGAATAAACCTTATGTAATCTTATTTGGCAACAAGGAAGAGCATACAACTTTAGTCACATAATAAGACATTAAAGTCCGTATGAAAGGGACTGTATGAACTGATCATATACATAAACATCAACTGCAGATGAATGCGTAAAAGATCCTCGCAGTTAGCCTGAATAAAAATTGTGACTTAAACGGGAATTACAGCCATGACCTTGTGATACCAGTGCAATGCTTTTAGCTAGCGGGAGAGCTTATCAATTTTGAGTTCATAATTGACCAGGTATACAGTAGGCTTGTCAGCTAAACAATGAGGTAAAAGCATGAGTGCGCCAGTTTCACAAGGATATGGGTCTGAATGAAATTCAATCTTGATATTTCAGTAAGGATAGTTATGGGTCTTTCTTACATTGACTGAATTAAGGTGGTTCGATACAGTTTTTTGAGTTTTTTAAGCGGTCTTCTCCAAGTCAGAAAAACGTGAAATTTTCATAACCATGGTTTTGAATTGAATGACGACTATAAACAAGAAACTTCGAAATCAGTAAAAATGAAATTGTGCACGTTTTCCGCATTAAAAATCCCACATAGACGTACATCTTTAAAACGGTGTATGGCATATAAATTTGGCAAAAATATAAAAAAATTCTGTATTTTTCACAGCATGAAAATTCAGATTTACGGAAAATTAAACTTTGCTTAAATCCGCGTAAAGTTGGTAAATAAACTTTACACCAACTTTACATGCCCTTAAAGGTTCATTAAGGTAGATTTACGTGATCGGGGCGTAAAGCCTGTTTAAAGGTAGCGTAAAGTTGGTTACTCAGCTTTACGCTAATTTACGTAGAATGTAAAGCTTCCGTAAAGTTGCGTTTTTCTTAGTCAAACGTAAATTTATTGTAAAGCCAGCGTAAATGTGTTTAGTCACACTTACGATTGTTAACGTTTTACGTACTTTAAAGTTGCTTTAACCGCTCTCTTCAGAAACGAACGTAAAGTGAAGTGTGAATGGTGTGACGATTTGGCCGCAGCTACACTTGGGATCGGTTTGCGATACGTGACCGTCAAGTAAGATCTTTCTTCCATCTTTTCTTCCGCTGACATCTAGCACACTACCAAACTGCTTAAAGTGCCCATAACCTAAATTTTTTTATTTTCGTATCTAAATCTACACGTCACGTAATGAACATCTGCGAAAATTTTTTTGATTTCAGCAAAACGTGAATTTTTTATGAATATTTCAAATCTTCAAAATCCTATTTTTTTGTGGTATACCCGTCCCGCTGTTAAGAAATTAACAGAAGTCCGATGTCATTTTTTGCAAGAAACATACAGCACTCCTGGAGTTGAGAATTTTTGGAAATCACAGTGGAGGGGTGACATTTTCTTCAGTCATGGGTCGGAACATAGTAAGGGAGTTATGATTTTTATAAAAGAGAAATTTGATTGTGTAGTTAAAAAACACCAAGAAGATGAGCAGGGGAGATTTATTTTTTTAAAAGCTGTTTCAGGAAAAAATTTCCCCACTTTCAAGCCGACTGGAAAGAAATATACTCTTTACCTTTTACAGTGACAATTGAAACTAAAAAAATACGTGAATTCCAGTATAAATTATTGAATAATATAGTGTTTACGAATGAAAAGTTGTTCAGGTTAAAAATGATTGACTCGCCTTTATGTACTTTTTGCAAACGAGAAATGGAATCCATTGAACATTTATTGTTTTATTGTGATGTGACGGAGACTTTTTGGGAAGTTTTTTGCTCTTGGCTTGGTAAATGTGAAGTTATACTACAACCATTTACAATAACGGATATTTTGTTTGGAGTCTTCAACACGGATGATGATTTCATTATTTTAAACCATCTGATATTGACAGCTAAATTGTTTATCTATAAGTGTAAGTTGAATAATGTGCATCCTTCTATAAGAGTTTTTAAAGCCAAGATTAAGGCTGTATATCAAGTGGAGAAAACAATAGCAAGTAGGCGGAATAAATTAACTAAACACTTCAAGAAATGGGAAAAGCTTGAGCCATTTGTTAGCTCATAGTTGGGGTGTCCCGCATGTGTGTCCCTCTATCGTCTTTGTTTCCTGATGTCTATATTCACCGTTTTTTTTAGTGTTGTAGAGTGTGTATTGATTGATTTATGATAGTGCATATGAAGTATTGTCTTTTTGTAACTGGTAGTTTTTGAGCTGTAATTTACTAGTGTAATTTGTTGTAACATTGTAATTCGTAGTTGTGTATTTATTACTTAAGTGGGAAAAACTAATAAAAGTTAATAAATTACAAAAAAAAAGAAGGCCAACGGGCTCACATGTTCCTTAATGTACGTCACAGTTCCTTTGTTTGAAGTCACAAGTTCCTTTGTTTGAAGTTATGTGTTCCTTAATCTACGTCACGGATTCTTTGTTAGCCGAGAGGGACCGAGAGGAGACTAATGCGAATGGTGGACCAAAATGGCGCCAAATTTGTGTAAAGTTAAACTTTACGCCATCTTTATGCTTCCATTACGTATATTTAAATATTGACTTTACAGCACATTTACACCAGCTTTACGACCAGCTTACAATGTTCTTTTACTTAAGCTTTACGCCTTCGCGTAAAGATAGCGTAAAGGTCGACTTTACAAAGTGTAAATGTTGCGTAAAGTTGTGTAAATTACAACTTTACGCAAGCTTTAAGCTTAAGCTTTTTCATGCTGTGTTTGATTTCTCAAAAATGGCAATAACATTTCAAACCTTACTCTTTATAAACTGGTAATAAATTGACCGAGAGATGAACACTGGTTTTGTGAAATTACTTCAAGATAGCGTCAAAATGTTGCTTGATGTAATGTTTGCACATCATAACTTTTTTACTTTCTTTCATTTTTGCGATCTTGAGAACTACCTTATTAACATTGCTCCTTGTGTACGTCGTGTGTACGTTAGACGTACAGTCAACGGCGAACTCAGAATCCTTCAAAATCGCTCAAAATATCACTTTTACGGCAAAAGGACGACAACGCACAACAAATAAGGTAATTTAACGTTTATTTAGCGTTGATCAGTACATACATTTGGCGATACGTCGCTATAATATGAAATTTAGGTAAATCCCATACATTTCCTATAAAATTACAAACGGTCATTATGTTACACAAACAGATTGTATGGGCTCCCTGTGTTCAAAAGTGTCGGAAACACAGACCAGCTAGTTACAAGATTTAGCTAAAACCAATAACAACCATCGGGAAACTCTGACATACGGCTTTTTTTTAACGGTAAGTACAAAGTAGGCATCGATTTGTATTTTTCAGTATGTACTCGTCTTTTGACACAGTGGACACGCTACTTTAACAATTTGCGATTTCAACAGGTTCAAATACCTTGGAATTTTTATATCATCTGATTTTACATGGACAAATCATGTTGAATACATTGCTGGTAAAATCAATCAAAGGCTTGGTCTCATTAATCGCATTAAACATTTATTACCTTTTAGTGCACGCCTTCTATTTTATAATAGTCTTGTCATGCCTTTATTTGATTATGCTGACCTTGTCTGGGGAGACAAGCATAATGTAACCTTAATGTTCAGTTTACAAGTCTTGCAGAATAAGGCTGCTAAAATAATTTTAGACAGACCTCTTTATTCATCTGCTACACATGCGCTTGACACTCTTAAGTGGGTTCCATTAGAAAAAAGGCGTTTTCAGAGAAGATGTATTTATTTATGTGTATAAGTGTTTAAATGGGCTTGTTGAGCATGATATGAAGCTCATAAGACAGCAAACAACAACATGATTACAATACTAGAATTAAGCTAAATCTCAGACTTCCAAGTGTCAAAAGGAACTGGGGCAAACAAAGGACTGCATACCAGCTATTAAGGATTTTAACTCCCTTAGCCAATCAATCAAACAAACCGTGAATCTGAATAATTTTAAACGTGATCTTTTTAAATTTTAAATTTATAATTTTAAAAATTTGAATTAATATTGTGTACATTTTAATAGTTTTTTTTATATATTTTAGCTTTTAACTTCTTCGCGAATTGTGTGTGTTTTGTATTTTTTTTCTTCTTAATTTTGCGAGATCCTTTTTGAAAACCATATTTTATATGAAAAGTCATCTCAATAAAGATTATTATTATTATTATTATTATTATCTCGCACGCTAAGTGTACTGTGTCTTCTTGTTTTAGACGGTTAACGAGCTTCTTTGTTAGACTGCTCACACTAACCGAATACTCCCTATCATCAAACCGTGAAATAACGTGCATGCAGATTCCCAAGTCAATTATTCTCCAATATGCCTAATACAACGACGCCCAAGTATACGCTCCCACAGCGTCTTGTTATTACTGTTTCTCTACGAAAATAACCCTGACGTTTTTATGTAATTGGATAGCGGTAATTGGACATCTTCGTTGCGCGAGCGTTAATTCGTGTTTTTCTCATGCTTTCATACTGATAGAAAATATCCTTGAACGTCTTGAGTACAACAAAAGACCACACAGCCTTTTTATTCTCAAATTTTGTTATTTATGCGATTAATAGTGGTAAAAGACTGATTGGAGTCCAATCCGATCTGTAAACACGACTGGTTAACAATTAAAATTAAAATGAGCTTAGACGTCTTTATGAAAAAAAGGCCGAAGGCGCCATGTTTCGCTCCAATGTACGATGGATTGAGGAAGGGGAGAAACCTACCAAGTATTTCTGCGATATGAAAAAAAACAAATTCAACAAGAAAGTCTTAACTGAACTGAAAGTTTCCGAGGCTCATATCACAGTTAACGAGAGTCAAATAATTGACGAAATTAAAACTTTTTATGGTAATTTGTATACTTCATCTTGCAAGGCTACAAGTGGGTCACGAGGAACATAGATCTAATATCAAAACTATGCGAGGAGGAATACGAAGAATGTGAGGGTAAATTAACCTTAGAAGAATGCCGAACAGCTTTAAAATCAACGAGGAATGGAAAATCACCAGGAAAAGATGGTTTTACCGTCAAGTTTTTTCAGGTGTTTCGTCGAGTTATTAGGCCAAGATCTTCTTAGGGACCGTTCACTTTTTATGAGGTGGGGAGGGGGAGGGGGGGGGGGCTGGTGGGATTTGAGGGGGGGGAGGGGGGTATGCGAAAAAAATGGCTTTAAGGGGGGGCTGTCCCCAAAAAAATGAAGATAAGGGGGGGTCGGGCAAAATTTTGGAGGTAAATATTGGTTCGGAATTTTAACAAATTGAAGAGAAAATCTCTTGCTAATTATTCACAAAATATAAACATATGTTAAACGGTAAAACAGTTCCAAACTATCAAGAAAACATGTTGCCAACGTTTGTGTTGAAGAACTCAGTGTAAATAACAGTGTTTGGGCCCGCAGTAATTGGCTATGCTGTTGCCGATACCCTGCCTCTCTCATTTGTTTTTGGTATATAATTATATGTACTTGATTTGGCGAAGCTGATAAAATAAAATAAACTGACTTTAACTCGTCAAATGTTGTTTTTTTTTTTTGCGTATATCTGAGTCGGTTTGTTGCTATTATTAAAAGTAATAGATAACACTACCATAAAAATTTGATGCTATACAATACTTTTAAAGGGGTAATGTCCCTTTTTTTACCATCACTTTGAAAGGTCATAAAATATATTTATATCGATGGAAACCTACAAATGATGCTCCAAATTTGTTATCAATTTATTGTTATATTAGTGCACTGAAACTACAAATTAGTGTTTTTGGTTGCAGATGGCTCGGATGGAAATGGACTTCAACTCAGTGTAAAAATTGGCCAATTTGTCCAAGTTCTGAGCTGTGTGTCTTGGAAAAATCGCTTAAATCTGGTTATGCTTCAATTTTTCTTCAAGGAATCAGTTGTTATTTTATTTTCAATGCTCTAAGAGCATTCGTGTAAGACCAAAAGCACAAGGCAATCATTTTAGTACTAACTGGAGCAAAAAAGACCAAAATCGCCGTGACATTACCCCTTTAAGTACAATACCTCATTATAAAAAGCTGACTAACGGAGTTCAATGCATTCACCACTTGCCCTATTTGAAGAATTACTAAAAAGGAACGCTGTCTCCGCCATTTCCGAAGAAGGTAAAAAAAAATATTTGGGTCCTTGCCTTGCACCAATATGTCATTACAGTACAGCTGAGTTCAGCTTACACATTATGTGGGAGTCCCAAATCACTGAGGCAAGGCGTCTGGTTCTTCATCTCCCTCTTCGTCGTCCTGTTCTTCCTCTTCGCTTGTGTTTCGCACTTGTCCTCCAAGGTATACTCTTCAGGATGCAGTACATCGTACACACTATTCCTTACTTACGGCTTTAGATTGGCCGTTAAGCAGCCTGCTTCCCGCCGCATTGCTGAAGTAGTTTTTGCTCACAGATGGTGAGCAACGGTGCATCCTTTCTGAACAGCAGTGTTGCCACCACTTCCACATTTATGCATGTTTCAGGGATTTCAAGGAAGGAGGATAAAGAAGACAATGGGGAAGGTCATTTGCAAGGGGGTTTGCGACGCAGATATGGTACACTCGTCGGACGTTATCGTCAAACCGTTTACGCTTTCTGTCCTTTGATTTCCGACGATTTTCATTTCTGTTCTTGGATACTTATCAGTTTTCCTTGTAGGCCCTTGAAAAATCCGTTCCGTCAAAGGTCTTGTTCTTTTCTTCAAGGGTTTCTATTTCGCAAGAAACCTTCAACAGCTTTGCCTCGACGCTTGCGATGTGCTCCACATTTAAATCGTGAGAGAATTTCTCTCCAAGCTTCAGGGTAATGCCATTGGCCTGAAAGAGCCTGGTGTCATGATCTTTTAAATTTTGCTGTATTTGCAGATAAGTTCATTGTCAAGTCGAAGTTTGTGATTGATTATATTCAGCATCTCAAGATGATGGAGTTTAAAAAGAAGAAGAGAGCAGAGGTAAGGGCAAGGGAAAGCAGGGAGGCAAGAGAAAAGTCATATGAGGATTGCAGGAGAAAAGTCATATGAGGATTATCACCTTGGGCTGATCTGTGTGAGGATGTAACCAAACTGAAAAAAAAAAGCTCCATGTGCCTAAGTTAAACAAATATTTAAAACATCATGGACTGAAGCAGCATCTAAAGAGCAGCAAGAATGAAAAAGTAAAGGCAATCATCAGACATTGTTTGCAGCAGGTGAATCCTCTTACAACTGGTCAAATAGGAATGAGAGACGACATGGAATCGACTGAAAATGACAACAGTAGGGAAAGCAGTGACACGGATGAAAGTGACCTTGACAGCAATGAGTATGACAGTGATGCCGTGGACTTTAGGGAAGATGACTCAAATGATGGTATTCTTGCGTTCATCGCTGCAGACGAGCAAGAAGCTGACGAGGCCTGCCACAACACGCTCAGGACGAGCTATTACTAGGAGATCCGAAATTGACTTTTCATTCTTTTAATTTGTAAAAAGCAGCTTTCTATGCATTTGCAAATATTGATCTCATAACAAGCACATTTCAAAAAATATTTAATTGTAATCATGTTCATTGGCAGTTAAAAAAGTAACAGTTAAAAATGATAGCACTATAACGCTATAAACGTACCTGTTTAAAACACCAGCTGTTTCTTTTTTCGTAGAGGAATAATAACGCTTAACCCAAAGAAAAACACAGACATACGAGAGCTATCTAACTGGCGACCAATAACTTCGTTAAACGTTGACTATAAAATTTTGTCAAAGGCAATCGCTTCGAGAATAGAAAAAGTCCTTCCGCGTTTAATCAACTGTAACCAAACAGACTTCATGAAAGGTAGATACATCGGACAAAATATAAGACTAATTAATGACATTACAAACAAAACTTTAGGACATTCCTGGTATACTTCTCCTATTAGATGTTCGAAAAGCTTTTGACACAGAAGAATGGGATGTCATCCAGCAAACTTTGAACTTGATCAACTCTGGAAACTTTTTAAAGCAATTTGTCATGACGCTGTACACGAACACTGAAAGCTCTGTTTTACATAATGGATATACAACAGACTACTTTAAACTATCGAGGGGAGTAAGACAGGGGTGTCCCCTCTCCCCTTACCTTTTTATCTTAGGGGTAGAAATCTTAGCAGCTAAGGTTAGACAAGATGGCACTATACAAGGAATCAAATTATTTTCAACCGAGCATAAGATTGGACAATTTGCTGATGACACTACACTTTTTATAGGAAATTTAACCTCAGTCGAAAATTCAATTAAACTTGTAGAACAATTCGGTGATATTTCAGGTCTAAAACTCAACGTGGAAAAGACCAAAGCAATATGGTTAGGCTCCCGGACATTTAACGACTCCAAACCTTTGAGAGCACTAGGAACGTTTATTTCTTATAACATGAAAGAAAATAACAAGAAAAACGTAGAAATGAAAATAGATAACATAACAAAACTTGATATTTGGCGGGTACGTAATCTTTCCCTACTTGGAAAGTGCCTCATTGTGAAATGTTTGGGCATTGCACATCTGGTATACTCCGCTTCGATGCTAGTCATTCCTAATACCTAATTCCTAATACCTATATTCCTATAATTAAAAACCCTGTTTTCAAACACGACTGATTAACAAAACGGACGACCGCGTAGCGGGAGTGCGATTTGTTAATCACGAGTATGATTACACAGAATTGGACGACATGAAGTCCTACTACCATAACAATTTCTGAGAAGAAATTCAAGAGAATAACTTGAATAAAGGCTTTTTATCAATCAAAAGTGTTAATACAATTTTATCACAGCAAAACAGGCATTGAAAAAGATCATGAAACTGTCCGATTGCAACTTTGCATATAAATAAGAAAAAAATACAAAGGTTTATGAACCATTCACATTTGAGAAAATTGTAATAGTTACGATAAACTTGTAATTCAGTTGAACTCAACAACACACTCGGTCGCGTTTACTATTGCCTTTAGTGCACACTGTCAACCATTTGTTCATAAAAATTCAGACTTGTACGGACTTGTACCCATGCCCTTACAATACCGGTCATTATCACGATTCTTAGAAACTTTAGTCTGCTTTTGAGACGTCAATACATACACCTTATTCAATGGTTTAACAGATAATACGCGCGATATTTTACGAGCAATCAGTAAAATATCCACAAGTATAACCTGTTAAACCATCGAATAAGGGATTTATTATTCGACTAAAATTTTTTATTCATAATAGCTTGCGTCTTTAAACCGGGACACTAAGGTGTAACACGGCAATCTACTGTGTAACACGCTCAGATATTTTGCGCATTCCCTTTTCCTTACAATGTAAAATGACGTCACAGTCGAATAATAGCGGAGCACTTGCCAGGCCAAAGGCCTGGCTGCGCAGCTCCATACTCATAGAACCTGTGCATTCTCTATTTTCGAATTGCCCATAATACACTCTGTTTGCCCCCCAAATTTTGCATAAACTATTGCTTTGAAATGCTCTTGGGAATATGCAGTCCTCCCAAGAGCATTTACAAACAATAGTTTATGCAAAATTTGGGGGGCAAACAAGGTGTATTATGGGCAATTCGAAAATAGAGAATGGTCATGGCTAGCGGAATGTTTCCCGGCGCGTGTGTGCCCGCCTACCGTGTTTGAACAACATCCGGGATCTTGAAAGCAAGGCTTTGTTTTTCGCGCGGCCACACAGCCGTGAGCTCGGTAAACACTTTAGTTGTTTTGTTGTGTCTAGCGGAGAATTAAAGTCGTTATTTTCCTGCATTTTTTCGCGGTTTGCTACTCAAGACAGGGATACTAATTAAGGTATACTCAGAAGCCGCTTTAGTGGAAAATGACGAGCTTTCAGGGATAAAATCTTGCTTCGAGGAACTTCATGTATTACGTTTTTATCCATGCGGGAGATGTTTGTTTTCTACGGATTTCAGAACCAGAAGCGGAGATTTGAATTTCCAAGCAAGCGAGGAACTTAAAGGTAAAACAGATTACAGTTTTCGATGAGAATTTATGTTGATATCAATCTGTGAGTGACTTTTTATTAGTGTTATTGTTAGTTTTGCAGAATTGATTTTAAAACGTGCTTAAATTCAGTTGTATCGATCTCTTGAATTTCATCGAAGAAAGCTTGAACTCGATGAGTTATAATTAAATGGTACGCGTTTTGCTTTTAAACGTAAACTAATGGGGATTTGAATAAATTTTTTCGAAAGAAGATTGTGTTGTCCATTTTTATGTGTTTGTTCATTCATTAGATAGATTGAAAAGCGATTTTATGTAAACAAAACAAGACTTTGATTTTATAGTACAGTTCTATCTTCACACGCATCGCCTTATGCAAATATGTTTGTGTATTTTTGCAATTTTTGATTTTCAAATCAGTTTCTCGGGCAATTTTTGACAAACATAAACTGTATTTTATTCGGAAACTAGTGGTACTAGTTATTCTAGACAGAGAAAAGTTGTTTTTGTAAACTTTTGTACGGTCTATAAAAATGTACTGTGCAGACGGTCGCGTAATACTGTTTTTGAGAATTGCTAAAATTGAAAATAGCCCGTTCGTCAATCTTAATTCTTGTGCTTCCAACCTTTCACCTTAGTTAAGTTTCACCTTAGTTAAGCTTGTGTTCAAAGTGCGACGCTGTTAGGCTTGGGCTATGTATATATGTTACAAAGTCGTATCACGATTTTCAGATACTTTTGTCTGCTTTTGAGACGTCAATACAAAGTTGTATTGCCGTCTCAAAAACCAGCCTGTAATTAATCAACTGAAATTTCCCCCGGCTTTTTACTGGGTTCCTCGCGTTCAAAACCAAAATAGCAAATAACACTGTATAGAATGTTAACACACATATTGAATGTCAACACACTGGTGTAACACAACTGTTGATGAGTGTCTCTAGTCATTGACGGACTGTTTATAACAACACTGTATTCAACACAATGATCCACTTTATTGAATGTCAACACACTGGTGTAACACAACTGTTGATGAGTGTCTCTAGTCATTGACGGACTGTTTATAACAACACTGTATTCAACACAACGATCCACTTTATTGAATGTTAACACACTGGTGTAACACAACTGTCGATGAGTGTCTCTAGTCATTGACGGACTGTTTATAACAACACTGTATTCAACACAATGATCCACTTTATCGAATGTCAACACACTGGTGTAACACAACTGTCGATGAGTGTCTCTAGTCATTGACGGACTGTTTATAACAACACTGTATTCAACACAGTGATCCACTTTATCGAATGTTAACACACTGGTGTAACACAACTGTCGATGAGTGTCTCTAGTCATTGACGGACTGTTTATAACAACACTGTCTTCCACACAATGATCCACTTTATTGAATGTTAACACACTGGTGTAACACAACTGTCGATGAGTGTCTCTAGTCATTGACGGACTGTTTATAACAACACTGTATTCCACACAATGATCCACTTTATCGAATGTTAACACACTGGTGTAACACAACTGTCGATGAGTGTCTCTAGTCATTGACGGACTGTTTATAACAACACTGTCTTCCACACAATGATCCACTTTATTGAATGTTAACACACTGGTGTAACACAACTGTCGATGCGTGTCTCTAGTCATTGACGGACTGTTTATAACAACACTGTCTTCCACACAACGATCCACTTTATCGAATGTTAACACACTGGTGTAACACAACTGTCGATGAGTGTCTCTAGTCATTGACGGACTGTTTATAACAACACTGTATTCCACACAATGATCCACTTTATCGAATGTTAACACACTGGTGTAACACAACTGTCGATGAGTGTCTCTAGTCATTGACGGACTGTTTATAACAACACTGTATTCCACACAATGATCCACTTTATCGAATGTTAACACACTGGTGTAACACAACTGTCGATGAGTGTCTCTAGTCATTGACGAACTGTTTATAAGGGGCCGACCATTTAACTTTTGAGGGGGGGGGGGGGGTGGGTGATTTTGAAAAAAAATTTCCTGCAAGCGCTTGTCGAAAGAAAAAAATTGCATGCAGTACAAATGGAATAGAAAAAAAATTCTTGCAGTGCTGTAAGGAAGAAAAAAATGTTACAAAGCTATTTTATTATTTAGACTGAGAGTTGTACAAAATCACCAGCGAAACTGTAACTATTCTCAGTCTGCCAATTTCTTCTTCGACGATGTATTCATGAAGAAAGTACATGATTCCTCACAAGCTAAACAGAGGTCTTGTGCAGGTAGTGCCTGAAAAGGTGGATTAACGACAGTAAAGAAAAGCACAAAGATGTGTGTGATGAGAATAGACCTTATAGAATAACTCTGGCCGGAATGATGTCAAAATGCAGGAAATGGCACTTGAGAGAACCTAAATTTGCAAAATTTCCCGGGGGGGGCATGCCCCCGGACCCCCCTAGAAACTCGCGACTTCGGCGCTCGCAATAGCGCCCACAGCGCTAATAATTACTCCCTATTTTCCATCAGATGTGGTTGGAATCTCTGTTACATTTCCTTGATGTGCATCACTTTATGATATGACAATATTATAATGGCTTCATATGACATGAGTGTAAAGAATGACTAAATACAAAAGCATAGCAGTGGAAACCTAAGGCTTGTGGGATGTGGCTAAAAGTGTAATGCACAGAATACTGCACACTACATACTACACACTAAAGTGCACAATGTCAACTGTAGCCACAAATAGGGCACAAAGTCCACATAGGTAGCAAGTATTACCCCTTAGCTACCAATAAAAGGAACTGAACCCAAGCATTAGCAGCCATGGACAGCTGTTTCAGCCTAAGCCCTTGTTAGGCCTCATCATCAAGGCATAGCTGATACTAATGGCCTTAAGTATCCCACAATACATAAAGATAACAAGCAGTGAAAATGTAGGGCTTGTGGGATATGACTAAAAGTGTGATACACAGAACACGAATGGTATTTGTACAGCAAAGAAGAAAGATTGTCTAAAGCTTACAAAATCTTAAGGCTCCATATCAGGACTATTGCTGCAATAGCCACAATGTAAATGTAAATCAATTTTTGGAAAACTTGGACTGACCCTTCTTCAGGAAAAAAAATGCTGCAGAAAACTGAGAAGGGAAAAAAAAATATCCTGCAAAGCATTGAGAAGGGAAAAAAAAATCCTGCACACCGGGTCTCTAGAAAAAAAAATTCTTGCTGACCAGAAATCACCCACCCCTCCCCTCAAAAGTTAAATGGTTGGCCCCTAACAACACTGTATTCAACACATAGTCACTGACGGACTGTTTATAACAACACTGTATTCAACACAATGATCCACTTTATTGAATGTTAACACACTGGTGTAACACAACTGTCGATGAGTATCTCTAGTCATTGACAGACTGTTTATAACAACACTGTATTCAACACAATGATCCACTTTATCAAATGTTAACACACTGGTGTAACACAACTGTCGATGAGTGTCTCTAGTCATTGACGGACTGTTTATAACAACACTGTATTCAACACAATGATCCACTTTATCAAATGTTAACACACTGGTGTAACACAACTGTCGACGAGTGTCTCTAGTCATTGACGGACTGTTTATAACAACACTGTATTCAAGACAATGATCCACCTTATCGAATGTTAACACACTGGTGTAACACAACTGTCGATGAGTGTCTCTAGTCATTGACGGTCTGTTTATAACAACACTGTATTCAACACAATGATCCACTTTATCGAATGTTAACACACTGGTGTAACACAACTGTCGATGAGTGTCTCTAGTCATTGACGGACTGTTTATAACAACACTGTATTCAACACAATGATCCACTTTATCAAATGTTAACACACTGGTGTAACACAACTGTCGATGAGTGTCTCTAGTCATTGACGGACTGTTTATAACAACACTGTATTCAACACAATGATCCACTTTATCGAATGTTAACACACTGGTGTAACACAACTGTCGATGAGTGTCTCTAGTCATTGACGGACTGTTTATAACAACACTGTATTCAACACAGTGATCCACTTTATCGAATGTTAACACACTGGTGTAACACAACTGTCGATTAGTGTCTCTAGTCATTGACGGACTGTTTCTGAATGAATTGCAACTTGAAAAAAGTTAATAAAGTTGATGAAGTGGATCGTTGCGAATACAGTTTTTACCAAAATTGC
Organism: Cladopsammia gracilis; assembly: GCA_022457155.1. NCBI lineage: Eukaryota > Metazoa > Cnidaria > Anthozoa > Scleractinia > Dendrophylliidae > Cladopsammia > Cladopsammia gracilis. Next base: position 648,498 of record JAJGOT010000168.1, on the reverse strand, counting down.
CGGTAATCTCGCAATCTGATTGGTCGATGCGGGTGATAAGAGTACAGACAACGGTGCTGACGCTAACATCACGCAATGCATCAAGTTTTGTAACGAAACTTCGATTTTTCCTTGTATTTGTTTCTAAATGTTGTGGTAAAAACAGATTTCCACCGGTTTTCCGTGGTGTGGACTCTTATTTACCAGTTTTACGTCATCACATGGTCAAAATTTGTTGCTGACTCACTCGGCTGCGCCTCGTGGGTCCATAACATTTTGACCATGTGATGACGTAAATCGTGGTAAATAAGAGTCCACACCACGGAAAACCGGTGGAAATTTGCTAAATGGACTACTCCAGGCGTTACGACTGTGGGCCGGGGGTAGCTAAAAACCGGCGCGTGAATGAGCGGGAATATTTTTCCTTTGGCGTCGCGGCTCGCCTATCCTTCGCTCCCCGCTACCTGAACTACTGGACCAGGCTACATACAGTGTTCTTTTATCTGCCAGAGAAGACAAAGTGGTTGTCCAATATTGACGTCTGAAAAGCAGGCAAAATTATCTGAGAATCGTGATACAATGTAGTATTCCTGTCTCAAAATCACAATTATTTTATAGTACTTTTCTCCGCGGCTAATTGAACGTTAAGCCAGCTGGAGACCCGATCAACAACAAACTCACAAAAAAAGGAAGCGCTTTTTTGGCACAGAGACTGGTTATTGAGCAAAAGACCTCAACACTAAGAATAATCCTATTACGCTTTGGTAAAACCTGAACCAACTGACAAGTTAAAAAGTTGGCAAGTTGCATCATTTACCCATTTTGGTGATGTTCATAACTTTAAAAAAATTCATAAACATGCAGTGTTCTATAAAATTTGTGTTGTTTCAATGAGCAACTTATAGGAAAACCTTTTTTAGCGAAACAAAAAAATTCTGATTACGCGTACAAAACGTCCTGTATGACAGCTAAGGACTGAAAAGAATTTCAGTTTTGATCAGCACAAGTTATCTTCAGCTTTACCTTCTTTTTGCCCAAACAACATTTGAATCGTGATACAAATCTATAATTGCGATTTTGAGACTTCCATAGTGCAGTATGTTGACGGCGTTGGAAGAAAATATATTCTACGTATTCGGCTCAGTCGCTTTGTGACTCCACCCAATACGCTCATTTAAAACGACACAAATTCAATAGAACATTTAGGAAATTTTTTCAACGGTCATGAACGACGACAAAATCGGAAAATGACGCAACCTGTCGAGTTTTTAGTTTTTAGCCCAAACGTTTTCCAATATTATGATTTCGTGATTAACACGCACCTTTTCATTAAAAATTGATAATTAGTGGATTGAAACCTTGAATAAAATAGCTCCTGGTGTAGTCTATTCCAAGCATTACGATTATGGGGCCACGAGAGAGCTAAAAACCGGCGCGCGAATGAGCGGGGAATATTTTTCTTGGCGCCGCCTATCTTTCCCTAACCAATACCTGAACGTCTGGAACTGGCTATCTACAAATGTAAGGCGTGCGAATGAGCGTCACCTATCCTTCAATCCCCACTATCTGAACACCTGGAACAGGCTAAATATAAATGTACGGCGTGCGAATGAACGTCACCTATCCTTCACTCCCCACTATCTGAACACCTGGAACAGACTAAATACAAATGTACGGCGTGTGAATGAGCGTCACCTATCCTTCACTCCCCACTATCTGAACACCTGGAACAGACTAAATACAAATGTACGGCGTGTGAATGAGCGTCACCTATCCTTCACTCCCCACTATCTGAACACCTGGAACAGACTAAATACAAATGTACGGCGTGCGAATGAGTGTCACCTATCCTTCACTCCCCATTATCTGAACACCTGGAACAGACTAAATACAAATGTACGGCGTGTGAATGAGCGTCACCTATCCTTCACTCCGCACTATCTGAACACCTGGAACAGACTAAATACAAATGTACGGCGTGCGAATGAGTGTCACCTATCCTTCACTCCCCACTATCTGAACACCTGGAACAGACTAAATACAAATGTACGGCGTGTGAATGAGCGTCACCTATCCTTCGCTCCTCACTATCTAAACACCTGGAACAGACTAAATACAAATGTACGGCGTGCGAATGAGCGTCACCTATCCTTCGCTCCTCACTATCTGAACACCTGGAACAGACTAAATACAAATGTACAGCGTATGAATGAGCGTCACCTATCCTTCACTCCCCACTATCTGAACACCTGGAACAGGCTAAATACAAATGTACGGCGTGTGAATGAGCATCACCTATCCTTCACTCCCCACTATCTGAACGCCTGGAACAAACTAAATACAAATGTACGGCGAGTGAATGAGCGTCACCTATCCTTCACTCCCCACTATCTGAACGCCTGGAACAGACTAAATACAAATGTACGGCGTGTGAATGAGCGGCACCTATCCTTCACTCCCCACTATCTGAACACCTTGAACAGACTAAATACAAATGTACGGCGTGTGAATGAGCGTCACCTATCCTTCACTCCCCACTATCTGAACACCTGGAACAGACTAAATACAAATGTACGGCGTGTGAATGAGCGTCACCTATCCTTCACTCCCCACTATCTGAACGCCTGGAACAGGCTAAATACAAATGTACGGCGTGCGAATGAGCATCACCTATCCTTCACTCCCCACTATCTGAACGCCTGGAACAAACTAAATACAAATGTACGGCGAGTGAATGAGCGTCACCTATCCTTCACTCCCCACTATCTGAACGCCTGGAACAGACTAAATACAAATGTACGGCGTGTGAATGAGCGGCACCTATCCTTCACTCCCCACTATCTGAACACCTTGAACAGACTAAATACAAATGTACGGCGTGTGAATGAGCGTCACCTATCCTTCACTCCCCACTATCTGAACACCTGGAACAGACTAAATACAAATGTACGGCGTGTGAATGAGCGTCACCTATCCTTCACTCCCCACTATCTGAACGCCTGGAACAGGCTAAATACAAATGTACGGCGTGCGAATGAGCGTCACCTATCTTCACTCCCCTGACTATCGGAACGCCTGGAACAGGCTAAATACAAATGTACAGTGCTTTACCTGCCAAAGGTGACAAAGTAATCAACATTTTTGTCCTATATTGACGTCTCAAAAGCAGGCAAAAGTACATGACAATCGTGATACCAATGCAGTATTCCCGTCTCGAAATTACAATTATTTTATAGCACTATGCTCCGTTGCTAAATGAACGTTAAAACCAGCTGGAGACCTCATCACCAATGAACGCATAGATTACTCCATAGATACTGGTTATTGTGTACGAAACTTACTTCTGTATTTATCTGTTTGAGCAAATGGCCTCAACACTAAGTCAGCTATTAGGTTTGGTAAAACCTGAACCATTAACTGACAAGTGAAGCAGTACTGATTTCCTGAAACCAAAAAATCTCTTTTGTGCTGGTGGCTTGAGGTTTAAGGAAAAGTAATAAGCTGAATTCTTATTTTTCCCTTTTGCTCAAACAAATAAATTATTTTTAATAAGTTTCTTACATGATTAAACCAGTATCTGTGCCAAAATAAAGGTAATTTGGAGCAATTTGGATTTCAAGGCTAACTAGTTACTTATGATAGATTTTGCATAAACCCTTCAATTATGAGCTAATGGGACTTGCATTGTTCAACAGAATGATTACTTTATTCAGGGGGATCTTTTATACCTATAAATGCCATTTTCTCGCTAGTTGAGATTAGTTTTATAGCATTATCTCGTTAACTCTAAAAATTTCATTATAGGTTTGTAAATGAATGTTATGTAAGGCTTTGTGAATTTTTAGGTGATTTTTAGGTGTGCGCGAGGAAAAAAAGCTCCTATTAAAAGAGCCAACCCGTGAATAAGAAATGCTAACGCGAAACGCAATATTGCAGTAAGCTTATGTTTTCACACTGACACGGTTCAATATATTTTTTTTTTGGTTTGAATTTATTAGCTGACTGTCTGTATATTAAAGTATAAATTAGGAGGTGATTAAAATCTGGAATTAGCTATTTGAAAATAGTTTCATCTGTTTGAACTTTTTGGTTGACTGTCTGTATTTTTAAAGTATGAACTAGGAGGCATCCACAATTTTGGTTTAATCAGGGGCATAGTGACAATATTAGCAATAATAATGATAACAATAATGATAATAATAATGGCAAACAACAACAGCAGCATCATAATGATAACAATAACGGTAACAATAATAGCAGTAAAAATGATGACAATAATGATGACAAAAATGGTAACAATAATAATAGCAGTAATAACAATGATAACAATAATGATAACAATAAGTAATGGTAATTGGACTGAGTGGATCACAATTCATGGAGTTATCCGGTGAGTAGTAGTAAAAATAATAATGATAACAATATTGGTAACAGTAATGGTAACAATAATAATAGTAGCAATAATAATGGTAACAATAATGACAACAACAATGATAATAATAATAATAGTACCAATAATAATGGCAGCAATAATAATGGTAACAATGGTAATAATAATGATAACAATAATAATAGTAGCAATAACAATGATAACAATAATAATAGTAGCAATAACAATGACAACAACAATGGTAACAATAATAGTAGCAACAACAATGATAACAACAATGGTAACATTAATAATAGTAGCAATAATAATGGTAGCAATAATAATGGTAACAATGATAATAGTAGCAATAATAATGGTAGCAATAATAATGGTAACAATGATAATAGTAGCAATAATAATGTTAGTTTGACCAGTTTGAACTTTTTGACTGACTGTCTGTATATTTAAGATATAAAATAGGAGGTGATTAAAAATTTTGGGGTAAGCTATTTGAAAATAGTTCGATTAGTTTGATCTTTTTGGCTGATTGTCTGTATACTTAAGGTATAAACTAGGAGGTGATTTTAATTTGGGGTCAATTAATTTGAAAATAGTTTTATAGTTATATATAGCCAGAGTATTAACAGAAATCTTGGGATGATTCTCTGTATACTAAAGGATTGGGGTTTAGCTTGAACATGGGCACCAAGGGAATGGGGCCACGACGTGAAAGGCAATATAATAGGAATGGGTTATAATAGGAGTGGGGGTATAGGAACAGGGCTATGAAGGGAATAGGGGTATAATTAAATGGGTGTACAACAAAAAGGGGATGTGTGTATAATAGGAAAGGGGGTATAACATGAATGGGGGATATGTTAGGGACAGGGGTATAGTAGGTGTGATGGTATGAAGGGAATAGGTCTATATGATAGAACTATGGGTAAGACTGGGGTATAGTAGGAATGGGGGTATGATGGGAATGAGGTTATGATTAGAATTGGGGTATGGAGGAATTGGGGGTATAATGAGAAGGGCAGTATAATAGCAAGTAATAGAGGAATGTGATGGAAATGGCGGTATGAAGGGAATGAAACGTAATAGGAATGGGGGTATAATAGGTATGGGGAATAAAAAATAGGGGTATATAGGAATGGATGTATAATAGGAATATAAGTTTTTTAAAAAAGATGGGAGCCATAATAGGAATGGGGGATACGTCTGAAACGGGTATAGTAGGCATAGGGGTATGACGGGAAATGGGTTAGTATGTTAGGAATGGGGGTAAGATTGGGGTATAGTAGGACTGGGGGTATGTTGGGAATGAGATTATGATTAAAATTGGGGTACGAAAGGATTAGGGGCATATTGGGAATGACAGTATAATAGTCTGTAGTAGGAGATTGTAATGGGACTTGGAGCATGATGGGGCAACAATAACACTGTGGCAGCCCCGACATAGAAAAATGTGTTTCTTATATCTCATATAAACCACACACTCATGAGTAAATGTAGGACACGATATGACCGGGTGTATAACACAAGTGAGACTTCAATGGGAAAAAGAAGCATGACGGGAGCGAAAACCTTGGGATAATTGTCAGTATACTAAATGATTGGAGTTTAAGTTGAATAGGAGTAATAGGGGAATGGGGGTATGATATGAAGAACGATATAATAGAAATGGGTTATAATAGGAGTGGGGTATAGATAAAATTATATATATATATATATGTATTACATAAAATAAACACTCAGGGGTAAAAGTGGGATATGATGCGATTGGGTGTATAATAGAAATGCGATTTTAATGGGAAAAGGACTGGGGGCATGTCGGGAACAAGGTCCTAACTGGAATCTGGGTATAAAGGTTCGGGAATGGTAGCTTACCAGTTTGCAATAGGGGATTGTGATTGGATTGGGAGTATGATGGGAATGGCGGTATGAAGGGAATGGGACATAATAGGGAAGGGGGGCATATATAAGGTATGGCAGTATGATTGAAATAGGGGTATAATGGGAATGGCAGTATAATAGGAATTGGGGTATGATTGGAATATTATAAATGGGGGTATACTAGGAATGGGGTGTGATAGGAATGGGGTGTGAAAGAAATGGGGGTATGAATGGAATGGGGATGGGGGTATAATTTGAATAGGGGTATTAAGGGGATGGGGGTATGATGTGAAAGGTAATATAATAGGAATGGGGTGTGAAAGAAATGGGGGTATGAATGGAATGGGGATGGGGGTATAATTTGAATATTAAGGGGATGGGGGTATGATGTGAAAGGCAATATAATAGGAATGGGGTGTGAAAGAAAAGGGGGTATGAATGGAATGGGGATGGGGGTATAATTTGAATAGGGGTATTAAGGGGATGGGGGTATGATGTGAAAGGCAATATAATAGGAATGGGTTATAATAGGAGTAGGGTTATAGGAATAGGGGTATGAAGGGATTAGGGATATAATAGAAATGGTTTTACACAGAAAGGGGTTTGGTGTATAATATGAATGGGGGTATAATAGGAATAGGATATTTGAGTAATAAAATGAGGAGGCAAGATCATAAACATTAAATTGCGGGAAGTTTTAATTTAGCTTTATTGTTAAAAATAGGTCTTGTTTAAAAACTGCTATAATTTAAAGATATAAAACAATGATAAAGTTTACAAGATTTTGAAAAAATTTTTATAAAATTTTTTTACCTACAATTGGGCTTGTATATTTCAAATTAATACCTGAGGATTAAGCATGTGGAAAATTAAAAAACATGTTTTTAAAAGGAAATAACTCTTTGAAAAAGAAAATATTTAAAAAAAATTTTTGTTTACATTTCATCAAACTGTGTTTGCAATTCGTTTACTATCTTATCATAGGCTTTTGCCATTAGCATCATTTGTGCTGCAACCCGTTTGCCTTGAATGGCAGTGGCTTTCATTTTGTTTAGTTTCTGTTTGAACTCTTCTTTTCTGCAATCCCTCTCGTCTTTCTGATACCCAGCAGATTCCAACACCGTCATTAGCTCATCAATTTCCTTTTTTTGTTCTGGTGTTAGCTATATTAAAACAATGTTTAAAAGACAGGGGAATGCGATGGTTAAAAAATAAATAACCATTTTATATTTTTTATTTATTAATTATATCTAGTGTAATGTAATGAGCTCATTACAGTTTTAAAACAAACTAAAAATATCTTTAATAAAAGGTAAAAAATTGAAAGCCTTGTCTCTTCAGGAGCTCAGAAGGCAATCAAGGAAAATAGGTCAAGAGAGCAGGGGGGAGGATTGGTACCGAAGAAATGAAAAACCCGAGGTGGACTGGGAGGGATACCGACTCGAAGAAAAATAAATACACCGAGTTTACCTATTTTCCACACGTTTCAACGCTGTCATGGTACCATACAGCTGAGCCCTACGTGCTTTTTACCTGTTAAAGATACCTTTAGTCTTTAAATAGTTTTTATAAGGGAAAAATTACCTGATTTTCCGAGCACTTTCTTTTCGATGAAGAGGGTGTGGAGTTCATGACTTAAAACTGATGTTTCTGGCATTGGTAACAAGAAAAATGGTAAGCAAAAGCTACTCTTGCGTTAAATTATTTTATAATTATTGCAAGCAAAGGTTAAGAAACCATTCTTTTTAAAAAATTTACCTTAAAGACTTTTATGGTTCAGGCTAGTGCTCAGGTTAGGTCTCGACTGATGAGTGATAAACGAAATTACGATAGTTTTGAATGACGACGTGATAAAGACGACATTTTTACACGTAGATGAAAAATTTGAATTTAATTCGAAAAATAGCTAGTTTATGCTCGTGCAGATAGAAAATTTAACGGTAGACATTTAAATAGCTTTGAGGTAACGGATGTTTTTTTAAAAATGCCGTTGTCCTTACAGAAATGGAAACTTAAAGTTTTACAGAATAGATCAATTACAACTATATTGAAACACGAATTATTCCATATAAGTGAGTTATACACAACCTTGGCACAAATCAAGCTTGAGATTTTTAAATTTGAAAAAGATAATGGAGAAGAATATATTGCTAAATCTGGACAAGTGAGTGCTGGAAATGAAGAAAACAACAATGATATAAAGAGGAGGAGACAAGAGCTGAAAGAAAAAGCAACAATTTTGGAGGGACATATGAAAGAAATAGTGGATAGGAGAATTGAATTGCTATCTTCTGAAATGAAACTGTTGAGAACCAGGAATAGAGGAAATCCTATTAGCAAAACTCAAATGAGGAAACAGAAAAGAGGAAATCTAGTGTACAGTGGGGAAATAAAAAAGGTCATAAACAATTATATGAGACTGTTGAGAGAAAGGGAGGAGATAATTCATGAGGAGACTAAGCAAGGGATTTTTCATCTACGTTTAATAGAGATCAATTTGGAATACGAAACTGAGAGATGCAGGGATAGGACAAATCTACATAATTTTACAAAATATAAGATGAATAGTAATGAAAGACGGATCTTAAATCAGAGTGGTGGATATGTAATGAGGGACAGTAAGAAGAGTTCCTTGTTTCGTAAACAAAAATTAATTAAACAACATACAGAAATGGCATTACTAAAATATGTAGTTTCACTGACGGGGGGGAGATCTTTTATTAATTGTTTACCTAGTTTAAATGGTTCATATATGAAGGTAACATCTATTAGACGAAAGATACTTTATTATCTTTCTCATCCTAAAATAGGATATTATGATAGGAGATTTATTTATAAGGCATTAAAAATAGTGGATTATTGTAATGTACATAGCTTGAGAGATATAAGATTTTCCATTCAAAAAAGCAAGGATGGGCAACTGCTGGATGGCATGTATACATTAAAAAGATTAGGGAATGATGATAGGTATGTCCTGAGAGAAAGCGATAAGAAGATGGGTTGGTCTCTAAATTCTGTGGGTTGGTATAAGGGGGAATATGATAGGCATTTAAAATCTGAATTTTATGAGAGGGTAGGTGGTTTGGATCTAGTAGATGGGATAAAGCACAATTGTCGAGTAGCTTTGTCAAAGATTTTGGGGAGACATAGGAGGAATTTATCTATGAGAGACTTAGAGGGGTTTAGAGTATGTAAAAATTCATTAGATGATTATGTGCTACCTAGTATGAACATAATGCCAAAGGTTCATAAATTACCAAAAATGGCTTGTAGTGGGATAGAAATGGAGTTGACTGGGAGGCCAATTATTACTGGGTATGGATGGTGTACAATAGATGCCTCAAAATTTTTACAAGTTAAACTTCGGTCAATAATGGATAGTTTTCAAAATTATTTGAAATTACATTATATGCCTATTTCTGTTTTAAAAAATAGTTCTGAGTTAATAGATGTAATGAAACGTGTACATATAAAGGATTGTAACAAAAATTGTTTTGTATCTTTTGATTTTAAAGATCTATATACAAATATTTTGTTTGAGGATGCTGAGAAAACTCTAAGGGAATTAGCTTTTATTTTAAATATACCTAAGGGAGAGATAGAGTTGATTTTAGATCTATACACTTTTTGTAATGAATGGAATTATTTTAATGTGGGTGTAAATTTGTATAGACAAGTGAAGGGAGTAAGTATGGGTTGTTATTTTAGTAAGGAGATTAGTGATTTAGTTCTTCTTTATTCTGAGTATAAGTATTTTTTGGTATATGACAGCACTTTAGTTAGATTTTTGAAAAGATATGCAGATGATGGGATAATCTTATTTACTGTTAATGAAACTAATCTAATTTTAAACGAGATAAGCAAGCTAATGCTATTTTATCCAATTAACTTAGTAATCACTATTAAAATAAATAGGGTTACATGTGAATTTTTAGATTTACGTTTAGCTATAGATGACTTAACTGCTAGTACAGGGATGATCCATTATAGAACCTTTTTTAAGAAGTTTCATAAATTTTCATATATAAACCCTACATCTAATCATGATAAACATGTATTTAAAGGGTTAATAAGAACAGAATGTTTGCGTTACATCAGAAATTCTCTAACAAAAGAGGACTACATGACTTCGGTAGGGTTATTTTATAAGAGATTGAGAAAAATTGGATATCATGAGGGATTTTTGAAACGAAATTTTTTAAGCTATGATGAGGGGAGAAAGAGGCTAATGAGAGGGTGCAGTGGGCGGGAGCAAAAACGGTTACTGGTATATCCTATGCTATATGATAAGGATACAAGAGAAACTTGGTTTGTAGAACGAATTTTGAAACAGGCTATGAGGGGGTTAATCTTACCAAATAGATTAATTATAGCTAAAAAGGTTAAGCCAAAATTAAGGAATATATTTAGTACAAGGAGAATTTTACATAAAAAGATGGAACAATTTGGGTTTTTCTGAAATAATGTGATGCTATATAATTATTTAATGTCATTATAATGATTTTTGTTTTGTTTTTGCTATCTTATAACAGAGGATGAATAAAATATTTATTTAGATAAAGTGTTTTAGACAGTCAATAACAATGAAAAATAATGAAAAGATTTACAACCATGATACCCTTCCCTGAAACACCCCTTCTGATTTTTACAAGCAACCCAATGGGAAGCCTGGCGCACCAGTGCAATGTTCTTCTACAGCATCCCCACGTCGTATGATCAAAAGGACCTGACAGAACGGGCGCACAGAGGGTAGTTTCATAGGTTGGACATAGTTGCCATATGTAGGTATGGCCCCACATATGGATTAGTAGTTCAGTTTGGTTTGAATTTATTAGCTGACTGTCTGTATATTAAAGTATAAATTAGGAGGTGATTAAAATCTGGAATTAGCTATTTGAAAATAGTTTCATCTGTTTGAACTTTTTGGTTGACTGTCTGTATTTTTAAAGTATGAACTAGGAGGCATCCACAATTTTGGTTTAATCAGGGGCATAGTGACAATATTAGCAATAATAATGATAACAATAATGATAATAATAATGGCAAACAACAACAGCAGCATCATAATGATAACAATAACGGTAACAATAATAGCAGTAAAAATGATGACAATAATGATGACAAAAATGGTAACAATAATAATAGCAGTAATAACAATGATAACAATAATGATAACAATAAGTAATGGTAATTGGACTGAGTGGATCACAATTCATGGAGTTATCCGGTGAGTAGTAGTAAAAATAATAATGATAACAATATTGGTAACAGTAATGGTAACAATAATAATAGTAGCAATAATAATGGTAACAATAATGACAACAACAATGATAATAATAATAATAGTACCAATAATAATGGCAGCAATAATAATGGTAACAATGGTAATAATAATGATAACAATAATAATAGTAGCAATAACAATGATAACAATAATAATAGTAGCAATAACAATGACAACAACAATGGTAACAATAATAGTAGCAACAACAATGATAACAACAATGGTAACATTAATAATAGTAGCAATAATAATGGTAGCAATAATAATGGTAACAATGATAATAGTAGCAATAATAATGGTAGCAATAATAATGGTAACAATGATAATAGTAGCAATAATAATGTTAGTTTGACCAGTTTGAACTTTTTGACTGACTGTCTGTATATTTAAGATATAAAATAGGAGGTGATTAAAAATTTTGGGGTAAGCTATTTGAAAATAGTTCGATTAGTTTGATCTTTTTGGCTGATTGTCTGTATACTTAAGGTATAAACTAGGAGGTGATTTTAATTTGGGGTCAATTAATTTGAAAATAGTTTTATAGTTATATATAGCCAGAGTATTAACAGAAATCTTGGGATGATTCTCTGTATACTAAAGGATTGGGGTTTAGCTTGAACATGGGCACCAAGGGAATGGGGCCACGACGTGAAAGGCAATATAATAGGAATGGGTTATAATAGGAGTGGGGGTATAGGAACAGGGCTATGAAGGGAATAGGGGTATAATTAAATGGGTGTACAACAAAAAGGGGATGTGTGTATAATAGGAAAGGGGGTATAACATGAATGGGGGATATGTTAGGGACAGGGGTATAGTAGGTGTGATGGTATGAAGGGAATAGGTCTATATGATAGAACTATGGGTAAGACTGGGGTATAGTAGGAATGGGGGTATGATGGGAATGAGGTTATGATTAGAATTGGGGTATGGAGGAATTGGGGGTATAATGAGAAGGGCAGTATAATAGCAAGTAATAGAGGAATGTGATGGAAATGGCGGTATGAAGGGAATGAAACGTAATAGGAATGGGGGTATAATAGGTATGGGGAATAAAAAATAGGGGTATATAGGAATGGATGTATAATAGGAATATAAGTTTTTTAAAAAAGATGGGAGCCATAATAGGAATGGGGGATACGTCTGAAACGGGTATAGTAGGCATAGGGGTATGACGGGAAATGGGTTAGTATGTTAGGAATGGGGGTAAGATTGGGGTATAGTAGGACTGGGGGTATGTTGGGAATGAGATTATGATTAAAATTGGGGTACGAAAGGATTAGGGGCATATTGGGAATGACAGTATAATAGTCTGTAGTAGGAGATTGTAATGGGACTTGGAGCATGATGGGGCAACAATAACACTGTGGCAGCCCCGACATAGAAAAATGTGTTTCTTATATCTCATATAAACCACACACTCATGAGTAAATGTAGGACACGATATGACCGGGTGTATAACACAAGTGAGACTTCAATGGGAAAAAGAAGCATGACGGGAGCGAAAACCTTGGGATAATTGTCAGTATACTAAATGATTGGAGTTTAAGTTGAATAGGAGTAATAGGGGAATGGGGGTATGATATGAAGAACGATATAATAGAAATGGGTTATAATAGGAGTGGGGTATAGATAAAATTATATATATATATATATGTATTACATAAAATAAACACTCAGGGGTAAAAGTGGGATATGATGCGATTGGGTGTATAATAGAAATGCGATTTTAATGGGAAAAGGACTGGGGGCATGTCGGGAACAAGGTCCTAACTGGAATCTGGGTATAAAGGTTCGGGAATGGTAGCTTACCAGTTTGCAATAGGGGATTGTGATTGGATTGGGAGTATGATGGGAATGGCGGTATGAAGGGAATGGGACATAATAGGGAAGGGGGGCATATATAAGGTATGGCAGTATGATTGAAATAGGGGTATAATGGGAATGGCAGTATAATAGGAATTGGGGTATGATTGGAATATTATAAATGGGGGTATACTAGGAATGGGGTGTGATAGGAATGGGGTGTGAAAGAAATGGGGGTATGAATGGAATGGGGATGGGGGTATAATTTGAATAGGGGTATTAAGGGGATGGGGGTATGATGTGAAAGGTAATATAATAGGAATGGGGTGTGAAAGAAATGGGGGTATGAATGGAATGGGGATGGGGGTATAATTTGAATATTAAGGGGATGGGGGTATGATGTGAAAGGCAATATAATAGGAATGGGGTGTGAAAGAAAAGGGGGTATGAATGGAATGGGGATGGGGGTATAATTTGAATAGGGGTATTAAGGGGATGGGGGTATGATGTGAAAGGCAATATAATAGGAATGGGTTATAATAGGAGTAGGGTTATAGGAATAGGGGTATGAAGGGATTAGGGATATAATAGAAATGGTTTTACACAGAAAGGGGTTTGGTGTATAATATGAATGGGGGTATAATAGGAATAGGATATTTGAGTAATAAAATGAGGAGGCAAGATCATAAACATTAAATTGCGGGAAGTTTTAATTTAGCTTTATTGTTAAAAATAGGTCTTGTTTAAAAACTGCTATAATTTAAAGATATAAAACAATGATAAAGTTTACAAGATTTTGAAAAAATTTTTATAAAATTTTTTTACCTACAATTGGGCTTGTATATTTCAAATTAATACCTGAGGATTAAGCATGTGGAAAATTAAAAAACATGTTTTTAAAAGGAAATAACTCTTTGAAAAAGAAAATATTTAAAAAAAATTTTTGTTTACATTTCATCAAACTGTGTTTGCAATTCGTTTACTATCTTATCATAGGCTTTTGCCATTAGCATCATTTGTGCTGCAACCCGTTTGCCTTGAATGGCAGTGGCTTTCATTTTGTTTAGTTTCTGTTTGAACTCTTCTTTTCTGCAATCCCTCTCGTCTTTCTGATACCCAGCAGATTCCAACACCGTCATTAGCTCATCAATTTCCTTTTTTTGTTCTGGTGTTAGCTATGTTAAAACAATGTTTAAAAGACAGGGGAATGCGATGGTTAAAAAATAAATAACCATTTTATATTTTTTATTTATTAATTATATCTAGTGTAATGTAATGAGCTCATTACAGTTTTAAAACAAACTAAAAATATCTTTAATAAAAGGTAAAAAATTGAAAGCCTTGTCTCTTCAGGAGCTCAGAAGGCAATCAAGGAAAATAGGTCAAGAGAGCAGGGGGGAGGATTGGTACCGAAGAAATGAAAAACCCGAGGTGGACTGGGAGGGATACCGACTCGAAGAAAAATAAATACACCGAGTTTACCTATTTTCCACACGTTTCAACGCTGTCATGGTACCATACAGCTGAGCCCTACGTGCTTTTTACCTGTTAAAGATACCTTTAGTCTTTAAATAGTTTTTATAAGGGAAAAATTACCTGATTTTCCGAGCACTTTCTTTTCGATGAAGAGGGTGTGGAGTTCATGACTTAAAACTGATGTTTCTGGCATTGGTAACAAGAAAAATGGTAAGCAAAAGCTACTCTTGCGTTAAATTATTTTATAATTATTGCAAGCAAAGGTTAAGAAACCATTCTTTTTAAAAAATTTACCTTAAAGACTTTTATGGTTCAGGCTAGTGCTCAGGTTAGGTCTCGACTGATGAGTGATAAACGAAATTACGATAGTTTTGAATGACGACGTGATAAAGACGACATTTTTACACGTAGATGAAAAATTTGAATTTAATTCGAAAAATAGCTAGTTTATGCTCGTGCAGATAGAAAATTTAACGGTAGACATTTAAATAGCTTTGAGGTAACGGATGTTTTTTTAAAAATGCCGTTGTCCTTACAGAAATGGAAACTTAAAGTTTTACAGAATAGATCAATTACAACTATATTGAAACACGAATTATTCCATATAAGTGAGTTATACACAACCTTGGCACAAATCAAGCTTGAGATTTTTAAATTTGAAAAAGATAATGGAGAAGAATATATTGCTAAATCTGGACAAGTGAGTGCTGGAAATGAAGAAAACAACAATGATATAAAGAGGAGGAGACAAGAGCTGAAAGAAAAAGCAACAATTTTGGAGGGACATATGAAAGAAATAGTGGATAGGAGAATTGAATTGCTATCTTCTGAAATGAAACTGTTGAGAACCAGGAATAGAGGAAATCCTATTAGCAAAACTCAAATGAGGAAACAGAAAAGAGGAAATCTAGTGTACAGTGGGGAAATAAAAAAGGTCATAAACAATTATATGAGACTGTTGAGAGAAAGGGAGGAGATAATTCATGAGGAGACTAAGCAAGGGATTTTTCATCTACGTTTAATAGAGATCAATTTGGAATACGAAACTGAGAGATGCAGGGATAGGACAAATCTACATAATTTTACAAAATATAAGATGAATAGTAATGAAAGACGGATCTTAAATCAGAGTGGTGGATATGTAATGAGGGACAGTAAGAAGAGTTCCTTGTTTCGTAAACAAAAATTAATTAAACAACATACAGAAATGGCATTACTAAAATATGTAGTTTCACTGACGGGGGGGAGATCTTTTATTAATTGTTTACCTAGTTTAAATGGTTCATATATGAAGGTAACATCTATTAGACGAAAGATACTTTATTATCTTTCTCATCCTAAAATAGGATATTATGATAGGAGATTTATTTATAAGGCATTAAAAATAGTGGATTATTGTAATGTACATAGCTTGAGAGATATAAGATTTTCCATTCAAAAAAGCAAGGATGGGCAACTGCTGGATGGCATGTATACATTAAAAAGATTAGGGAATGATGATAGGTATGTCCTGAGAGAAAGCGATAAGAAGATGGGTTGGTCTCTAAATTCTGTGGGTTGGTATAAGGGGGAATATGATAGGCATTTAAAATCTGAATTTTATGAGAGGGTAGGTGGTTTGGATCTAGTAGATGGGATAAAGCACAATTGTCGAGTAGCTTTGTCAAAGATTTTGGGGAGACATAGGAGGAATTTATCTATGAGAGACTTAGAGGGGTTTAGAGTATGTAAAAATTCATTAGATGATTATGTGCTACCTAGTATGAACATAATGCCAAAGGTTCATAAATTACCAAAAATGGCTTGTAGTGGGATAGAAATGGAGTTGACTGGGAGGCCAATTATTACTGGGTATGGATGGTGTACAATAGATGCCTCAAAATTTTTACAAGTTAAACTTCGGTCAATAATGGATAGTTTTCAAAATTATTTGAAATTACATTATATGCCTATTTCTGTTTTAAAAAATAGTTCTGAGTTAATAGATGTAATGAAACGTGTACATATAAAGGATTGTAACAAAAATTGTTTTGTATCTTTTGATTTTAAAGATCTATATACAAATATTTTGTTTGAGGATGCTGAGAAAACTCTAAGGGAATTAGCTTTTATTTTAAATATACCTAAGGGAGAGATAGAGTTGATTTTAGATCTATACACTTTTTGTAATGAATGGAATTATTTTAATGTGGGTGTAAATTTGTATAGACAAGTGAAGGGAGTAAGTATGGGTTGTTATTTTAGTAAGGAGATTAGTGATTTAGTTCTTCTTTATTCTGAGTATAAGTATTTTTTGGTATATGACAGCACTTTAGTTAGATTTTTGAAAAGATATGCAGATGATGGGATAATCTTATTTACTGTTAATGAAACTAATCTAATTTTAAACGAGATAAGCAAGCTAATGCTATTTTATCCAATTAACTTAGTAATCACTATTAAAATAAATAGGGTTACATGTGAATTTTTAGATTTACGTTTAGCTATAGATGACTTAACTGCTAGTACAGGGATGATCCATTATAGAACCTTTTTTAAGAAGTTTCATAAATTTTCATATATAAACCCTACATCTAATCATGATAAACATGTATTTAAAGGGTTAATAAGAACAGAATGTTTGCGTTACATCAGAAATTCTCTAACAAAAGAGGACTACATGACTTCGGTAGGGTTATTTTATAAGAGATTGAGAAAAATTGGATATCATGAGGGATTTTTGAAACGAAATTTTTTAAGCTATGATGAGGGGAGAAAGAGGCTAATGAGAGGGTGCAGTGGGCGGGAGCAAAAACGGTTACTGGTATATCCTATGCTATATGATAAGGATACAAGAGAAACTTGGTTTGTAGAACGAATTTTGAAACAGGCTATGAGGGGGTTAATCTTACCAAATAGATTAATTATAGCTAAAAAGGTTAAGCCAAAATTAAGGAATATATTTAGTACAAGGAGAATTTTACATAAAAAGATGGAACAATTTGGGTTTTTCTGAAATAATGTGATGCTATATAATTATTTAATGTCATTATAATGATTTTTGTTTTGTTTTTGCTATCTTATAACAGAGGATGAATAAAATATTTATTTAGATAAAGTGTTTTAGACAGTCAATAACAATGAAAAATAATGAAAAGATTTACAACCATGATACCCTTCCCTGAAACACCCCTTCTGATTTTTACAAGCAACCCAATGGGAAGCCTGGCGCACCAGTGCAATGTTCTTCTACAGCATCCCCACGTCGTATGATCAAAAGGACCTGACAGAACGGGCGCACAGAGGGTAGTTTCATAGGTTGGACATAGTTGCCATATGTAGGTATGGCCCCACATATGGATTAGTAGTTCAGTTTGGTTTGAATTTATTAGCTGACTGTCTGTATATTAAAGTATAAATTAGGAGGTGATTAAAATCTGGAATTAGCTATTTGAAAATAGTTTCATCTGTTTGAACTTTTTGGTTGACTGTCTGTATTTTTAAAGTATGAACTAGGAGGCATCCACAATTTTGGTTTAATCAGGGGCATAGTGACAATATTAGCAATAATAATGATAACAATAATGATAATAATAATGGCAAACAACAACAGCAGCATCATAATGATAACAATAACGGTAACAATAATAGCAGTAAAAATGATGACAATAATGATGACAAAAATGGTAACAATAATAATAGCAGTAATAACAATGATAACAATAATGATAACAATAAGTAATGGTAATTGGACTGAGTGGATCACAATTCATGGAGTTATCCGGTGAGTAGTAGTAAAAATAATAATGATAACAATATTGGTAACAGTAATGGTAACAATAATAATAGTAGCAATAATAATGGTAACAATAATGACAACAACAATGATAATAATAATAATAGTACCAATAATAATGGCAGCAATAATAATGGTAACAATGGTAATAATAATGATAACAATAATAATAGTAGCAATAACAATGATAACAATAATAATAGTAGCA
This sequence comes from Cladopsammia gracilis, assembly GCA_022457155.1. Classification (NCBI taxonomy): domain Eukaryota; kingdom Metazoa; phylum Cnidaria; class Anthozoa; order Scleractinia; family Dendrophylliidae; genus Cladopsammia; species Cladopsammia gracilis. The sequence continues at coordinate 629,705 of JAJGOT010000168.1, read as the reverse complement.
ATAACAATGACAACAACAATGGTAACAATAATAGTAGCAACAACAATGATAACAACAATGGTAACATTAATAATAGTAGCAATAATAATGGTAGCAATAATAATGGTAACAATGATAATAGTAGCAATAATAATGGTAGCAATAATAATGGTAACAATGATAATAGTAGCAATAATAATGTTAGTTTGACCAGTTTGAACTTTTTGACTGACTGTCTGTATATTTAAGATATAAAATAGGAGGTGATTAAAAATTTTGGGGTAAGCTATTTGAAAATAGTTCGATTAGTTTGATCTTTTTGGCTGATTGTCTGTATACTTAAGGTATAAACTAGGAGGTGATTTTAATTTGGGGTCAATTAATTTGAAAATAGTTTTATAGTTATATATAGCCAGAGTATTAACAGAAATCTTGGGATGATTCTCTGTATACTAAAGGATTGGGGTTTAGCTTGAACATGGGCACCAAGGGAATGGGGCCACGACGTGAAAGGCAATATAATAGGAATGGGTTATAATAGGAGTGGGGTATAGGAACAGGGCTATGAAGGGAATAGGGGTATAATTAAATGGGTGTACAACAAAAAGGGGATGTGTGTATAATAGGAAAGGGGGTATAACATGAATGGGGGATATGTTAGGGACAGGGGTATAGTAGGTGTGATGGTATGAAGGGAATAGGTCTATATGATAGAACTATGGGTAAGACTGGGGTATAGTAGGAATGGGGGTATGATGGGAATGAGGTTATGATTAGAATTGGGGTATGGAGGAATTGGGGGTATAATGAGAAGGGCAGTATAATAGCAAGTAATAGAGGAATGTGATGGAAATGGCGGTATGAAGGGAATGAAACGTAATAGGAATGGGGGTATAATAGGTATGGGGAATAAAAAATAGGGGTATATAGGAATGGATGTATAATAGGAATATAAGTTTTTTAAAAAAGATGGGAGCCATAATAGGAATGGGGGATACGTCTGAAACGGGTATAGTAGGCATAGGGGTATGACGGGAAATGGGTTAGTATGTTAGGAATGGGGGTAAGATTGGGGTATAGTAGGACTGGGGGTATGTTGGGAATGAGATTATGATTAAAATTGGGGTACGAAAGGATTAGGGGCATATTGGGAATGACAGTATAATAGTCTGTAGTAGGAGATTGTAATGGGACTTGGAGCATGATGGGGCAACAATAACACTGTGGCAGCCCCGACATAGAAAAATGTGTTTCTTATATCTCATATAAACCACACACTCATGAGTAAATGTAGGACACGATATGACCGGGTGTATAACACAAGTGAGACTTCAATGGGAAAAAGAAGCATGACGGGAGCGAAAACCTTGGGATAATTGTCAGTATACTAAATGATTGGAGTTTAAGTTGAATAGGAGTAATAGGGGAATGGGGGTATGATATGAAGAACGATATAATAGAAATGGGTTATAATAGGAGTGGGGTATAGATAAAATTATATATATATATTATGTATTACATAAAATAAACACTCAGGGGTAAAAGTGGGATATGATGCGATTGGGTGTATAATAGAAATGCGATTTTAATGGGAAAAGGACTGGGGGCATGTCGGGAACAAGGTCCTAACTGGAATCTGGGTATAAAGGTTCGGGAATGGTAGCTTACCAGTTTGCAATAGGGGATTGTGATTGGATTGGGAGTATGATGGGAATGGCGGTATGAAGGGAATGGGACATAATAGGGAAGGGGGCATATATAAGGTATGGCAGTATGATTGAAATAGGGGTATAATGGGAATGGCAGTATAATAGGAATTGGGGTATGATTGGAATATTATAAATGGGGGTATACTAGGAATGGGGTGTGATAGGAATGGGGTGTGAAAGAAATGGGGGTATGAATGGAATGGGGATGGGGGTATAATTTGAATAGGGGTATTAAGGGGATGGGGGTATGATGTGAAAGGTAATATAATAGGAATGGGGTGTGAAAGAAATGGGGTATGAATGGAATGGGGATGGGGGTATAATTTGAATATTAAGGGGATGGGGGTATGATGTGAAAGGCAATATAATAGGAATGGGGTGTGAAAGAAAAGGGGGTATGAATGGAATGGGGATGGGGGTATAATTTGAATAGGGGTATTAAGGGGATGGGGGTATGATGTGAAAGGCAATATAATAGGAATGGGTTATAATAGGAGTAGGGTTATAGGAATAGGGGTATGAAGGGATTAGGGATATAATAGAAATGGTTTTACACAGAAAGGGGTTTGGTGTATAATATGAATGGGGGTATAATAGGAATAGGATATTTGAGTAATAAAATGAGGAGGCAAGATCATAAACATTAAATTGCGGGAAGTTTTAATTTAGCTTTATTGTTAAAAATAGGTCTTGTTTAAAAACTGCTATAATTTAAAGATATAAAACAATGATAAAGTTTACAAGATTTTGAAAAAATTTTTATAAAATTTTTTTACCTACAATTGGGCTTGTATATTTCAAATTAATACCTGAGGATTAAGCATGTGGAAAATTAAAAAACATGTTTTTAAAAGGAAATAACTCTTTGAAAAAGAAAATATTTAAAAAAAATTTTTGTTTACATTTCATCAAACTGTGTTTGCAATTCGTTTACTATCTTATCATAGGCTTTTGCCATTAGCATCATTTGTGCTGCAACCCGTTTGCCTTGAATGGCAGTGGCTTTCATTTTGTTTAGTTTCTGTTTGAACTCTTCTTTTCTGCAATCCCTCTCGTCTTTCTGATACCCAGCAGATTCCAACACCGTCATTAGCTCATCAATTTCCTTTTTTTGTTCTGGTGTTAGCTTATTTAAAACAATGTTTAAAAGACAGGGGAATGCGATGGTTAAAAAATAAATAACCATTTTATATTTTTTATTTATTAATTATATCTAGTGTAATGTAATGAGCTCATTACAGTTTTAAAACAAACTAAAAATATCTTTAATAAAAGGTAAAAAATTGAAAGCCTTGTCTCTTCAGGAGCTCAGAAGGCAATCAAGGAAAATAGGTCAAGAGAGCAGGGGGGAGGATTGGTACCGAAGAAATGAAAAACCCGAGGTGGACTGGGAGGGATACCGACTCGAAGAAAAATAAATACACCGAGTTTACCTATTTTCCACACGTTTCAACGCTGTCATGGTACCATACAGCTGAGCCCTACGTGCTTTTTACCTGTTAAAGATACCTTTAGTCTTTAAATAGTTTTTATAAGGGAAAAATTACCTGATTTTCCGAGCACTTTCTTTTCGATGAAGAGGGTGTGGAGTTCATGACTTAAAACTGATGTTTCTGGCATTGGTAACAAGAAAAATGGTAAGCAAAAGCTACTCTTGCGTTAAATTATTTTATAATTATTGCAAGCAAAGGTTAAGAAACCATTCTTTTTAAAAAATTTACCTTAAAGACTTTTATGGTTCAGGCTAGTGCTCAGGTTAGGTCTCGACTGATGAGTGATAAACGAAATTACGATAGTTTTGAATGACGACGTGATAAAGACGACATTTTTACACGTAGATGAAAAATTTGAATTTAATTCGAAAAATAGCTAGTTTATGCTCGTGCAGATAGAAAATTTAACGGTAGACATTTAAATAGCTTTGAGGTAACGGATGTTTTTTTAAAAATGCCGTTGTCCTTACAGAAATGGAAACTTAAAGTTTTACAGAATAGATCAATTACAACTATATTGAAACACGAATTATTCCATATAAGTGAGTTATACACAACCTTGGCACAAATCAAGCTTGAGATTTTTAAATTTGAAAAAGATAATGGAGAAGAATATATTGCTAAATCTGGACAAGTGAGTGCTGGAAATGAAGAAAACAACAATGATATAAAGAGGAGGAGACAAGAGCTGAAAGAAAAAGCAACAATTTTGGAGGGACATATGAAAGAAATAGTGGATAGGAGAATTGAATTGCTATCTTCTGAAATGAAACTGTTGAGAACCAGGAATAGAGGAAATCCTATTAGCAAAACTCAAATGAGGAAACAGAAAAGAGGAAATCTAGTGTACAGTGGGGAAATAAAAAAGGTCATAAACAATTATATGAGACTGTTGAGAGAAAGGGAGGAGATAATTCATGAGGAGACTAAGCAAGGGATTTTTCATCTACGTTTAATAGAGATCAATTTGGAATACGAAACTGAGAGATGCAGGGATAGGACAAATCTACATAATTTTACAAAATATAAGATGAATAGTAATGAAAGACGGATCTTAAATCAGAGTGGTGGATATGTAATGAGGGACAGTAAGAAGAGTTCCTTGTTTCGTAAACAAAAATTAATTAAACAACATACAGAAATGGCATTACTAAAATATGTAGTTTCACTGACGGGGGGGAGATCTTTTATTAATTGTTTACCTAGTTTAAATGGTTCATATATGAAGGTAACATCTATTAGACGAAAGATACTTTATTATCTTTCTCATCCTAAAATAGGATATTATGATAGGAGATTTATTTATAAGGCATTAAAAATAGTGGATTATTGTAATGTACATAGCTTGAGAGATATAAGATTTTCCATTCAAAAAAGCAAGGATGGGCAACTGCTGGATGGCATGTATACATTAAAAAGATTAGGGAATGATGATAGGTATGTCCTGAGAGAAAGCGATAAGAAGATGGGTTGGTCTCTAAATTCTGTGGGTTGGTATAAGGGGGAATATGATAGGCATTTAAAATCTGAATTTTATGAGAGGGTAGGTGGTTTGGATCTAGTAGATGGGATAAAGCACAATTGTCGAGTAGCTTTGTCAAAGATTTTGGGGAGACATAGGAGGAATTTATCTATGAGAGACTTAGAGGGGTTTAGAGTATGTAAAAATTCATTAGATGATTATGTGCTACCTAGTATGAACATAATGCCAAAGGTTCATAAATTACCAAAAATGGCTTGTAGTGGGATAGAAATGGAGTTGACTGGGAGGCCAATTATTACTGGGTATGGATGGTGTACAATAGATGCCTCAAAATTTTTACAAGTTAAACTTCGGTCAATAATGGATAGTTTTCAAAATTATTTGAAATTACATTATATGCCTATTTCTGTTTTAAAAAATAGTTCTGAGTTAATAGATGTAATGAAACGTGTACATATAAAGGATTGTAACAAAAATTGTTTTGTATCTTTTGATTTTAAAGATCTATATACAAATATTTTGTTTGAGGATGCTGAGAAAACTCTAAGGGAATTAGCTTTTATTTTAAATATACCTAAGGGAGAGATAGAGTTGATTTTAGATCTATACACTTTTTGTAATGAATGGAATTATTTTAATGTGGGTGTAAATTTGTATAGACAAGTGAAGGGAGTAAGTATGGGTTGTTATTTTAGTAAGGAGATTAGTGATTTAGTTCTTCTTTATTCTGAGTATAAGTATTTTTTGGTATATGACAGCACTTTAGTTAGATTTTTGAAAAGATATGCAGATGATGGGATAATCTTATTTACTGTTAATGAAACTAATCTAATTTTAAACGAGATAAGCAAGCTAATGCTATTTTATCCAATTAACTTAGTAATCACTATTAAAATAAATAGGGTTACATGTGAATTTTTAGATTTACGTTTAGCTATAGATGACTTAACTGCTAGTACAGGGATGATCCATTATAGAACCTTTTTTAAGAAGTTTCATAAATTTTCATATATAAACCCTACATCTAATCATGATAAACATGTATTTAAAGGGTTAATAAGAACAGAATGTTTGCGTTACATCAGAAATTCTCTAACAAAAGAGGACTACATGACTTCGGTAGGGTTATTTTATAAGAGATTGAGAAAAATTGGATATCATGAGGGATTTTTGAAACGAAATTTTTTAAGCTATGATGAGGGGAGAAAGAGGCTAATGAGAGGGTGCAGTGGGCGGGAGCAAAAACGGTTACTGGTATATCCTATGCTATATGATAAGGATACAAGAGAAACTTGGTTTGTAGAACGAATTTTGAAACAGGCTATGAGGGGGTTAATCTTACCAAATAGATTAATTATAGCTAAAAAGGTTAAGCCAAAATTAAGGAATATATTTAGTACAAGGAGAATTTTACATAAAAAGATGGAACAATTTGGGTTTTTCTGAAATAATGTGATGCTATATAATTATTTAATGTCATTATAATGATTTTTTGTTTTGTTTTTGCTATCTTATAACAGAGGATGAATAAAATATTTATTTAGATAAAGTGTTTTAGACAGTCAATAACAATGAAAAATAATGAAAAGATTTACAACCATGATACCCTTCCCTGAAACACCCCTTCTGATTTTTACAAGCAACCCAATGGGAAGCCTGGCGCACCAGTGCAATGTTCTTCTACAGCATCCCCACGTCGTATGATCAAAAGGACCTGACAGAACGGGCGCACAGAGGGTAGTTTCATAGGTTGGACATAGTTGCCATATGTAGGTATGGCCCCACATATGGATTAGTAGTTCAGTTTGGTTTGAATTTATTAGCTGACTGTCTGTATATTAAAGTATAAATTAGGAGGTGATTAAAATCTGGAATTAGCTATTTGAAAATAGTTTCATCTGTTTGAACTTTTTGGTTGACTGTCTGTATTTTTAAAGTATGAACTAGGAGGCATCCACAATTTTGGTTTAATCAGGGGCATAGTGACAATATTAGCAATAATAATGATAACAATAATGATAATAATAATGGCAAACAACAACAGCAGCATCATAATGATAACAATAACGGTAACAATAATAGCAGTAAAAATGATGACAATAATGATGACAAAAATGGTAACAATAATAATAGCAGTAATAACAATGATAACAATAATGATAACAATAAGTAATGGTAATTGGACTGAGTGGATCACAATTCATGGAGTTATCCGGTGAGTAGTAGTAAAAATAATAATGATAACAATATTGGTAACAGTAATGGTAACAATAATAATAGTAGCAATAATAATGGTAACAATAATGACAACAACAATGATAATAATAATAATAGTACCAATAATAATGGCAGCAATAATAATGGTAACAATGGTAATAATAATGATAACAATAATAATAGTAGCAATAACAATGATAACAATAATAATAGTAGCAATAACAATGACAACAACAATGGTAACAATAATAGTAGCAACAACAATGATAACAACAATGGTAACATTAATAATAGTAGCAATAATAATGGTAGCAATAATAATGGTAACAATGATAATAGTAGCAATAATAATGGTAGCAATAATAATGGTAACAATGATAATAGTAGCAATAATAATGTTAGTTTGACCAGTTTGAACTTTTTGACTGACTGTCTGTATATTTAAGATATAAAATAGGAGGTGATTAAAAATTTTGGGGTAAGCTATTTGAAAATAGTTCGATTAGTTTGATCTTTTTGGCTGATTGTCTGTATACTTAAGGTATAAACTAGGAGGTGATTTTAATTTGGGGTCAATTAATTTGAAAATAGTTTTATAGTTATATATAGCCAGAGTATTAACAGAAATCTTGGGATGATTCTCTGTATACTAAAGGATTGGGGTTTAGCTTGAACATGGGCACCAAGGGAATGGGGCCACGACGTGAAAGGCAATATAATAGGAATGGGTTATAATAGGAGTGGGGGTATAGGAACAGGGCTATGAAGGGAATAGGGGTATAATTAAATGGGTGTACAACAAAAAGGGGATGTGTGTATAATAGGAAAGGGGGTATAACATGAATGGGGGATATGTTAGGGACAGGGGTATAGTAGGTGTGATGGTATGAAGGGAATAGGTCTATATGATAGAACTATGGGTAAGACTGGGGTATAGTAGGAATGGGGGTATGATGGGAATGAGGTTATGATTAGAATTGGGGTATGGAGGAATTGGGGGTATAATGAGAAGGGCAGTATAATAGCAAGTAATAGAGGAATGTGATGGAAATGGCGGTATGAAGGGAATGAAACGTAATAGGAATGGGGGTATAATAGGTATGGGGAATAAAAAATAGGGGTATATAGGAATGGATGTATAATAGGAATATAAGTTTTTTAAAAAAGATGGGAGCCATAATAGGAATGGGGGATACGTCTGAAACGGGTATAGTAGGCATAGGGGTATGACGGGAAATGGGTTAGTATGTTAGGAATGGGGGTAAGATTGGGGTATAGTAGGACTGGGGTATGTTGGGAATGAGATTATGATTAAAATTGGGGTACGAAAGGATTAGGGGCATATTGGGAATGACAGTATAATAGTCTGTAGTAGGAGATTGTAATGGGACTTGGAGCATGATGGGGCAACAATAACACTGTGGCAGCCCCGACATAGAAAAATGTGTTTCTTATATCTCATATAAACCACACACTCATGAGTAAATGTAGGACACGATATGACCGGGTGTATAACACAAGTGAGACTTCAATGGGAAAAAGAAGCATGACGGGAGCGAAAACCTTGGGATAATTGTCAGTATACTAAATGATTGGAGTTTAAGTTGAATAGGAGTAATAGGGGAATGGGGGTATGATATGAAGAACGATATAATAGAAATGGGTTATAATAGGAGTGGGGTATAGATAAAATTATATATATATATATATGTATTACATAAAATAAACACTCAGGGGTAAAAGTGGGATATGATGCGATTGGGTGTATAATAGAAATGCGATTTTAATGGGAAAAGGACTGGGGGCATGTCGGGAACAAGGTCCTAACTGGAATCTGGGTATAAAGGTTCGGGAATGGTAGCTTACCAGTTTGCAATAGGGGATTGTGATTGGATTGGGAGTATGATGGGAATGGCGGTATGAAGGGAATGGGACATAATAGGGAAGGGGGGCATATATAAGGTATGGCAGTATGATTGAAATAGGGGTATAATGGGAATGGCAGTATAATAGGAATTGGGGTATGATTGGAATATTATAAATGGGGGTATACTAGGAATGGGGTGTGATAGGAATGGGGTGTGAAAGAAATGGGGGTATGAATGGAATGGGGATGGGGGTATAATTTGAATAGGGGTATTAAGGGGATGGGGGTATGATGTGAAAGGTAATATAATAGGAATGGGGTGTGAAAGAAATGGGGGTATGAATGGAATGGGGATGGGGGTATAATTTGAATATTAAGGGGATGGGGGTATGATGTGAAAGGCAATATAATAGGAATGGGGTGTGAAAGAAAAGGGGGTATGAATGGAATGGGGATGGGGGTATAATTTGAATAGGGGTATTAAGGGGATGGGGGTATGATGTGAAAGGCAATATAATAGGAATGGGTTATAATAGGAGTAGGGTTATAGGAATAGGGGTATGAAGGGATTAGGGATATAATAGAAATGGTTTTACACAGAAAGGGGTTTGGTGTATAATATGAATGGGGGTATAATAGGAATAGGATATTTGAGTAATAAAATGAGGAGGCAAGATCATAAACATTAAATTGCGGGAAGTTTTAATTTAGCTTTATTGTTAAAAATAGGTCTTGTTTAAAAACTGCTATAATTTAAAGATATAAAACAATGATAAAGTTTACAAGATTTTGAAAAAATTTTTATAAAATTTTTTTACCTACAATTGGGCTTGTATATTTCAAATTAATACCTGAGGATTAAGCATGTGGAAAATTAAAAAACATGTTTTTAAAAGGAAATAACTCTTTGAAAAAGAAAATATTTAAAAAAAATTTTTGTTTACATTTCATCAAACTGTGTTTGCAATTCGTTTACTATCTTATCATAGGCTTTTGCCATTAGCATCATTTGTGCTGCAACCCGTTTGCCTTGAATGGCAGTGGCTTTCATTTTGTTTAGTTTCTGTTTGAACTCTTCTTTTCTGCAATCCCTCTCGTCTTTCTGATACCCAGCAGATTCCAACACCGTCATTAGCTCATCAATTTCCTTTTTTTGTTCTGGTGTTAGCTATATTAAAACAATGTTTAAAAGACAGGGGAATGCGATGGTTAAAAAATAAATAACCATTTTATATTTTTTATTTATTAATTATATCTAGTGTAATGTAATGAGCTCATTACAGTTTTAAAACAAACTAAAAATATCTTTAATAAAAGGTAAAAAATTGAAAGCCTTGTCTCTTCAGGAGCTCAGAAGGCAATCAAGGAAAATAGGTCAAGAGAGCAGGGGGGAGGATTGGTACCGAAGAAATGAAAAACCCGAGGTGGACTGGGAGGGATACCGACTCGAAGAAAAATAAATACACCGAGTTTACCTATTTTCCACACGTTTCAACGCTGTCATGGTACCATACAGCTGAGCCCTACGTGCTTTTTACCTGTTAAAGATACCTTTAGTCTTTAAATAGTTTTTATAAGGGAAAAATTACCTGATTTTCCGAGCACTTTCTTTTCGATGAAGAGGGTGTGGAGTTCATGACTTAAAACTGATGTTTCTGGCATTGGTAACAAGAAAAATGGTAAGCAAAAGCTACTCTTGCGTTAAATTATTTTATAATTATTGCAAGCAAAGGTTAAGAAACCATTTTTTTAAAAAATTTACCTTAAAGACTTTTATGGTTCAGGCTAGTGCTCAGGTTAGGTCTCGACTGATGAGTGATAAACGAAATTACGATAGTTTTGAATGACGACGTGATAAAGACGACATTTTTACACGTAGATGAAAAATTTGAATTTAATTCGAAAAATAGCTAGTTTATGCTCGTGCAGATAGAAAATTTAACGGTAGACATTTAAATAGCTTTGAGGTAACGGATGTTTTTTTAAAAATGCCGTTGTCCTTACAGAAATGGAAACTTAAAGTTTTACAGAATAGATCAATTACAACTATATTGAAACACGAATTATTCCATATAAGTGAGTTATACACAACCTTGGCACAAATCAAGCTTGAGATTTTTAAATTTGAAAAAGATAATGGAGAAGAATATATTGCTAAATCTGGACAAGTGAGTGCTGGAAATGAAGAAAACAACAATGATATAAAGAGGAGGAGACAAGAGCTGAAAGAAAAAGCAACAATTTTGGAGGGACATATGAAAGAAATAGTGGATAGGAGAATTGAATTGCTATCTTCTGAAATGAAACTGTTGAGAACCAGGAATAGAGGAAATCCTATTAGCAAAACTCAAATGAGGAAACAGAAAAGAGGAAATCTAGTGTACAGTGGGGAAATAAAAAAGGTCATAAACAATTATATGAGACTGTTGAGAGAAAGGGAGGAGATAATTCATGAGGAGACTAAGCAAGGGATTTTTCATCTACGTTTAATAGAGATCAATTTGGAATACGAAACTGAGAGATGCAGGGATAGGACAAATCTACATAATTTTACAAAATATAAGATGAATAGTAATGAAAGACGGATCTTAAATCAGAGTGGTGGATATGTAATGAGGGACAGTAAGAAGAGTTCCTTGTTTCGTAAACAAAAATTAATTAAACAACATACAGAAATGGCATTACTAAAATATGTAGTTTCACTGACGGGGGGGAGATCTTTTATTAATTGTTTACCTAGTTTAAATGGTTCATATATGAAGGTAACATCTATTAGACGAAAGATACTTTATTATCTTTCTCATCCTAAAATAGGATATTATGATAGGAGATTTATTTATAAGGCATTAAAAATAGTGGATTATTGTAATGTACATAGCTTGAGAGATATAAGATTTTCCATTCAAAAAAGCAAGGATGGGCAACTGCTGGATGGCATGTATACATTAAAAAGATTAGGGAATGATGATAGGTATGTCCTGAGAGAAAGCGATAAGAAGATGGGTTGGTCTCTAAATTCTGTGGGTTGGTATAAGGGGGAATATGATAGGCATTTAAAATCTGAATTTTATGAGAGGGTAGGTGGTTTGGATCTAGTAGATGGGATAAAGCACAATTGTCGAGTAGCTTTGTCAAAGATTTTGGGGAGACATAGGAGGAATTTATCTATGAGAGACTTAGAGGGTTTAGAGTATGTAAAAATTCATTAGATGATTATGTGCTACCTAGTATGAACATAATGCCAAAGGTTCATAAATTACCAAAAATGGCTTGTAGTGGGATAGAAATGGAGTTGACTGGGAGGCCAATTATTACTGGGTATGGATGGTGTACAATAGATGCCTCAAAATTTTTACAAGTTAAACTTCGGTCAATAATGGATAGTTTTCAAAATTATTTGAAATTACATTATATGCCTATTTCTGTTTTAAAAAATAGTTCTGAGTTAATAGATGTAATGAAACGTGTACATATAAAGGATTGTAACAAAAATTGTTTTGTATCTTTTGATTTTAAAGATCTATATACAAATATTTTGTTTGAGGATGCTGAGAAAACTCTAAGGGAATTAGCTTTTATTTTAAATATACCTAAGGGAGAGATAGAGTTGATTTTAGATCTATACACTTTTTGTAATGAATGGAATTATTTTAATGTGGGTGTAAATTTGTATAGACAAGTGAAGGGAGTAAGTATGGGTTGTTATTTTAGTAAGGAGATTAGTGATTTAGTTCTTCTTTATTCTGAGTATAAGTATTTTTTGGTATATGACAGCACTTTAGTTAGATTTTTGAAAAGATATGCAGATGATGGGATAATCTTATTTACTGTTAATGAAACTAATCTAATTTTAAACGAGATAAGCAAGCTAATGCTATTTTATCCAATTAACTTAGTAATCACTATTAAAATAAATAGGGTTACATGTGAATTTTTAGATTTACGTTTAGCTATAGATGACTTAACTGCTAGTACAGGGATGATCCATTATAGAACCTTTTTTAAGAAGTTTCATAAATTTTCATATATAAACCCTACATCTAATCATGATAAACATGTATTTAAAGGGTTAATAAGAACAGAATGTTTGCGTTACATCAGAAATTCTCTAACAAAAGAGGACTACATGACTTCGGTAGGGTTATTTTATAAGAGATTGAGAAAAATTGGATATCATGAGGGATTTTTGAAACGAAATTTTTTAAGCTATGATGAGGGGAGAAAGAGGCCTAATGAGAGGGTGCAGTGGGCGGGAGCAAAAACGGTTACTGGTATATCCTATGCTATATGATAAGGATACAAGAGAAACTTGGTTTGTAGAACGAATTTTGAAACAGGCTATGAGGGGGTTAATCTTACCAAATAGATTAATTATAGCTAAAAAGGTTAAGCCAAAATTAAGGAATATATTTAGTACAAGGAGAATTTTACATAAAAAGATGGAACAATTTGGGTTTTTCTGAAATAATGTGATGCTATATAATTATTTAATGTCATTATAATGATTTTTGTTTTGTTTTTTGCTATCTTATAAACAGAGGATGAATAAAATATTTATTTAGATAAAGTGTTTTAGACAGTCAATAACAATGAAAAATAATGAAAAGATTTACAACCATGATACCCTTCCCTGAAACACCCCTTCTGATTTTTACAAGCAACCCAATGGGGAAGCCTGGCGCACCAGTGCAATGTTCTTCTACAGCATCCCCACGTCGTATGATCAAAAGGACCTGACAGAACGGGCGCACAGAGGGTAGTTTCATAGGTTGGACATAGTTGCCATATGTAGGTATGGCCCCACATATGGATTAGTAGTTCAGTTTGGTTTGAATTTATTAGCTGACTGTCTGTATATTAAAGTATAAATTAGGAGGTGATTAAAATCTGGAATTAGCTATTTGAAAATAGTTTCATCTGTTTGAACTTTTTGGTTGACTGTCTGTATTTTTAAAGTATGAACTAGGAGGCATCCACAATTTTGGTTTAATCAGGGGCATAGTGACAATATTAGCAATAATAATGATAACAATAATGATAATAATAATGGCAAACAACAACAGCAGCATCATAATGATAACAATAACGGTAACAATAATAGCAGTAAAAATGATGACAATAATGATGACAAAAATGGTAACAATAATAATAGCAGTAATAACAATGATAACAATAATGATAACAATAAGTAATGGTAATTGGACTGAGTGGATCACAATTCATGGAGTTATCCGGTGAGTAGTAGTAAAAATAATAATGATAACAATATTGGTAACAGTAATGGTAACAATAATAATAGTAGCAATAATAATGGTAACAATAATGACAACAACAATGATAATAATAATAATAGTACCAATAATAATGGCAGCAATAATAATGGTAACAATGGTAATAATAATGATAACAATAATAATAGTAGCAATAACAATGATAACAATAATAATAGTAGCAATAACAATGACAACAACAATGGTAACAATAATAGTAGCAACAACAATGATAACAACAATGGTAACATTAATAATAGTAGCAATAATAATGGTAGCAATAATAATGGTAACAATGATAATAGTAGCAATAATAATGGTAGCAATAATAATGGTAACAATGATAATAGTAGCAATAATAATGTTAGTTTGACCAGTTTGAACTTTTTGACTGACTGTCTGTATATTTAAGATATAAAATAGGAGGTGATTAAAAATTTTGGGGTAAGCTATTTGAAAATAGTTCGATTAGTTTGATCTTTTTGGCTGATTGTCTGTATACTTAAGGTATAAACTAGGAGGTGATTTTAATTTGGGGTCAATTAATTTGAAAATAGTTTTATAGTTATATATAGCCAGAGTATTAACAGAAATCTTGGGATGATTCTCTGTATACTAAAGGATTGGGGTTTAGCTTGAACATGGGCACCAAGGGAATGGGGCCACGACGTGAAAGGCAATATAATAGGAATGGGTTATAATAGGAGTGGGGGTATAGGAACAGGGCTATGAAGGGAATAGGGGTATAATTAAATGGGTGTACAACAAAAAGGGGATGTGTGTATAATAGGAAAGGGGGTATAACATGAATGGGGGATATGTTAGGGACAGGGGTATAGTAGGTGTGATGGTATGAAGGGAATAGGTCTATATGATAGAACTATGGGTAAGACTGGGGTATAGTAGGAATGGGGGTATGATGGGAATGAGGTTATGATTAGAATTGGGGTATGGAGGAATTGGGGGGTATAATGAGAAGGGCAGTATAATAGCAAGTAATAGAGGAATGTGATGGAAATGGCGGTATGAAGGGAATGAAACGTAATAGGAATGGGGGTATAATAGGTATGGGGAATAAAAAATAGGGGTATATAGGAATGGATGTATAATAGGAATATAAGTTTTTTAAAAAAGATGGGAGCCATAATAGGAATGGGGGATACGTCTGAAACGGGTATAGTAGGCATAGGGGTATGACGGGAAATGGGTTAGTATGTTAGGAATGGGGGTAAGATTGGGGTATAGTAGGACTGGGGGTATGTTGGGAATGAGATTATGATTAAAATTGGGGTACGAAAGGATTAGGGGCATATTGGGAATGACAGTATAATAGTCTGTAGTAGGAGATTGTAATGGGACTTGGAGCATGATGGGGCAACAATAACACTGTGGCAGCCCCGACATAGAAAAATGTGTTTCTTATATCTCATATAAACCACACACTCATGAGTAAATGTAGGACACGATATGACCGGGTGTATAACACAAGTGAGACTTCAATGGGAAAAAGAAGCATGACGGGAGCGAAAACCTTGGGATAATTGTCAGTATACTAAATGATTGGAGTTTAAGTTGAATAGGAGTAATAGGGGAATGGGGGTATGATATGAAGAACGATATAATAGAAATGGGTTATAATAGGAGTGGGGTATAGATAAAATTATATATATATATATATGTATTACATAAAATAAACACTCAGGGGTAAAAGTGGGATATGATGCGATTGGGTGTATAATAGAAATGCGATTTTAATGGGAAAAGGACTGGGGGCATGTCGGGAACAAGGTCCTAACTGGAATCTGGGTATAAAGGTTCGGGAATGGTAGCTTACCAGTTTGCAATAGGGGATTGTGATTGGATTGGGAGTATGATGGGAATGGCGGTATGAAGGGAATGGGACATAATAGGGAAGGGGGGCATATATAAGGTATGGCAGTATGATTGAAATAGGGGTATAATGGGAATGGCAGTATAATAGGAATTGGGGTATGATTGGAATATTATAAATGGGGGTATACTAGGAATGGGGTGTGATAGGAATGGGGTGTGAAAGAAATGGGGGTATGAATGGAATGGGGATGGGGGTATAATTTGAATAGGGGTATTAAGGGGATGGGGGTATGATGTGAAAGGTAATATAATAGGAATGGGGTGTGAAAGAAATGGGGGTATGAATGGAATGGGGATGGGGGTATAATTTGAATATTAAGGGGATGGGGGTATGATGTGAAAGGCAATATAATAGGAATGGGGTGTGAAAGAAAAGGGGGTATGAATGGAATGGGGATGGGGGTATAATTTGAATAGGGGTATTAAGGGGATGGGGGTATGATGTGAAAGGCAATATAATAGGAATGGGTTATAATAGGAGTAGGGTTATAGGAATAGGGGTATGAAGGGATTAGGGATATAATAGAAATGGTTTTACACAGAAAGGGGTTTGGTGTATAATATGAATGGGGGTATAATAGGAATAGGATATTTGAGTAATAAAATGAGGAGGCAAGATCATAAACATTAAATTGCGGGAAGTTTTAATTTAGCTTTATTGTTAAAAATAGGTCTTGTTTAAAAACTGCTATAATTTAAAGATATAAAACAATGATAAAGTTTACAAGATTTTGAAAAAATTTTTATAAAATTTTTTTACCTACAATTGGGCTTGTATATTTCAAATTAATACCTGAGGATTAAGCATGTGGAAAATTAAAAAACATGTTTTTAAAAGGAAATAACTCTTTGAAAAAGAAAATATTTAAAAAAAATTTTTGTTTACATTTCATCAAACTGTGTTTGCAATTCGTTTACTATCTTATCATAGGCTTTTGCCATTAGCATCATTTGTGCTGCAACCCGTTTGCCTTGAATGGCAGTGGCTTTCATTTTGTTTAGTTTCTGTTTGAACTCTTCTTTTCTGCAATCCCTCTCGTCTTTCTGATACCCAGCAGATTCCAACACCGTCATTAGCTCATCAATTTCCTTTTTTTGTTCTGGTGTTAGCTATATTAAAACAATGTTTAAAAGACAGGGGAATGCGATGGTTAAAAAATAAATAACCATTTTATATTTTTTATTTATTAATTATATCTAGTGTAATGTAATGAGCTCATTACAGTTTTAAAACAAACTAAAAATATCTTTAATAAAAGGTAAAAAATTGAAAGCCTTGTCTCTTCAGGAGCTCAGAAGGCAATCAAGGAAAATAGGTCAAGAGAGCAGGGGGGAGGATTGGTACCGAAGAAATGAAAAACCCGAGGTGGACTGGGAGGGATACCGACTCGAAGAAAAATAAATACACCGAGTTTACCTATTTTCCACACGTTTCAACGCTGTCATGGTACCATACAGCTGAGCCCTACGTGCTTTTTACCTGTTAAAGATACCTTTAGTCTTTAAATAGTTTTTATAAGGGAAAAATTACCTGATTTTCCGAGCACTTTCTTTTCGATGAAGAGGGTGTGGAGTTCATGACTTAAAACTGATGTTTCTGGCATTGGTAACAAGAAAAATGGTAAGCAAAAGCTACTCTTGCGTTAAATTATTTTATAATTATTGCAAGCAAAGGTTAAGAAACCATTCTTTTTAAAAAATTTACCTTAAAGACTTTTATGGTTCAGGCTAGTGCTCAGGTTAGGTCTCGACTGATGAGTGATAAACGAAATTACGATAGTTTTGAATGACGACGTGATAAAGACGACATTTTTACACGTAGATGAAAAATTTGAATTTAATTCGAAAAATAGCTAGTTTATGCTCGTGCAGATAGAAAATTTAACGGTAGACATTTAAATAGCTTTGAGGTAACGGATGTTTTTTTAAAAATGCCGTTGTCCTTACAGAAATGGAAACTTAAAGTTTTACAGAATAGATCAATTACAACTATATTGAAACACGAATTATTCCATATAAGTGAGTTATACACAACCTTGGCACAAATCAAGCTTGAGATTTTTAAATTTGAAAAAGATAATGGAGAAGAATATATTGCTAAATCTGGACAAGTGAGTGCTGGAAATGAAGAAAACAACAATGATATAAAGAGGAGGAGACAAGAGCTGAAAGAAAAAGCAACAATTTTGGAGGGACATATGAAAGAAATAGTGGATAGGAGAATTGAATTGCTATCTTCTGAAATGAAACTGTTGAGAACCAGGAATAGAGGAAATCCTATTAGCAAAACTCAAATGAGGAAACAGAAAAGAGGAAATCTAGTGTACAGTGGGGAAATAAAAAAGGTCATAAACAATTATATGAGACTGTTGAGAGAAAGGGAGGAGATAATTCATGAGGAGACTAAGCAAGGGATTTTTCATCTACGTTTAATAGAGATCAATTTGGAATACGAAACTGAGAGATGTAGGGATAGGACAAATCTACATAATTTTACAAAATATAAGATGAATAGTAATGAAAGACGGATCTTAAATCAGAGTGGTGGATATGTAATGAGGGACAGTAAGAAGAGTTCCTTGTTTCGTAAACAAAAATTAATTAAACAACATACAGAAATGGCATTACTAAAATATGTAGTTTCACTGACGGGGGGGAGATCTTTTATTAATTGTTTACCTAGTTTAAATGGTTCATATATGAAGGTAACATCTATTAGACGAAAGATACTTTATTATCTTTCTCATCCTAAAATAGGATATTATGATAGGAGATTTATTTATAAGGCATTAAAAATAGTGGATTATTGTAATGTACATAGCTTGAGAGATATAAGATTTTCCATTCAAAAAAGCAAGGATGGGCAACTGCTGGATGGCATGTATACATTAAAAAGATTAGGGAATGATGATAGGTATGTCCTGAGAGAAAGCGATAAGAAGATGGGTTGGTCTCTAAATTCTGTGGGTTGGTATAAGGGGGAATATGATAGGCATTTAAAATCTGAATTTTATGAGAGGGTAGGTGGTTTGGATCTAGTAGATGGGATAAAGCACAATTGTCGAGTAGCTTTGTCAAAGATTTTGGGGAGACATAGGAGGAATTTATCTATGAGAGACTTAGAGGGGTTTAGAGTATGTAAAAATTCATTAGATGATTATGTGCTACCTAGTATGAACATAATGCCAAAGGTTCATAAATTACCAAAAATGGCTTGTAGTGGGATAGAAATGGAGTTGACTGGGAGGCCAATTATTACTGGGTATGGATGGTGTACAATAGATGCCTCAAAATTTTTACAAGTTAAACTTCGGTCAATAATGGATAGTTTTCAAAATTATTTGAAATTACATTATATGCCTATTTCTGTTTTAAAAAATAGTTCTGAGTTAATAGATGTAATGAAACGTGTACATATAAAGGATTGTAACAAAAATTGTTTTGTATCTTTTGATTTTAAAGATCTATATACAAATATTTTGTTTGAGGATGCTGAGAAAACTCTAAGGGAATTAGCTTTTATTTTAAATATACCTAAGGGAGAGATAGAGTTGATTTTAGATCTATACACTTTTTGTAATGAATGGAATTATTTTAATGTGGGTGTAAATTTGTATAGACAAGTGAAGGGAGTAAGTATGGGTTGTTATTTTAGTAAGGAGATTAGTGATTTAGTTCTTCTTTATTCTGAGTATAAGTATTTTTTGGTATATGACAGCACTTTAGTTAGATTTTTGAAAAGATATGCAGATGATGGGATAATCTTATTTACTGTTAATGAAACTAATCTAATTTTAAACGAGATAAGCAAGCTAATGCTATTTTATCCAATTAACTTAGTAATCACTATTAAAATAAATAGGGTTACATGTGAATTTTTAGATTTACGTTTAGCTATAGATGACTTAACTGCTAGTACAGGGATGATCCATTATAGAACCTTTTTTAAGAAGTTTCATAAATTTTCATATATAAACCCTACATCTAATCATGATAAACATGTATTTAAAGGGTTAATAAGAACAGAATGTTTGCGTTACATCAGAAATTCTCTAACAAAAGAGGACTACATGACTTCGGTAGGGTTATTTTATAAGAGATTGAGAAAAATTGGATATCATGAGGGATTTTTGAAACGAAATTTTTTAAGCTATGATGAGGGGAGAAAGAGGCTAATGAGAGGGTGCAGTGGGCGGGAGCAAAAACGGTTACTGGTATATCCTATGCTATATGATAAGGATACAAGAGAAACTTGGTTTGTAGAACGAATTTTGAAACAGGCTATGAGGGGGTTAATCTTACCAAATAGATTAATTATAGCTAAAAAGGTTAAGCCAAAATTAAGGAATATATTTAGTACAAGGAGAATTTTACATAAAAAGATGGAACAATTTGGGTTTTTCTGAAATAATGTGATGCTATATAATTATTTAATGTCATTATAATGATTTTTGTTTTGTTTTTGCTATCTTATAACAGAGGATGAATAAAATATTTATTTAGATAAAGTGTTTTAGACAGTCAATAACAATGAAAAATAATGAAAAGATTTACAACCATGATACCCTTCCCTGAAACACCCCTTCTGATTTTTACAAGCAACCCAATGGGAAGCCTGGCGCACCAGTGCAATGTTCTTCTACAGCATCCCCACGTCGTATGATCAAAAGGACCTGACAGAACGGGCGCACAGAGGGTAGTTTCATAGGTTGGACATAGTTGCCATATGTAGGTATGGCCCCACATATGGATTAGTAGTTCAGTTTGGTTTGAATTTATTAGCTGACTGTCTGTATATTAAAGTATAAATTAGGAGGTGATTAAAATCTGGAATTAGCTATTTGAAAATAGTTTCATCTGTTTGAACTTTTTGGTTGACTGTCTGTATTTTTAAAGTATGAACTAGGAGGCATCCACAATTTTGGTTTAATCAGGGGCATAGTGACAATATTAGCAATAATAATGATAACAATAATGATAATAATAATGGCAAACAACAACAGCAGCATCATAATGATAACAATAACGGTAACAATAATAGCAGTAAAAATGATGACAATAATGATGACAAAAATGGTAACAATAATAATAGCAGTAATAACAATGATAACAATAATGATAACAATAAGTAATGGTAATTGGACTGAGTGGATCACAATTCATGGAGTTATCCGGTGAGTAGTAGTAAAAATAATAATGATAACAATATTGGTAACAGTAATGGTAAAACCTGAACCAACTGACAAGTTAAAAAGTTGGCAAGTTGCATCATTTACCCATTTTGGTGATGTTCATAACTTTAAAAAAATTCATAAACATGCAGTGTTCTATAAAATTTGTGTTGTTTCAATGAGCAACTTATAGGAAAACCTTTTTTAGCGAAACAAAAAAATTCTGATTACGCGTACAAAACGTCCTGTATGACAGCTAAGGACTGAAAAGAATTTCAGTTTTGATCAGCACAAGTTATCTTCAGCTTTACCTTCTTTTTGCCCAAACAACATTTGAATCGTGATACAAATCTATAATTGCGATTTTGAGACTTCCATAGTGCAGTATGTTGACGGCGTTGGAAGAAAATATATTCTACGTATTCGGCTCAGTCGCTTTGTGACTCCACCCAATACGCTCATTTAAAACGACACAAATTCAATAGAACATTTAGGAAATTTTTTCAACGGTCATGAACGACGACAAAATCGGAAAATGACGCAACCTGTCGAGTTTTTAGTTTTTAGCCCAAACGTTTTCCAATATTATGATTTCGTGATTAACACGCACCTTTTCATTAAAAATTGATAATTAGTGGATTGAAACCTTGAATAAAATAGCTCCTGGTGTAGTCTATTCCAAGCATTACGATTATGGGGCCACGAGAGAGCTAAAAACCGGCGCGCGAATGAGCGGGGAATATTTTTCTTGGCGCCGCCTATCTTTCCCTAACCAATACCTGAACGTCTGGAACTGGCTATCTACAAATGTAAGGCGTGCGAATGAGCGTCACCTATCCTTCAATCCCCACTATCTGAACACCTGGAACAGGCTAAATATAAATGTACGGCGTGCGAATGAACGTCACCTATCCTTCACTCCCCACTATCTGAACACCTGGAACAGACTAAATACAAATGTACGGCGTGTGAATGAGCGTCACCTATCCTTCACTCCCCACTATCTGAACACCTGGAACAGACTAAATACAAATGTACGGCGTGTGAATGAGCGTCACCTATCCTTCACTCCCCACTATCTGAACACCTGGAACAGACTAAATACAAATGTACGGCGTGCGAATGAGTGTCACCTATCCTTCACTCCCCATTATCTGAACACCTGGAACAGACTAAATACAAATGTACGGCGTGTGAATGAGCGTCACCTATCCTTCACTCCGCACTATCTGAACACCTGGAACAGACTAAATACAAATGTACGGCGTGCGAATGAGTGTCACCTATCCTTCACTCCCCACTATCTGAACACCTGGAACAGACTAAATACAAATGTACGGCGTGTGAATGAGCGTCACCTATCCTTCGCTCCTCACTATCTAAACACCTGGAACAGACTAAATACAAATGTACGGCGTGCGAATGAGCGTCACCTATCCTTCGCTCCTCACTATCTGAACACCTGGAACAGACTAAATACAAATGTACAGCGTATGAATGAGCGTCACCTATCCTTCACTCCCCACTATCTGAACACCTGGAACAGGCTAAATACAAATGTACGGCGTGTGAATGAGCATCACCTATCCTTCACTCCCCACTATCTGAACGCCTGGAACAAACTAAATACAAATGTACGGCGAGTGAATGAGCGTCACCTATCCTTCACTCCCCACTATCTGAACGCCTGGAACAGACTAAATACAAATGTACGGCGTGTGAATGAGCGGCACCTATCCTTCACTCCCCACTATCTGAACACCTTGAACAGACTAAATACAAATGTACGGCGTGTGAATGAGCGTCACCTATCCTTCACTCCCCACTATCTGAACACCTGGAACAGACTAAATACAAATGTACGGCGTGTGAATGAGCGTCACCTATCCTTCACTCCCCACTATCTGAACGCCTGGAACAGGCTAAATACAAATGTACGGCGTGCGAATGAGCATCACCTATCCTTCACTCCCCACTATCTGAACGCCTGGAACAAACTAAATACAAATGTACGGCGAGTGAATGAGCGTCACCTATCCTTCACTCCCCACTATCTGAACGCCTGGAACAGACTAAATACAAATGTACGGCGTGTGAATGAGCGGCACCTATCCTTCACTCCCCACTATCTGAACACCTTGAACAGACTAAATACAAATGTACGGCGTGTGAATGAGCGTCACCTATCCTTCACTCCCCACTATCTGAACACCTGGAACAGACTAAATACAAATGTACGGCGTGTGAATGAGCGTCACCTATCCTTCACTCCCCACTATCTGAACGCCTGGAACAGGCTAAATACAAATGTACGGCGTGCGAATGAGCGTCACCTATCTTCACTCCCCTGACTATCGGAACGCCTGGAACAGGCTAAATACAAATGTACAGTGCTTTACCTGCCAAAGGTGACAAAGTAATCAACATTTTTGTCCTATATTGACGTCTCAAAAGCAGGCAAAAGTACATGACAATCGTGATACCAATGCAGTATTCCCGTCTCGAAATTACAATTATTTTATAGCACTATGCTCCGTTGCTAAATGAACGTTAAAACCAGCTGGAGACCTCATCACCAATGAACGCATAGATTACTCCATAGATACTGGTTATTGTGTACGAAACTTACTTCTGTATTTATCTGTTTGAGCAAATGGCCTCAACACTAAGTCAGCTATTAGGTTTGGTAAAACCTGAACCATTAACTGACAAGTGAAGCAGTACTGATTTCCTGAAACCAAAAAATCTCTTTTGTGCTGGTGGCTTGAGGTTTAAGGAAAAGTAATAAGCTGAATTCTTATTTTTCCCTTTTGCTCAAACAAATAAATTATTTTTAATAAGTTTCTTACATGATTAAACCAGTATCTGTGCCAAAATAAAGGTAATTTGGAGCAATTTGGATTTCAAGGCTAACTAGTTACTTATGATAGATTTTGCATAAACCCTTCAATTATGAGCTAATGGGACTTGCATTGTTCAACAGAATGATTACTTTATTCAGGGGGATCTTTTATACCTATAAATGCCATTTTCTCGCTAGTTGAGATTAGTTTTATAGCATTATCTCGTTAACTCTAAAAATTTCATTATAGGTTTGTAAATGAATGTTATGTAAGGCTTTGTGAATTTTTAGGTGATTTTTAGGTGTGCGCGAGGAAAAAAAGCTCCTATTAAAAGAGCCAACCCGTGAATAAGAAATGCTAACGCGAAACGCAATATTGCAGTAAGCTTATGTTTTCACACTGACACGGTTCGATATTTTTTTAAATTAAATGTAGGGATTTTTGACAAACGCAAAAAAAAAAAACAGTACATCACTTTCATAATGTCTAGTCCGAAAGAAAAGGGTCCTGAGCATGACTTGAACTCGCTCCTTCCGACTGTCATTCCCGGCACTATAAAGCCTGAACCTCAAACCACTCAACCACTCGTAGATTCATAGGTAGCGTAGGTAGATACGCATCAAAACGCGTGTCTCGGTTGAAAAATCCTTTTAGATCAATTTTAATGTGGCATTTAAAAGACTCCAAATGCGAAACATCTTTAAGCTTATCGTCGTTTATATTCGTTTACAACAAATTAGTTATGTTTATCGCTGGATTCACGTTGTTCTTGTTACGAAACGCACTCTTATCAAAGCATTACGTCACAAAGTTTACAGCTGAATGATGGAACGAGCGAGCGAGCGAGCGAGCAAGTGAATTAGCCACCGTTACCGATAACCCGTTCATTTTTTTTTTTTTTTTTATGATTTTGTCATATTTTTGTTTATTGGGAGACTTTAGAGAAGTAAGCGAACGAGATAGTGTTGAAGTCGAAAAAAAAGGAAAATCCTGGGCGTAATATCGTTGTTGTTTGTGATAACGAAGTCGAGCGGAGAAGACAGTCCAGAATACCGGCACACACGTAAGTTAATACTACGTCTTAGGCGAGAAATCAGATCCTTACAAAGATATCAGAGCCCCTGATGTCTCGACCAAAATTGAGATTTCTAAAGTATTAAATTGTCGATCAGAAGGTTCCGTAGCAGATAGGAAAGCCGAGTCCTCGTAAGAAAGAGAAGTAGATCAGTTAGATTTTTTTTTTTTTTTTAAATGCACATCTTTATTAAAAGTGATAAGATCTAGTTACAATAATAGTATAATGGTATATTACAATGGTATATTATGTTAACACTAATGAAAAAAATGCGATTGCATTATTTACTACACACACACACACACACACACACACACACACACAACAAGAGACATAAACAAAAGATACACATACAGCAGTAAGGGCAATACTTTTTGTTACATATATTCTTAAAATAGGACATGTTAAATATGGGCTAAGTGCATACTTTAAAATTAAAGAGATTGAACTAAGAAAGGCCTTCAATGCGAAATTTGAAGGCAATTCGTTGCGTAAATTCATCAAAATTTATTCGTTTATTGTTTAGTTTTTGGGAATATAGATAATATTTTGCAAATAACAAACAGTAATTTAATTTTTTTAGTGTGTCATCGGAACACGCTGATTGATCATTGTCAAATTCAAATTTTCCAAATAAAAATTCTTCTGTGGAAAGTGAATAGGAGGTGACATGTTCGCTGTTAAACCATGTTAAGACCTGACTGAAAAATGACTTGGAAGGGAGGCAGTCAATAAAAGTATGACCTATCGAGTCGCTTTCATTACAGTATAGGCAGTTTATAACCCGTTCATAACGCTTGCGCGTATTCGCGGGTTAAAAAGGGGGTAAGGAGATTTGTGAAATTAGATTTAATTAAGTTTTAAAATTAGAATATGAAGTTTATAATCAGTAGATGGACATTAAGTATCCATTACTGTACACTGCAGGCTACCAAGTATCCATTATTGTACATTGCAGGCTACCAAGTATCCATTATTGTACATTGTAAGAACAAACTAATTTTACTTCACACGCTTACCTTTGATGGAGGCAGGAAGTTTATCAAGGAACAATTGAATCTGAGATTGCTCGGCATCTTTAAGATGAACGGTTGGAGGAGTAGGGGATAAAGATACATGTTCCATTTCTCTTAATGTAAGAACTCGTCTCATTTCACTAAATGTAATTGAATTATCAGTGGCTGTAATTGAACTGTCATTCACAAAATCAAACTGAAACAGGAAGAAATGAGAAATTAATTATTATAAGTTAATTTGACAGTTACTGCAAAAAATGCGAAAAAAAAAAACATTTCATTAGGCCATTTCTGAGTTGCTTTTTGTCTCGTTATCAGAGTGAGGCTTGGTGCACAACCTTTCATGTGAAAATTAGTTTTATTTACATGTGAATGAAAACTAATTTTCATATGAAAGGTTGTGCACCAAGCCTCGCTTTGATAACGAGACAAAAAGCAACTCGGAAATGGCCTATTGCCACCCCACTTCACTTCAAAGCTAGAGCCATTACCGCTCTTGCAACAACATAATAATTGTACTTATATCAACAAACAAACATAGATATAAGCCACAACCCTTTTCTCCATCCTCATCTCTTGCAAGAAGTTGTGCTTACATCTTTTTTAATAGTCATGAAGCATAGAACTATATCTAATATAACTGTTTTCATTTTCTTTATTATTATTAAAATTATACAAACGTGCTTCCAACATAAATAATTTTAAACTGATTATGCCAATATGGAAGTCAGCCCAAACTAGCTTTACACCAGGCTTCACAATGAATGAAGAAATAAACGATGTCAATCACCGGTTATGCCCGAGGGGATGATCATACTTGAAATTGACTTGCATGGGGAACTTACTACAAAATACAGGACCACTTTTGAGGGACCGCATAGTAAATATTACCTCCAGCCTAATTATAAACGTATATTAACTCAAAAAGGTCCGTTTAATTTTTTCATGCGGCGCTCATTTGAAAGTGGTATGACTTCCCTTTTAAAATTATGAAAAAAAAGATAACAATAACAAATCCTAAAGTCACTGTCTATTATACACTTCTCGTTTTCTTTCCTTTACACCCTTCAAGTGCCACTCTAGAGTTATAAGTCACTGTCTATTATACACTTCTCGTTTTCTTTCCTTTACACCCTTCAAGTAAGTGCCACTCTAGAGTTGTAAGTCACTGTCTATTATACACTTCTCGTTTTCTTTCCTTTACACCCTTCAAGTAAGTGCCACTCTAAAGTTGTAAGTCACTGTCTATTATACACTTCTTGTTTTCTTTCCTTTACACCCTTCAAGTAAGCGCCACTCTAGAGTTGTAAGTGATTGAAATAAGCACCAAGTTGTTGAGGCATTAGATGCTTTCGTTTGTAACTAACAAAGAATAAACTTCATTAAATAAGTACCTAAGAATAAATCTTGAATTCAATTCAAATCAACAAATTTGAAGTCACACAGGGACAAAACTGACAGCTACGATTAACACACATGTATCAGAAATTCTGAGAGGTATTACTAAAAGGTTCTTAATTCTTGTTTTGTGCACAAAGCTTTAATTACATAAATTAACCTCCACTGAGGTACTTTCATAATAAACATTATAATATATACACTAGAAGCTGCATGCATGCACTCCAATTAGTGGGCGACTTTACTCTAAGAGGCAATTTCCTGCATTGAAACTAATGTTTACCTTAATGCTCAATCAGAAAACCAAAATGTTCTATATTTCAGTAATCGTTATGCTGCAGACATATGGAACGTACATTTCAAATGGAAGAGCCTTGATTTACACAAAAAAGAAAAATTTCCACTGCCAAAAGCTCATTAAACTAAGACAACAGAAATTATGTTAGACAAAGCAATTTGCCCAGTATATGCAACCGCTGTAAGATTGTCGACCTCGTTCCCAGGGTCTCTCTTCTTTCCGCTCCCTACAGGCTCAGGAATTTTCCCTTGCTTCACTTCGCGAATTCTGTGATCTCATCCTGAGATAATACATGTACAATACGTTAATAAATTGCATTTTCTTTTTTACTACACACGTAAAGAAGTTTAGGAAATTATTTTCTCTCATGCATTAAATAAGACAGGTGGACTAAAAACTTTGTAGACCTGGGCCTACGGGCCTATAGGCTCGCCACGCCCCTGGAAACATTGTGTCAATATAGAAGTCAGCCCATTAAACTAGTTTTACACCAGGGGTCATTTCAATAAAACTTTTACGAGTGCAGTTATTGTTTTCAACCTCTGAAACTGTTGGCTACACTTGTAAAAGTTTTATTGAATTGACCCCAGGCCTCACAATAACACACAGGGTACCTATGCCTGAGGTGATAATCATACTTAGAATTGAGTAATACTGCCATTAAGCCTGTTACTTACTACAAAAATAAGGGCATGTTACATGTATAAATATATAATATATATTATAGACATGTCCAGTGCCGTATACTCTTATGGTCATCCTAATTGAAGGGCTAGGGGCATAACCAACCTATGTTGCTTTTGAGGTCGTTTTATATTTTTCTCACTCAGATTTGTCCATTTTTGGCATGTGAACTACATATTAGTTGCAAAACATTGTTCCGATTTTTTTCTGTTGTTTTTTTATTCCGTCGCTTTTGAGAAATAACATATGCAAAAAAGATCTGCATGTCTCCCGCTGAATCCCGCTCAAAAAAAATGAATCCCAAGGTTTACCCAAATTTCTCTATTTTATGCTGATTTTTCACTTCACATGGCCAAGTTTGGGCCTGTATCGCTAAATCCTGCTCAAGAAAAATAAATCCCAAAGTTCATTCCCTCAAAATTGCTTCATTTTTATCACCAATAGTCAGCCACTTAGAATCGCGCCATCTCCCTTATCCTTACAGACCTCCTTGAGGAAGCACTCCCGGTCCTTCGCTGCTGGCTCATAGTCTTTGCCCGCCTTGCTGAATTTCACCCAGCCGCAAGAACTCACTTTGAGCTGCCAAAAGCTGTATTTCAACCTCCCGCGCGACCATGCAAAGCTGACCTATCTGCCACTGACAAGAATTCGTGCGTGCTTTATCAAGTTATATAGTGAACTCGGTTTGACCAATCATAGTGTGTGCATTTCCTTGAGTATTTTATAAAATAATTTAGATGTAATTTTACTTTATTTTATACAGAAAAATCAATTTACTCGTTTTATTTTCATTTTTTGCCTTTTGTGTGGTCTTTGATATTTAACTTTCTCTTATTTTAATTTTGACTATAATTATTTTTCAAAATAACAACAGCTGACTTGATTTTAAAAGACATTATTACTTGATTGCTATCATCTAGACTTTTTGAATTTTGACTATTTTTTTCAAAAATATCCTTGATCTGTGATCCTTGAGCCCTGATCTTTGATCCATACATTCAATGAAACCCTGCACTGCATGTTGTCTAATAATGGTTTATAGTCATCAAGAAAAGTAAAGTCTTGACAGGTTTTGAATGGTTTACTGTACATTTTGGTAATTTTATGTTCGTTTGATGATGCTATGGTGCCATTTTATCTTATAGACTGAATATACAAAAGAAATGAAACCTTAATGGGGGTTTGTAAATCCTGACATAGAACAACCATACTGTATATAATCTAAACCATAAATTTATTTTTATAAGCAGCAGAACTGTATGGATATTTACAATAGCTCACTCACCATTGTAAATAATTATCTATGCAGTTCTGCTGCTCACATTTATTTTACCTATTACTTATTCCTTAGAGTACTACATGTAGGTGATGGAGAAGGGCAGAGATGGAGGGAAGAGGGGGGGAGGGGAGGAGGGGGGAGAAGGGGATTGGGGTTATATAAGAACAATAGTGATGACGCTTATTTGCATTCCTATTAGTATTCTGTAACAGTGATACAGTACAGAGTGTTTTCACTTGCGTCATATCAAAATTCAATAGTTTTCGATTCCAAAATGTTTAAGAGTTCTTGGCGAACAAGTGTTACACATTTTTAGTAAGAAATGTATGGAGCGGCCGTCTCGGTGCTCCACTGAGGATATGACACCAACATGGCGGCCACAAATTCACCAAAAATCTCATCAAAATAACGAGGACCGAAGCTGTGAACATAAATATCTGAAATATTGATTTAACTCGATAAACACGTAGATTTTTAATATGTAGGGGTCGCGGCATGTTACTTTACAACCGTTTGGTTTCAAGTAAAAGAAAGCAGAAATAATGTCTTAATTCTCGTAAATTTTCTTATTTACAATCTGCTTTATACCCTGCGTTCAAAGCCCCCTTTGATCTTCACAGGCTCTGCTCGCAGGGTATCTGCTTTACAGAAGTTCATAAATAAAGGTCTATATTATTTTCACAAAATGCTGGTAGACAATTAACTCTGATAAAATGCAGCAACATGTTCGAATTCTGTAGCCCCAGGGGCCCGTTTATTGAAAGTCCCGATAACTTTTCGGGCCCATTAACTGTATTTCAAAAACTCATTAATAATTCATGAGCATATCAGCCAATCAAACGACGCAAATCGATCACGTGTTTGAGCCTTTATACCTGGTAATCTACGGTCATTATGAAAAGCCTGGTGGTGGCTTTGGATTTCAGTCACAGGGGAGTTCGGGGCTGAATGGGCAAACAATGCAATTATCGCTGAATTTTTAATGAGAATGATTTTAAAATGACCGTGATATTTATATTAAGATCACACGTAATCTTTATATAAAGATTACTGATATGGGTAGTAATTGTTCAGGATTCTTAGGGCAACAAATGGTGACTTTAATATTTTTGTGCAGTACTGTTTTACGAAATCTGGTCTTTCGCGATTCTATTTGGAATCTTCTCAACAAAATAAACAACCAACAGTTTAACAAGTGAGCCGTTATTTGAATGACACTGCGCCCTCGTGTAAATTGCCAGGTAAGTGACTGGTTCGCAGATGCAAGCTGCTTATTTCTTCTCGTTCTCTACCTCTGAAAAAAAAAATTGTCAGCCGTTTTATCTACCGTACCTGACAACTTTAATATAGCATTTTTCAGTTGATGTTTTCCCCCAGGACTATAAAATCCCAAAACTTTCGACAGAAGCCGGGAAGCAATGGTCACTTCGTCGAAGACATGGCACATGTGTTGTATGCTAATCAGTCTAGTCTACTTGTTTTTCTCGTATGCTAATTTCCTCTTTGCACAAAAGCGCAATTGTTTTAATTCTGAAGGGACACGCTTTTGAAAGAATGTTTTTGAAGCCGTTCAAAAAACTCGCAGCATGTGTATTATCAGGTTTAAAAACTCGAGGCGAATAATACACTACTGCTCGTTTTTTAAACTATACTTTAAAATCAGAATCTATAGAATGGTGAAGTACTTTTAAGCCTTCAAACCAGCCCGACTTGTTTTGTCAACTTAGTTAGTTTTATGGTCTTTCATAATGCTTAGCTTTCAAAACCAACAAAATTTTAATATTTAATGTAAACATTGCACACATAAGATAGCTTTCCGGACCCGATAACATTTCGCAAATTTGAAAAATATTTCATATCGTTGCCATTATCAATAATATCCAGAAATATGTTGCTGCATATTTTATCAGAGTTAATTGTCTACCAGCATTTTGTGAAATATAGACCTTTATTTATGAACCGCTGTTAAGCAGACGCCCTGCGAGCAGAGCCTGTGAAGATCGAAGGGGGTACAATCAAAGTATAGAGCAACGCTGATACTTGTAGAACATTTTAACGCGACAATGACATGATAGAGCCCAAACTGAAAGCCAAAATGCAACCGTGGACAGCTGTTTCTACCTGGTTGGGTCTCGTCAGCACGGTGTAGCAGCAAAAAGATAGACAAACTAGCACAAATGCCAATTCTCTACCAAATCGCACATGGTGATGGCAACAGATGAGCTCAAATTCAAACGTTTGCCAATTAACCCACGTCACAGCGGTGCATGACCAAGTAAGAAGCAAAGGACCGAGAATGAAAATGCTGCTGGTGTACGTAGGATCTGTGGCAGATCTACATGTAGTCAGCCAAAAGGGGCTCTGCTCGCAAGGCATAAAGCAGATTGCAAATAAGAAAAATTGCGAGAATTAAGATATTGTTTCTGCTTTCCTTTATTTGATTTTTTTTTTCAAATATCAAGAGACCAAACGTTTGTAAAGTAACATGCCGCGACCCCTATCTACATATTTATCGAGGTAAATCAATATTTTATGTTCACAGCTTCGGTCCTCGTTATTTTACACCCAGTCTGCGTTTTATACCGAGTCCATGATTCTCAGTCCTCATTTTATACCCTAGTCCGTGTTCTATACCTAGTCCATAGTACGCGTTTTATACCCTAGTCTGTGTTTTATACCCAGTCTGTAGTCTGCAGTCCATAGTCGGCCGCAGTCCGTGTTTTATACTGACCGTTATCTGTAACGGGCTTTTCAAACCTTTATTAAACTTTCATTTCTTTTCTATTTTCCTTATGAATTATTAATGAAGTTTATAATAATATTTAATAGAAAACTATCTCTTTGGAAATTTCAGTTCAACTTCATACTATAATTATGTGTATGTGTTTTTCAACAATTATGGTTGTCCCTTACAACTGATTAGAAACAAATCACAATACATACAGTGGAGGTAACTTTGGCACTTATACATGCATGTATGCCCAACATGTGTCTGTACAGCTGTATCTAACCGTTTTAAGGGGTGTTGCAAGACAATTGATCAGAAACAAATCACAATACACATGGGGTGTTGCAAGACAATTGATTAGTAACAAATCACAATACATATACGGTGGAGGTTTTGGCACTTATACATGTATGCACTTGTAACAAGTGTCTGTACAGCTATATCTAACCTTTTTAAGGGGTGTTTTTATTGATTAGAAACAAATCACAATACATACAGTACAGGTTCTGGCACTTATAAATGTATGCACTTGTAACAA
The DNA here is from genome assembly GCA_022457155.1 of Cladopsammia gracilis. Taxonomy (NCBI): domain Eukaryota; kingdom Metazoa; phylum Cnidaria; class Anthozoa; order Scleractinia; family Dendrophylliidae; genus Cladopsammia; species Cladopsammia gracilis. The sequence goes on along the minus strand of JAJGOT010000168.1, from coordinate 596,764 downwards.
GTGTCTGTACAGCTGTATTTAACCTTTTTAAGAGGTGTTGCAATACACCTCCATCCTCATCCCTTTTCTGTAGTTTGTTGAAATAAAAACGGTAGAAACTTCATTACATAGTCAATTAACTTGCTGTAATTTCACAGTATCACCAGCCAAGATCTCTGGGCAACTCTATGGGTAAGCATAATTTCCAACAAAATTTTAATCATTGTAATGCATGTATTACAAAAATGATGATCTCAGAGACTGGAGAGACAATTTAAAAATGATGTAGGTCAGAATGATTAACTTCTCAAAAAAAAATGTTCAAAAACAAGAGAATTGGACTAAAATTATTTGCTAAATCATCCATCACAGAATAATTTTTAGATATGATATGTAAATATATATAATTATGATATGATATGTAAATAGTTCTTTCTCTTTTTGTTTGAGTTTATATTGTAACTTAGGATATGTGATTTTATCTTAAGAAATAAAGATTATTATTATTATTATTATTAATGTTTCTCAACAATAATTTAATAAAAATAGGACAATACTTTATTAACAAATTTCTTAAAAATGGATTAAGCCTTAACATCAATTTTATGTACACTTGCAGGAAAAAGCTATAAAAATTCATTTATATAATAATATAATAATATATAATATTTATTAATCTACTAAAATAACAATAATTTAATTGCTTCAATTTAACGTGGGGGATCAAGAAAAGGGCCTAACTGTTTAAACAGTGATGGCTCAAATGACAGAAAAGATACTGACTAATAAATAGCAGCTGCAGGTTATAAGAAAGAATTAAATTGGACGTCTGAAAGAGATGTACTTAATATTAACTGAACAAACATGACAATTTGTTTAACACTTTGATAAATTAAAAAAAAACATGACAAAATCCAAGCATGCATGCAGAGTGTAGGTACCCAAAGTGAGGCTCATCTCTAACTCTAACAAAGTACACTCTGGTTAGTTATTGTTTTTGAGAGCATTACAGTAGTTAGGGTTAAAAAAGAAAAAAACAACAACAGAGATTATCTGAACTGAAAAGTGGTTTTCACTCAGATCATAATAGTGCATGCATGCAGAAGTACAACATAGGCACGCATTGCATGCATGAGCTATTTTGAAAATTACCCAAATGATAATTATGAAATGGTGAAAGCAACAAAACAGCGGAAGTAAACTCGCACAAATAACCGCTTGCAGATGTTTTTTAAATCCTCCGGCCCGCCCCCTGCTCCCCAAAAATACTGAGATCACGCGTGATTGGGTCCCGTTTCTCGAAAGTCCCGATAGCTACATGTATCTTACACTGTATGTGGACAATGTATTCATTAAAGATTAAAATTTTGTTGGTTTTGAAAGCGAAGCAATAAAATTCTAACTCGACGAAACAAGTCGAGCTGGTTTGAGGGCTAAAAAATTCATCACCATTTTATATAGATTCTGATTTTAATATAGTTTCGGGCCTGAAAAGTTATGGGGAGTTTCGAGAAATGGGCCCTCTGGGACCAAACCTCCATTTAGGTGGAAAAATGCAAAGTTTGCTTTTGTATTCTAGCCTAAAGGGTTAGGTATGAAAATGGGTGGGAACAAAATCACAAGTTTTGGCTAGCTTTTTTTCACTGGATTTCCGGAGTTATGTTATGACGAAACTATGGCCCCAGTAAAATGACTACCCCGGTAAGACAGGTGGACTAAAAACTTTGTAGGTCTGGGCCTAAGGGCCTATAGGCTCGCCATGCCCCTGGAAACATTGCGTCAATATAGAAGTCAGCCCATTAAACTAGTTTTACACCAGGTATCATTTCAATAAATTTTTTACAACCTCTGAAACAGTTGGCTACACTTGTAAATTGCACTTGTAAAGTTTTATTGAATTGACCCCAGGCCTCACGATAACACACAGAATTGAGTAATAGAATTGAGTAATACTGCCATTAGGCCTGCAAGAGTAACTTTCTACAAAAATAAGGGTATGTTATACGTATAAATATATATACACTGGACTTTTCTATAATATTATTATAGAAAAGTCCAGTGCCGTATACTCTTATGGTCATCCTAATTGAAGGGCTAGGGGCATAACCAACCTACATTGCTTTTGAGGTCGTTTTTTATTTTTCTCGCTCAGATTTGTCCTATTTTGGCATGTGAACTACATATTGGTTGCAAAACATTGTTCAGATTTTTTCTGTTGTTTTTATTTTCCGTCGCTTTTGAGAAATAACATATGCAAAGAAAAAAAACTGCATGTCTCCCGCTGAATCCCGCTCGAAAAAAAGGAATCCCAAGGTTTACCCAAATTTCTCAATTATAGGCTGATTTTTCACATCAGATGGCCAAGTTTGGGCCCGTACAGCTACATCCTGCTCAAGAAAAAAATCCTGAAGTTCATTCCCTCAAAATCGCTTCGTTTTTATCACCAATAGTCAGCCACTTCGATTCGCACCATCTCCCTTATCCTTACAGACCTCCTTGAGGAAGCACTCCCGGTCCTTCGCTGCCGGCTCACAGTCTTTGCCCGCCTTGCTGAATTTCACCCGGCCGCAAGAACTCACTTTGAGCTGCCCAAAGCTGTATTTCAACCTCCCACGCGACCATGCAAAACCGACCTATCTGCCACTGACAATAATTCATGCGTGCTTTATCAAGTTATAATGAACTCGGTTTGACCATAGTGTGTGCATTTCCTTGAGTATTAATATAAAATAATTTAGATTTAATTTTACTTTATTGTATACAGAAAGATTCAATTTATTCTTTTTCTTTTTTTGCCGTTTTGTGTGATCTTTGATATTTAACTTTCTCTTATTTTAATTTTGACTATTTTTTTCAAAAATATCCTTGATCTGTGATCCTTGAGCCCCGATCTTTGATCCATACTTTCCATGAAACCCTGCACTGCATGCTGTCTAATAATGGTTTATAGTCGTCAAGAAAAGTATAGTCTTGACAGGGTTTGAATGGTTTACTGTACATTAATATTTGGTTATTTTATGTTTGTTTGATGTTGCTATGGTGCCATTTTATCTTATAGACTGAATATGCAAAAGAAATGAAAACTTAATGGGCGGTTTGTAAATCCTGACACAGAACAGCTATACTGTATATACAATAATGTAATCTAAATCATAAATTTATTGTTATAAGCAGCAGAACTGTATGGATATTTACAATAGCTCGCCATTGTAAATAATTATCTATACAGTTCTGCTGCTCACATTTATTTTATCCATTACTTAGAGTACTAGGTGATGGAGAATGGCAGACTAGGAGGGGGGAGGAGGGGGGGGGGGGAAGTGGGGAGGAGGGGGAGGAGGGGGGGGAAGTGGGAAGGACGGGGAGAGAAGAAGGGGGGAAGGGGATGGGGGTTATAGGAACAATAGTGATGAAGCTTATTAGCATTCCTATTAGAATTCTGTAACAGTGATGCAGTACAGAGTGTTTTCACTTACATGTACGTCATATTAAAATTCAGAAGCATTAAACAACAGTTTTCGATTCCAAAATGTTTAAGAGTTATAGGCGAACGAGTGTTATACATTTTAAGTAAGAAAAAAATGTATGGAGCGGTCATCTTGGTGCCCCACTGAGGATATGACACCAACGTGGCGGCCACAAATTCACCAAAAATCTCATCACAAAATATTGTATTCAATATGTGTCATTAAATCGGCTTATAAGCGTCTAGAATAAAAAAATAACTTTCAAATGGATCAATTTTTGTTTATTTTCACAGGTTATCTAAAATAGCGTGATGAATTGTGTGACACATTTAACACCTTTATTAATCAGAAGCAGAACATCGTTAAAACCCGAAACATTGTTGGGAAAGACTGTAACACTGGCATCCACATACATGTACCACGTAAGAAATATAGAATGTATACTTTAGATTTTTGAATTTTAATGACATCATATAGCTGTTATCTGCAACGGTCAGTATAAAACATGGACTGTGGACTACAGACTGCGGACTGCGGACTGGGTATAAAATATAGACAAGGGTATAAAACGTGGACTACGGACGGCGGACTACGGACTGGGTATAAAACACAGACTGGGTGTAAAATAACAAGGACCGAAGCTGTGAACATAACAATTAATATCTGAAATATTGAGGTACCTCGATAAATACGTAGATTTTTAATACGTAGGGGTTGCGGCATGTTACTTTACAACCGTTTGGTCTCTTGATATTAATAATTTGAAAAAAAATTCAAGTAAAGGAAAGCAGAAATATTATCTCAATTTTCGTAATTTTTCATATTTACAATCTGCTTTATACCCTGCGTGGAGAGCCCCCTTTCGAACTTCACAGGTTCTGCTTGCAGGGTATCTGCTTTACAGCGGTTCATAAATAAAGGTCTGTATTTCACAAAATGCTGGACAGGTAGACAATTAACTCTGATAAAATTCAGCAACATGTTCTATAGTCCCAGGGGCCCATTTCTTGAAAGTCCCGATAACTTTTCGGGCCCGGAACAGTATATTAAAATCGGAATCTATAGATTGGTGAAGTACTTTAAGCCTTCAAACCAGCCCGACTTGTTTCGTCAACTTAGTAAGTTTTATGGCCTTTTATTGCTTAGCTTTCAAAACCAACAAAATTTTAACCTTTAATGTAAACATTGCGCACATAAGATAGCTTTCTGGGCTGAATAACTTTTCGCAAATTTTAAAAATATTTCATATCGTTGCCATTATCAATAATATCCAGAAACGTGTTGCTGCGCATTTTATCAGAGTTAATTGTCTACCAGCATTTTGTAAAATTAATATAGACCTTTATTTTTGAACCGCTGTAAAGCAGATGCCCTGCGAGCAAAGCTTGTGAAGATCAAAGGGGGTACAATCAAAGTATAGAGCAAGGCTGATACTTGTAGAACATTTAATGCGACAACGACATAATAGAGCCTAAACTGAAAGCCAAAATGCAACTGTGGACAGCTGTTTCGACCTGGTTGGGTCTCATCAGCACGGTGTAGCAGCAAAAAGATAGACAAACTAGCGCGAACGCCAATTCTCTACCAAATCACACGTGGTGATGGCAACAGATGAGCTCAAACTGCTGGTGTACGTAAGATCTGTAGCAGATCTAGTCAGCCAAAAGGGGCTCTGCTAGCAAGGTATAAAGCAGATTGTAAATAAGAAAAATTAGGAAAATTAAGATAATATTTCTGCTTTCCTTTATTTGAATTTTTTTTCAAATATCAAGAGACCAAACGTTTGTAAAGTAACATGCCGTGACCCCTACGTATTTAAAATCTAAGTATTATCGAGGTAAATCAATATTTTATGTTGACAGCTTCGGTTCTCGTTATCTTACACCCAGTCTGCGTTTTATACCGAGTCCATGATTCTCAGGCTGTATACCCTAGTCCGTGCTCGATACCTAGTCCGTAGTCTGCAGTCCTCATTTGATACCCTAGTCCATGTTTTATACTAACCATATCTGTAACGGGCTTTTCAAACCTTTATACACCGAATGTAAATAAGGCCACCCGACAATTTTTTGTTTGGACAGGTTCTCAAGAAAAGAAAAGCAATTTGTTAATGATAAAGATCATATCAAAACAAGTCATTGTATGCATTTTCAAGGCCATATTCTTATTTTAGGAGAAGTTAGAGGCAATCAAATTTTGGGAAAAACATGAAAGCGAGGCTAGTTGAGCTAGAATGTCTTTTCTCATACAAATGCTTAAAATTTCAGTGAGCCATAACTTTGCAACCGTTAGAAGAAAAACACCCAAACTTTGCAAGATCATATACACTGAGCAGCACTTGTTTACATGATATCATTAATTTCTCTGAAAACTTGGCCAAACAAAAAACTATCCCTTTGGAAATTTCAGTTTAACTTCATACTATATGTGACCTCACACGGGAAAACGTACACTAACGCTTATCTGTTAAATGGCTAAAAGCGTTAGGTGTCCGTTAGATATCCGTTATAAAAATTTTATTTCCTGGAATTAACTAAGTATGTGTTTTTCAACAATATGGTTCCCTTACAATTGATTAGAAACAAATCACAATACATACAGTGGAGGTTTTGGCACTTATACATGCATGTATATGCACAACATGTGTCTGTACAGCTGTATCTAACCTTTTTAAGGGGTGTTGCAAGACAATTGATCAGAAACAAATCACAATACATAGAGTGTATGGGGTGTTGCAAGACAATTGATTAGTAACAAATCACAATACATACGGTGGAGGTTTTGGCACTTACATGTGTATACATGCATGTATGCACTTGTAACATGTGTCTGTGCAGCTGTATCTAACCTTTTTAAGGGGTGTTGCAAGTTATTGATCAGAAACAAACCACAATACATACTGTATGGGGTGTTGTATGACAATCGATTAGAAACAAATCACAATACATATCGGGTGTTGCAAGACAATTGATAAGAAACAAATCACAATACATAATTATGGGGTGTTGCAAGACAATTGATTAGAAACAAATCACAATACATGTACATACATGTACAGTTTGTGTACAGTGGAGGTTTTGGCACTTATACATGTATGCACTTGTAACAAGTACGTGTCTGTACAGCTGTATCTAACCTTTTTAAGGGGTGTTGCAAGACCATTGATTAGTAACAAATCACAATACATACAATGGAGGTTTTGGCACTTATACATGTATGCACTTGTAACATTGTGTCTGTACAGCTGTATTTAACCTTTTTAAGAGGTGTTGCAATACATCTCCATCCTCATCCCTTTTCTGTAGTTTGTTGAAATAAAAATGGTAGAAACTTCATTACATAGTCAATTAACTTACTGTAATTTCACAGTATCACCAGCCAAGATCTCTGGGCAACTCTATGGGTAAGCATAATTTCCAACAAAATTGAAATCACATTAATCACTGTAATGCATGTATTACAAAAATGGTGATCTCAGAGACTGGAGAGACAATTTAAAAATGATGGAGGTCAGGTCATGAACTTTATAGAATGATTAACTTCTCAAAAAAATGTGCAAAAACAAGAGAATTGGACTAAAATTATTTGTTAAATCACCCATCACCTAATGTTTCTCAACAATGATTTAATTGCTTCAATTCAACATGGGGGATCAAGAAAAGGGCCTAACTGTTTCAACAGCGATGGTTCAAATGACAGAAAAGATACATTGTTGTGTATTAACTATTAAATAGCAGCTACAGGTTATTGGAAACAATTAAATTGAATGTCTGAAAGAGATGTACAGGACTATATATATGCACATGTACATGTAATAACTGAACAAATATGACAATTTGTTTAAAACTTTGATGATTCAAGAAAAATGTGATAAAATCCAAGCATGCATGCAGAGTGTAGGTACCCATAGTGCGGCTCATCTTTAACTCTAACAAAGTACACTCTGGTGTTGCTTTTGAGAGCATTACAGTACATGTAGTTAGGGTTAAAAAAAAGAAAAAAAAACAGAGATTATTTAACAGAACTGAAAAGTGGTTTTCACTCAGATCATAATAGTGCATGCATGCAGAAGTATACAAAACACTTTCCAATTTGGATCTCAGGTTCATCATCTGTAAGATTTAGCAATTACAATGTACTACATGACTTGTATTAATAACAAACTTGGAACCTCTGATGGGTTATTGTTTAATACTGTTGGACAGTACTTTAAAAGCACTGTCACACAACCACAAGTTTATTTTTGCCTGATCAACAAGTCAGTATTTTGGTTATAATCCTTAACAGTCTATTTAACCATCTTGAATAACACAAAAATGTTAACAATACATGTAAATCAGGCAAAACAAAAATAGCACAAAGAAAATCAAAAAATTACAATGGACCAATTAAAAGATTTAATATTCACTGTGTTTCTCCAACAACTGAACAGATACAGTTGCTTATTTTATATCTTTCATTTCAAGTATTCCAGGAAATTATGCAGATTACATGCATATAAAATTATGGAGATCTTGACCTTTTTATCACTTATTTAAAGGGTGGTGTATGGAGATCTTGACCTTTTTATCACAGTTTATTTAAAGGGGCTACATGTGTATGGAGATCTTGACCTTTTTTCCACAGTTTATTTAAAGAGGATCCATGTGTAAGGAGATCTTGACCTTTTTATCACAGTTTATTTGAAGGGGCTACATGTGTATGGAGATCTTGACCTTTTTATCACAGTTTATTTAAAGGGTCTACATGTGTATGGAGATCTTGACCTTTTTATCACAGTTTATTTAAAGGGGCTACATGTGTATGGAGATCTTGACCTTTTTATCACAGTTTATTTAAAGGGGCTACATGTGTATGGAGATCTTGGCCTTTTTATCACAGTTTATTTAAAGGGGCTACATGTGTATGGAGATCTTGACCTTTTTATCACAGTTTATTTAAAGGGGCTACATGTGTATGGAGATCTTGACCTTTTTATCACAGTTTATTTAAAGGGGCTACATGTGTATGGAGATCTTGACCTTTTTATCGCAGTTTATTAAAAGGGGCTACATGTGTATGGAGATCTTGACCTTTTTATCACTGACAGTTTATTTAAAGGGGCTACATGTGTATGGAGATCTTGACCTTTTTATCACTGACAGTTTATTTAAAGGGGCTACATGTGTATGGAGATCTTGACCTTTTTATCACAGTTTATTTAAAGGGGCTACATGTGTATGGAGATCTTGACCTTTTTATCACAGTTTATTTAAAGGGGGTACATGTGTATGGAGATCTTGACCTTTTTATCACAGTTTATTTAAAGGGGCTACATGTGTATGGAGATCTTGACGTTTTTATCGCATTTTTTTTAAAGGGGCTACATGTGTATGTAGATCTTGACCTTTTTATCACAGTTTATTTAAAGGGGCTACATGTGTATGGAGATCTTGACCTTTTTAACACAGTTTATTTAAAGGGGCTACATGTGTATGGAGATCTTGACCTTTTTAACACAGTTTATTTAAAGGGGCTACATGTGTATGGAGATCTTGACCTTTTTATCACAGTTTATTTAAAGGGGCTACATGTGTATGGAGATCTTGACCTTTTTGACACAGTTTATTTAAAGGGGCTACATGTGTATGGAGATCTTGACCTTTTTAACACAGTTTATTTAAAGGGGCTACATGTGTATGGAGATCTTGACCTTTTTATCACAGTTTATTTAAAGGGGCTACATGTGTATGGTGATCTTGATCTTTTTATCACAGTTTATTTAAAGGGGCTACATGTGTATGGAGATCTTGACCTTTTTATCACAGTTTATTTAAAGGGGCTACATGTGTATGGTGATCTTGATCTTTTTATCACAGTTTATTTAAAGGGGCTACATGTGTATGGAGATGTTGACCTTTTTATCACAGTTTATTTAAAGGGGCTACATGTGTATGGAGATCTTGACCTTTTTATCACAGTTTATTTAAAGGGGCTACATGTGTATGGAGATCTTGACCTTTTTATCACAGTTTATTTAAAGGGGCTACATGTGTATGGAGATCTTGATCTTTTTATCACAGTTTATTTAAAGGGGCTACATGTGTATGGAGATCTTGACCTTTTTATCACAGTTTATTTAAAGGGGCTACATGTGTAATGGAGATCTTGACCTTTTTATCACAGTTTATTTAAAGGGGCTACATGTGTATGGAGATCTTGACCTTTTTATCACAGTTTATTTAAAGGGGCTACATGTGTATGGTGATCTTGATCTTTTTATCACAGTTTATTTAAAGGGGCTACATGTGTATGGAGATCTTGACCTTTTTATCACAGTTTATTTAAAGGGGCTACATGTGTATGGTGATCTTGATCTTTTTATCACAGTTTATTTAAAGGGGCTACATGTGTATGGAGATCTTGACCTTTTTATCACAGTTTATTTAAAGGGGCTACATGTGTATGGTGATCTTGATCTTTTTATCACAGTTTATTTAAAGGGGCTACATGTGTATGGAGATCTTGACCTTTTTATCACAGTTTATTTAAAGGGGCTACATGTGTATGAAGATCTTGACCTTTTTATCACATGTGTATGTCACCATTTTTAGTGTTACTTTAAAAAGCCAAAGTCATTTTGATATCAGTGAAAACCCAAAAATAATGGTCCAGTTTTGTTTCAAATTACTCTGTAAGTGCTCTAAGAGTAAAAATAAGTGTCTTGGGCTGCAGATGGCCAGGATGGAAATGGTCCAGTTTTGTTTCAAATTACTCTGTAAGTGCTCTAAGAGTAAAAATAAGTGTCTTGGGCTGGAGATGGACAGCATGGAAATGGTCCAGTTTTGTTTCAAATTACTCTGTAAGTGCTCTAAGAGTAAAAATAAGTGTCTTGGGCTGTAGATGGACAGCATGGAAATGGTCCAGTTTTGTTTCAAATTACTCTGTTAGTGCTCTAAGAGTAAAAATAAGTGTCTTAGGCTGCAGATGGACAGGATGGAAATGGTCCAGTTTTGTTTCAAATTACTCTGTAAGTACTCTAAGAGTAAAAAGAAGTGTCTTGGGCTGTAGATGGACAGGATGGAAATGGTCCAGTTTTGTTTCAAATTACTCTGTAAGTACTCTAAGAGTAAAAATAAGTGTCTTGGGCTGCAGATGGACAGCATGGAAATGGTCCAGTTTGGTTTCAAATTCCTCTGTAAGTGCTCTAAGAGTAAAAATAAGTGTCTTGGGCTGCAGATGGCCAGGATGGAAATGGTCCAGTTTTGTTTCAAATTACTCTGTAAGTGCTCTAAGAGTAAAAATAAGTGTATCTCATCCAGCTTTAATCACACGTATAAGAAACGGGAAAAAAACACACACCCCGAATTACAAATTCTGAGATCTATATAAGCTCTTCATTAGCATATAACCAGCACGCATAATAAGTACATGCACATTCCAATGCGAATGCACAACAATACACAACATTTCCCCCCCTCTCTGAGATAAACCTAAGTTTAACAATGTTCAGAAGTAAGCCTACAAATTAGAGTTCATAGTCTCTAAATCGCACAGGGAGGCGTCTCAAATGTTGAGGACGAGTATACTAGTAAACAGAGAATTGTTCAGTTCCTGATCTGGTTGAGGATCGACTGATGCGTCATTGAAGAAACTTCCGGGCTCGGTACTTGAACTCGGAACAGGACCGTTTGGTGCCAAAATGGTACCATCCTCTAACCGAAAAGTCGCAGGACCAATACACTTTACCACCTGTAACGGATCAGATAGGGCCGGTTTCAATTTGTGGCCACAAAGAGGTCTTCTCACTCTGACCCAGTGACCGACATCAATCTTGGGTGACTGAGCTTTGCGCCTTCTATCCCCGTAGGACTTTACCTTTCTCTGCTTAGCAGCAATGCACTTGCTTAGTTCTGGCACTGATGCCTGTTGTGGGGGCTTCAGATTATCCAGTGGCAATATGAGGTTTCTGCCAATCATCAGCTCAGCAGGAGATAATCCAGTTAGGGCATGTTTGGTTGCGCGATAGTTACAGAGCGTCGTACGAACCGCTTCAGGAAAAGACTTGCCTTCCGCAAGGGATGCCCTGATCCCCTCTTTCATCGTCTTGTTAAAACGCTCCACCCCACCATTACTTTGAGGGTTGTAAAGAGAAGTCAGCCGATGCTCAATCCCCTAGCACTTCAGGAAATCATTAAACTCAGACGACGTGAACTGTGGTCCATTATCACTGATAATGGTTTCTGGCAGTCCCCACCTGGTGAACAACTCTTGAAGTGTCTTAACAACCGTGGACGTGACTGAGCTCATAGTGGATACCTCAGTCCACTTTGAATGAATTAAGGTCATGGACAACAATCATGTACTTGTGAGACGCAGGAGCTGCAATGAACTCACTCACGATGTCAATCTGAAGTTGTTGCCATGGCCGTACGGGCCAACTAACTGGTTGGAGCGGGGGTTGTACTGGCTTCACTGATTTGCCACTTAGCGCACACGCTTCACACTCGCGGACCAACTGCTCCACATGAGAATACATATTTGGCCACCAAACAGCTTCTCTGCATCGTTGTTTCATACGCACAACACCGGGATGACCATCGTGAGCCATGATAAGCACTCAAGCTTGTAAGGACTCCGGAATCACAGCGCATGTCCCACGAGCGATGCAACACTGATTGAATATGGAGAGTTCTGATCAGAGCTGAAAGTAAGGCATAAACTCCTTTGGAACTTTACTGGGCCACCCGTTCACAATGTACTTCGAAACTTGCTGGAGAACAGCATCGCTTTTGAGGCTTCTAGCAGCTCATTTGGAGTGATGAGGGATGAAAGATTAACTTCGAAGACACAGCTATCATCCGAACTAGGCAACACCACAGGGTCTGGTTTAGTGACGACCAGACGGCTGAGCATGTCTGCAACGTGATTGTTACTTCCAGAGATGTACTGAACAGCAAAATTGTACTGATGAAGGCGTTCTGTCCATCTGAGTAAGCGCATCGGCTTGTGGCCAGACCCACTTCATGGTCTGTTCTTAAAAGGAATTTCCGACCGAATAGGAAGTTGTGCCAATGCTCACATGCGAAGATACAGGCCAAACCTTCACGTTCACCAGTAGAATACTTCCGTTCTGTGTCAGACAGCGTCTTCGAAGCGAAAACGATAGGGTACTCCTGGCAATCGATCTACTGAGAAAGGACTGCACCAGGGGCAATACCAGAGGCGTCTGTAGTGACAATAGTGGGTGCATCGGGGCTGAAGTGTGCCAAAACAGGAGGAGATGCAATCTTTGCTTTAAGGGAAGCAAAAGCTGACGACTGAGCTTCAGTCCACTCCCAAGGAACATCCTTTCGTAGCAACCTACAGAGAGGCTCTGCAAGGAGGTTGAGTTTGGGACAAACTTCAAGTAGAAATTGGTTGTGCCCAAGAAGGAAGCAACTTCTTTGGCATTCCGAGGTTTCGGGAGATCCAGAATGGCCTTGACGTTGGACTTCAGTGGGCGAACACCAGCTGCGGAAACACTATATCCAAAAAAATCAACTTCTGTTGCACCAAAGACACATTTGCATGTGTTCAGTGACAGATGATGATCATTGAGACGGGTGAGAACTTCCTTGAGGCATTTGTCATGCTGCTCTTTGCCTTTGCCATGGACAATAATATCATCGATGATATTGAAAGCACCTTTAATCCCTGACAGGATAGACGAAAGAATCTTCTGGAAAGCACTTGGGGCTGACGACAGACCATATGGCATGCGTTTGTACTGAAACACTCCATCATGGGTAACAAAAGCTGTGAGATGTCTACTGTCTACATGCAAAGGGATCTGTAGGTACAGCTCTTACGGAGGTCCAGTTTGGAGAAAACGGTGGAACTGCAAAACTCGGTCATGAGTTCTTCTTGTGACGGCAGTGGGTACTTGTCGGGAATAATGGCCTTATTCACTTCGCGCAAGTCAACACATAGGCGAATTTCCCCAGAAGGTCATTGGGCTACCACGAAATTTGAAATCCATGGTGAAGAATCAATCTTTTCGAAGACATCGGTTTCTTCCAGGCGGCGAAGTTCCTTTGAAACCTCTTCACGTAATGATAGGGGTAGGCGCCACATCCTTTGTGACACAGGTTTAACGATGGTGTCGACATTAGGCGGTTGAAGAGATCAATTCCCATAAGGCTTGCTCCACGTTTAGTAACGTAGAAGGGAAAGCAATCAACAAATTTCTCTTGATACTGTACCAATACATTAATTAAACAGAGAACCTCAATTTTCTCGTTGTTGTAGCTGAGGAGCTGCTGGCTGGGAGTGACAAGTTTTTTTTTTTTTTTTTTTTTTTTTGGGACTGACAAGTTGGTGCTTGGAAAAATGTTCCCTAAACACCGATTCACTGATGATAGACACCTTTGCGCCGAGATCAATCATGAGATCTAGCTCCACTCCTTGTATGTTTACTTGGCAGGACTTAAAATCTTTACCAGTTGTTCGGTCTTGCAAGTTAAACACGGTTACGGTTTCCCTTGTTTCATTCTTGGCACCTTGAGAAACTTGTTTAATGCCAGCCGATTTAGAGCGACACCAATTAGCAAAATGATTCATTTTACCACAGGAACGGCACTGCACACCACGAGCTGGACAAGACTTGCTGTGTGTGTTGTGTGTTGAAGAACCGCAATTTGTACACTTCTTTTCCGAAGAGCGACCATTTCTTTCTGAGGGCGGTAATTTTGCGCCAGGAGGCGAAGATTTTGGATCTCCATGAGGACTGGGAAATTTTTAAGTTTATCACTTGTGTCTTGGAAAACTGGCTAAAACGTTTGATTATGGTTTATTTTCTCTTCTAAAATTTAATTGATATCTTCCTCTTAGTGTTCTATGAGCATTTCATGTACAGCAAAGATACTTAGTTCATATTTGGGGCAGTTTCACCCAAAAACCTCAAAATCATCATGACATAGCTCCTTTAAGAGTACTGCAAGTGTTCAACAATGTAAACAATGGGAGTGAAATTACAATCACAAATCCAGTTAAATAAGGCAAACTGATAACATACTGTAACACATGAAAAACCAAACAGTTATAATGAACTGCATGATTAAAAGCTTATTACATCCAAAATAGATGTACATGTATCTCTGTGGCCTTATAGAAACATATTAATATAAATGATAAAACACGATCCATGACACTGTGTAAATTTAATTGCCTTGCATGTTTTCAATGTCCTTGAAACTTGCAGGCCAGATAAATTGATGATTAATCTCGAGATCGACAAATTAAAAAAATATATTATCAAGCGGTTTCCAAATTATCATCACATTTGTAGGCGTAGACCAAATTACATACAGAAATGGCAAATCCTTCTTTCTTGCAATGGTCAAACAACCTCTTTCACTTTTTCACACACAATCTCAGATGGAATAAAACTACTATGCAATGAAACTGCATCCCCGAAGCCCATCGTTTTCTTTGGATATTAGCCAATTATGTCAATAGCATGTTTTTTACTGTAAGTATAATCCCCAAAACTGCATCCCAAAAAATTTCAAAAACGCTTTCATAAAATTGTTCCAACTTTGCCACAATAATGGAGGCGACTATAGGAGGTACAAGCTCCATTAATCGATTGCAAAAAAAACCTCCTGCTGCCCAGAAATATGGCTGCAAGTAAAAAAACGTCATTGTGTCCTTACGTTGCTATGGCAACTCCAATGTCAATATAACACTGGTCTTAACAAATTTTCATCTTAGTTTATCTAATACATGTACAGCTGTGGTGACTGTTTTTCCATAGTATTGTTAATGATGTTGTAGTTAAATGCTCAAACTTAGGGGTTATTGCCCCCCAAAAATCCAGGTGAGCTACCTTAAGATCATCATTATACATGAACTAAAATGCTGACTTCATTGTTATGAGGTGAAAATAGAGAAAACGTGTGACAGTACTATATATACAGTGTAATATACTGTCACATGTGGTATTAAACAAACCCAGCTTTTCAGACACAAGCTAGGAAACATCATAGCAATTAAAGCTTCAACTGCACTGCACTGAGTTTCCTGGAAAATAAAGATCATGGATCAAGGAATGGGAATCAAGATTTAAGGATCACAAATAAGGAAATACACTGTATAAATAAGAGAAAACAAAATCTTTTATTGATAACAAAGCTTACTAAAAAATCTTATTTTACAATTAATTTCACTTAAAAAAAACTATTCAGTCAAAACACTATTTACATTATTCCTTTCGATTAAAAAAAAAGACACTTAATTTCGATTAAGAAAATTCATTCCATTAAAAATATATCGTATATTCGAAAAAAAGAATAAGAGAAAACTAAATAAATAAAAATATTAAGAATTAATCAAGGATTGTGCAAATAATGCAATTGTTTTCATACATATGACTTTTAAATTAAACGTGATTCGTGAATCATATTATTTTTTGTGAATTAATTTCTTGTTTACAGTGTATATTTTAGCAGTGATCCAGACTTTACTGTGGGGGAGGGGGTGGGGGAGTGAATAAGGGGGGAGGGGAGCAGTGAAAATTTTAGAGAAAACCCAGCCAGCATTTTATAGGCTTTTATGAAGTTTTCCTAACAGTTTGCTAGTATCAATTAAAATGCCAATCAAATCAAATCTATGTTGAGTAGAACACACCCCCAAACTCCTTGAGCTGACAACTGGCGTATAAACAGGTTGAACAGAAGACATAAAAGTATTTAAGACATTGACTGTTTACAACTGGACTTACTTTTGTCACAAGATCTCACAAGGTCATTATTAATTAAAACTTAAAAAATGCACCGAGTGCATTATTGAGTTATACAAGTGCACAGGAATTATTAAGAACACATGGGAATTATTAAGAGCACAAGAGAAGTGTGCTTCTCACACTTCTCAAGTGTTTTAAAAAATTCTCAGGGCTTATATAACTGAACAATGCACGAGGAACAAGTATTTTATTTCTTTAATGACCACAAGGGGGCAAGAATTTGTGCATGCTTTATCAAGTTATAATTAACGTGGTTTGACTAATCATAGCATGCGCATTTCCTTGAGTATTTTATAAAATAATTTATATTTCATTTTACTTTATTTTATACAGAAAGATTCAATTTATTTGTTTTCTTTTTTCATTTTTTTCTAATTTTTGTGTGATCTTAGACATTTTAACTTTCTCTTATTTTTCATTGACTTTTTTTTCAAAATCCTTGATCTGTTATCCTTGAGCCCCGATCTTTGATCCATACTTTCCATGAAACCCAGCACTACATGCTGTCTAATAGTAATATTGATAGTCGTCAAGAAAGTTTAGTCTTAACAGGTTTTGAATGGTTTACTGTACATTTTGGTAAATTTCTGTTTGATGGTGCTATGGTGTTATCTACATGTACCTTATGTATTGTATATACAAAAGAAATGAAAACTTAATGGGGATTTTGTAAATCCTGACACAGAACAGCTATACTGTATGTAATCTAAATCATTGTTATTTTTCTTTTATAAGCAGCACAAATGTACTGTACATATATTTACAATAGCTCACCAATGTAAATATCTATACAGTTCTGCTGCTCACATTTATTTTATCTATTTCTTATTCCTTAGAGTGGGTGAAGAAGAAGGGCAGAGAAGGAGAGGGGAAGGAGAAGGCGGGGAAGGAGGAGGCAGAAGGAGGAGGGGAAAAAGGATGGGGGGAAGTAGGGAGAGGCGGGGGAGGGGAGAAAGGAGGAGGAGAAGGAGAAGGAGGGGGGGGGAGGAGAGAAGAAGGGGGCAAGGGGATGGGGGTTATAAGAACAATAGTGATGAAGTTTATTAGCATTCCTATTAGTATTCTGTAACAGTGATGCAGTATAGCTGTTCTTTATCAGGATTTTCACACCTTCATTAAACTTTTTATTTCTTTTGTATTTTCTTTATGAACTATTAATGAATTTTACAATAATAATAATAATAATAATAATAATAATAATAATAATAATAATAATAATAATAATAACAAAAAAGTACCCCCTTGGAAATTGCAGTTTGACTTCATACAGTGGAACCCCAATTTAACGAAGCACAGGGCACCGGAAAAAACAGTTCGTTAGATCGGGGTTTCATTAAATCGAGAACCCTGATATAACGAATTTGTGGAAAAATGACCTAAAACTTTGTTAGATCGGGGTATAGGTAATAATTAAAATTTACTGTTCTGCTTCACAGTCCAACACTTCCCTGTCTGATCGGTATTGCACAGTGTACACATAACTTAAAGCACTCGTGATTTATTAATGTACTGTCCACTGTACATAATGGATAGCTGCTGACAATGTTCTTAGAGAATAAACAAAATATTATCGGTTTCATCTCTTGCCAGATTCGTCTTCTGTGGCGTGATGACATTTTATTCGTTATATCGGGGTAGTTTTTAAGTTCGGTCCTCCAGATTTGTTCGTTATATCGGGAATTACGTTAAATCAGGGTTCTTCTCCATACATTTTTCTGTGACTCTGGCCGGGCCGAAAACATTTGTACGTTAAATCGGGGACTTCGTTAAATCGGGGTACGTTAAATCGGGGTTCCACTGTACTTTTATATTTCCTGGTATTGACTAAGTATGTACAGCTGAAATTATAATAACAATGAGTATTGAAAATAACGCGAAAAGCAACAATTTTCTATGCTGATTGTTATTATTAATTTCAACCCTTGGATATGTTTGAGTCTTTGACGTCACTTTCTCCCATTCGCAGCCAAGCCTTGGAACAAGGTTGATTAATAGCCGCCGTAAATTCTCGGAAATAAATGTTAAAATAAAAAGACCTCTGATGTTCGTAATGAATTGAAATTTGGCAAGATGAGTAAGAAAGTCTAATTGTACACGAAAATGTAAAAAAATGAAAATCAGAAATTTGATAACAGGGGCACTTTTATTAATACCAGCAACAGGTTGTTAAGACCAATAAAACTGAATGTCTGAAAGAGGTGTTCAGGTCACTATTAATAACTGAACCAATGACAATTTTTGTTTACAACTTTCATGATTTAAGAAAAAAGTGACATACTCCATTAGCTTGAATGTAGAGTGTACATGTACATGTAGGTACCCATGATGAGGCTTATCTCTAAATCTAACAAAGTATTAACTTCAGACAGTTGATTTTGTGAGCATAGTAATAGTTTATAGGTGCAGAAAAATTCAACAAAGTGCACTCAGATCATAATAAACTGCATGTACATGTAGTGCATGCATGCAGAAGATACAACATTTTCCAAGTTGGATCTGAGGTTCATATTCTATACATGTACATATGTAAGATTTAACAATAATTATTATATTATATAGCAAACTTTGATAGTCTGATTGGTTTCTTCAAAACTGCTAGAATGATGTCAGTATTAACTTTAAAAGCACTGTCACACGTACAACCACAAGTTTATTTTTTTCTCATTACTTAACAAGTCAGTACAGCTATTTTGGTTATAATCCATTATATATATAGTCTCTATATATTAACCATCTTGAATAACTATCAGGCCAAAAAAATAAACATGTACCACTAAAGAAAATTGAAAATGCATGAAAAATGGTCTGATGAAATTATCTCAAATTTGCTGTGTTTCTCCAAGAACTGAACAGATACAGCCACTTATACATGTAAATGAACGTCTTTTTTCATTTTAAGTGTATTCCAGGAAATATATGCAGATTATGTACATACAGGTGTACAAATCTTGACCTTTTTATCACCAATTTTAGAGTATTGCAAGTGTTCAATCACATAAACAATGGGAGCGAAATAACAATCACAATAATTTAACTTAAATACATGTATGACAAACTAATAACAATTTTAATAACACATGAAAAACCAAATAGTTACAACAAACCAATTAATAGCTCATTGCATCCAACATACATCTCCATGGCCTTACATGCAGTTTATTAAACACATCATGATCCATGATACCAGTGAGTCTAACTTATCAAACATTAAGCTATTACCGTAAACCAAAGCTTAAGTATTCCAGTGGAGTACATGTACACCCGGGGGGGGGGGGGGGGTACTCCCGACAATTTAGGATAGGTGTGTGCCGCCAAGGTTCTCAAACCCTGACCCTATTTAAGGATACAGTGTACATGTATCTATAGAAAATCGAAATTTGATACCTTTTTAAGGCCCAATTCAGGCGTGTAGTACAGTTTTAACAGACCATATCTTTTTCGTTTTGCGCGTTGGGGTGGATACTGCAATTTAGTGACCCTATCTAAGGAATATCTAAGGATAACAATACCAAAAATACTGAGCACCTCAAAAACCCTACCCTACCCTACCGGGCGGCACATAGTTACACTATACCTATATAGTGTATATAAGGGAGTACCCCCCCCCCCGGGGATGTACACCCATCACCCCTGATAAGATGGAAATCAGGTGGTCACAGTGAAGTAATAAATCTTGGTCAGAGTTGTTTTGGCATACAAATAAATTGATTTCTCAACAGAATAATTTAATGAACACAGTAAACAGTGACATTGTTGAGCATCTATTGGTCAGCTACCTTGGGATTTTAATTTGCTCTTTCTCTCACTTTAGGATATCTGTAAAGGCAGGGTTGTCACGGTCAGGGAAAAGTCAGGGAAAAACAAAAATTTTTCAAGGTCAGGGAAAAGTCAGGGAATTTTGCAAAAGGTCAGGAAAAGTCTTAGTTCTTGTCAAAGTCAGTGAAAAGTTAGGGAATTTTGTTTTCAGTTTGGTAAAGTGAAATGACTTGTAGTAATGCGTTCAAAATCCCGTGAAAAACGTAAAGAGATCTAAAATGAAGAGAAGAATATTGATGGTCTGCAAAAGAAGCTGAAGCAAATGTAATAGTGTATGTGGTCTATTTGATAATTTGTCCAATGCAAAGTCAGTGAAAATTGTTTTGAGGTCAGGGAAAAGTCAGGGAATTAAATTTTTTTATGTTCTAATGAGTGGCAACCCTGAAAGGGGAATTATACAGACTATTGTTTGCTTGAAAAATCATTGGAACAATATAATTCACAATTTCAATTTTTAATCCGTTTCCCCAGGGGAAGTGTCAACAAGTATAACGGTTTCCAAATTCCCGAATAATTGAAGCTATTTTGTTGCAGCTATTTCTCTCACTTTGGGATAGGTGTCAAGGGGGAATTACATGTATGTAAACAATTGTTTGCTTGAAAAAAAAATGACCTGGGCAACATAATTCACAATTTCAATTTTAAATTACATGTAGTTTTCCCATGGGATTAGTGCCAACAAGTGTAATGGTTTCAGAATTCTCAAATAATTGAAGATATTTTGACAAAATCCTGCATGTTGTGTGGCCCCAACTTTTAAACAGGTTAGAACTAACATGCTGGGTACAACATGCTGTTAGTGTTATTTTAAATACATTTACCAACTAATTTTATATACTATAAATTATTATAGTGAACAAAATCCTGCATGTCTTGTGATTGATCATACTGTACACATGCACTTTTTGATCAAATAAAGATCCAGCACATTCGTTCTGTATCATTGTATGTATTATTAAAACTTTAGTTATTTGCTTATAAAGTGCTGGGCACAAAGTTTTATTTGACATTTACCAACTGAAAAAGTAGTGACCATTAAAGACTGTATACTCTTAGGTTTAATTAAGCTCAGTAAAATACTGTTTAATAAAACTTTTAAGCCTACGTTTATAATGCATTGCAAAGGTGACAAAGGTCGTGCATGAGGATGAGTTATAAGTTTGCAAGAATACATTTACATGTAGCTCTGAATGGGGTATATATATAAATAAAAATTTTGCAGTTACATGTAACTTCCTCACTGCATACATATACAGAAGCAATATTTCGCAGTTAATTAACTGCAAAGTTTTTGCTCTGTACATAAATACAGAGACACTAATTTGCAAAATTTTAAATTGTCTCTATAAGAGGTAGTTAAATGTGCAACCTCGTTCCCAGGGTCTCTCTTCTTCCCGCCCCCTGGAGCGAGAGAGAGAGACCCTGGTTGGGTCTGGTCACGTGTCTTCCAGAATCTGGGAGATTCCAATTAAAGGACACGGGGGAGGGGCGGCAAAGTGTGAAATTTGTCTGCTCTCGCTGGGCATTGCGAAACAAATGCAAAAGCGTTCGGCGACTCGCGATAAATGTGAAGCGGCGTCCGCAGACTTCAAAACATATCCACATGGTCTGGTTCTGAAAGTGTAAGTTGCTTTAGGATCAGAGGAATTGTCACTGGGCTTGAAGATTTACCGCAGTAAAGCTAATTTTGAACTTGCTGCGGAATAAGCTCGCGCTCTTGATTTATGGCATTGTTCCGGACTGTGATGAATTATCGCTACATACTGCTTAACAGGCGATCTTCAAGCTTCATTCGAAAGGCCCATTAAAGTGCTGCCGTCTGTTCTCGGGCGATGGCAAAGCAAGAACTGAGAAGCGGCCGCCACGGAACCAATGTTTGCCACGCTGATCAACAGTACACTTTTATAACAGGAAACGATCGAGAGAAGACAATGATAGCTTTTATTCTTCGTGTGTGAGGCATGTTGTTCAGTTCAATGTTCACCAGTTCCAGTCATTTGAATGTCTATACATTGTTCATTTATTGACTTTCAAATTTTTGAGCAACAATTTTATCCTTGCGCAATGTTTATTCGCTTTTGTTTGAATCGTTTGACTGAACCGTTTCATTAAAGGGCTTTGTTCATATTATGTTCAGTTCGAAAAATTATAAGCTGTCAAGATCTTTTGTCCCTATTTATTCAGTTATAAACGGCGGGCATAACATAAACAGCAAAAATAAAGCACTTTTTACGGCCAAAGAGATTTCATAACATCCCTATTCGGTTGACGATAAGCCTGGGATGTTTTATCTGTTTTATTCCGGGTCTTGCTATAATCACAGAGAATTGTTTACGTCTTTTATATATATCTTGCAATACAGGTTCCTATTTTCAACAAGAGGTTATGGAACATGGAACATATTTATTTCACAGCCACAACTGAAACAATAACAGTCGCGCACAGCACGAGCCTAGCCACTGTACAGAAAACAAGACAACGTTACAAATACTGTCTACCCCTCCTTAGGATTATAATTGTCCACCAGACACGTGACCAGACCCAACCAGGGTCTCTCTCTCTCGCTCCAGGGGGCGGGAAGAAGAGAGACCCTGGGAACGAGGTTGGTTAAATGTGAAATTCACATTTGTCTCAAGCCCGCTCTGAATGAATGGTATATGTAATTGCTCAATCTGCTGAAAGATTGATGGAAATGTTTTTTAGTGTATATGCAGAGGAACGGGTTTGAAGTTTGTTGCAAATGTACACTTTTGGTCAGCATTATTTTTTTCATTAAAAAAAAATTGATGCAAACATGTGCGTTTTTTGTTGTTTTCCTGGGAAGTAGAAATGGGCATTTTTGGATTTGCAGTCGAATGAACAACCATATGCAGCGAGGTCACGGGTTCAAACCCCGTTGAAGTCCTGAATTTTTTTCACGCTTCTTTTCGCAATTGCTTAAATTGCGTTCACAACTGCGAGGATCATTCTTCATTTGATTTCGTTTCCGCAGTTCATATATGATTTATTTTCATATATATCATTTCACACTCATTCCTTTCACAGGAACATATGAACCTACAATTGACCTGCTCCCAACGTCAGTGGCTTCATAGCTCAGTTGGTAGAGCATCGCACCAGTATGGCGAGGTCACGGGTTCGAACTCCGTTGAAGTCCTGAATTTTTTCAGGCTTCTTTTTGCAATTGCTTAAATTGCATTCACAACTGCGAAGATCATTCGTCATTTGATAGTTGTAACTATGGCATGTGACTAACTAGAAAACTCAACTGTTAATTTAGCTCCAGGCTCAAAATTATATTAACTATTTAAATTATCAGTACTTTGTTAATAAAATGTGTGTAGGTATTTTTAAAATAGAGTTGTAACAAATAATAAGTAAATAAAGTATTATTATAATTAAGCTTATTATTATTATCTATTAAAGTAGTTGGGTGTTAAAGCTATGAAACTTATCGCTTTGTCCTAACAAGTGATCATTACTATCACTTGTCCAGATATGTGAAAGCTGCAGAGTTTCAATTTTCGTACATAATAATAATAGCGGAGCACTTGCCAGGCCGAAGGCCTGGCTGCGCAGCACCATACTCACAGAACCTGTGTCCGTCATTTTTCATGGTCATGGCTAGCGGAATGTTTCGCGGGCGCGCCTCCGTGACATGTGTCAGTCGCGCAAGTGTGGCGCGGCTACACAGTCGTCAGCTCTGTAAACATTAAAAAAGTTGGATCTTTCGCAGTGTTTAGTGGAGCAGTAAAGTCGTTACTTCCCTGCATTTTTTCGCGGTTTGCTACTCAAGACAGGGATACTAATTAAGGGATTCTCAGAAGCCGCTTTAGTGGAAAAAGAAGAGCTTTCGGGGATAAAATCTTGCTTCGAGGAACCCTCATACGTTTTTATCAATCCCGGCGTAGTCAATCGATAAAAATTGATATCGGAAAATCATTCGATAAATCGATAACTATCGATAAATTGATTTTAAACGATATCGACTTTATCGGTCATTCGATAAAAATCGATACTCACACGCCGACGAAGTGTTAATTTTATCGATTTTATCAGATTCATCGATCGTTATAGAATGGATAAAAATTATCCTGTTTCCGTTGACGGGGCGTTTGACTGTGACTCTTTAAATGTAGATATCAAAGGCGGCAATGAAATGATTTGTTGACAAGCACTGACAAGAGACCAAAGAGATCTTCCTGATTTTATTGCTCGATTACAAACATAAATTATTTTTCCTTTTCCGGCTTCTCGGCTTCAAGGTTTTCGTCTAAATTTTCTCTTTTTCCTTTGTTCCGGCGGCTTTGAAACCACGTTTTAACCTAAGAAATATGGGGAATAAGAAGTGATCAATATAAGGAATGATTCAAAAGTATTTGCATGACTACAACCTAAGGCAAAATTAGTTGGGAAGGCTTGTAAAACGCTAAAAAATGACACTACCTTTGGGTTTCAGCTCAATTAAAGCCCCGCGTAACGCTTTTTATAGCCCCCCTCTCCCCCAAATCCAATGTTGAAGACGTCTATACAAAAGACAGTGTAAGGTAAGTATTTGCGTTAACAGTAGCCTGCGAGCAAGCTCTCGGGTTCGGGTTTGGAGTTTTTTTTGGGGGGAGGGGGTGGGGGAGGGAAAGGAATGAGAGCTTGCAACGATGTCTCAGAAATTTGAATGTTTAACCCGTGAAAGCTAGCGGAAAATGCTGATTGGTTGAGATTTAATTGGATAATAACGTCATCATTGTTCGTGCGTCGTGCGTGATCAAGAAAACAAAATCACGGAGAGCGGAGGAGATTGTATTCATAAAGCGTGCGAGAATTTTTCAAAATATGTGAAGTTTCCTTCGGAATTGAAACCCGGGCAACGTCAAGCAGTTGAAGCACTACTTAAAGGCAGTGATGTCCTCACTGTTTTACTGACGGGCTATGGCAAAAGCTTTATATTTCAACTGTTTGCTGCCGCGGCTGCAAATTGAAAGGAGGCAGCATCAAACAGTGTTGGTTGTCTGTCCGTTACAACGCATCATCGACGACCAGGTAGCAGAAGCCAGAAGTATTGGAATGTCTGCGGCTTCTGTTGCCGATGTATCTAATGAAGAATTAAGATCGGCGAAGTTTCAGCTTTTGTTTGGGTCAGCCGAGAAAGTTGTGACCTCTCACGCTGAAAGTTAACGGGAAAAAATATTCAACCGTTCAAACGGCGGCTGTTAAACGTTTAAAAAAAATCTTCACCCTTTCGAACGGCGAATGTTAGTACCCGTTTAGATGAAAGATTTCCAGCCATTTGAACAGCTATCGAAAGAGCTCTAGTGTTTTGGCCGGTGCTATTTTAGTTTATTTATTTTTGTTCACCACGCAATTTGCATATGTTCGAAAGTAATTTGAAACCTTTTCAATAAAAAACATCTCGCGATTCACAAAATTATAAACACGCTAGCGAAGTTTTAACGAAGCTTTACAATATCTACAATATTAAATCATTTGGATCTTCTGCTTTCGGTTTTCTCCCTACACAGATCTATATTTGCCATACTTGCTGCGAGCAAGTTCCGTTTTTTTTTTCACGTGGACTGTTACATGTTTGTTGACATTAACGCTCGTTTCCGGTTTGCGCTGATTGGCCGAATTCTGACAGCTCGGACAGCGGGAAGCCACGGGAAGTATTGGGGGCGGCATTCAAATTTCTGAGACATCGTTGCAAGCTCTCGCTCTCCGCTCTCTCAAACCCCGAGCCCGAGAGCTTGCTCGCAGGCTACGTTAACAGCAACTTTGGAAGAGGGGGGATGAGGGGGGAGTGGGGAGGAAAACAAGGAACCTTCCCAACACTTTTGTCTTTGGTTGTAGCCTAGTGGAATAATCTGAACCAGGGATCTAAAGCGGATTTCAAATACAACACACACTGAGTATTACTTAAAGTTTGTAGAAAAGATGTAGCAATTTTTATCGATTAACGAACAGGGAAGTTGTTAGAAGTGTTTCTGCGACCTCTTTAATATCTTTTGGTGTTTCCGTTGCGAAAAATGGTACGATAATTCAGTTTCGATAAATTCGATATTTATTGATAAAATCGATAGCCCTAATTCAAAAATCGATAATTATCGACTACTCACAACGAAATCTTGTATCGATTTTTATCGAATTTCGAAAAAATTAATCGATTTTTATCGATTTTTATCGATTGTTATCGATTATCGATATTATCGATTGACTACGCCGGGTATCAATGCAGGAGCAATGCGGGGGATGCCTTGTTTTTATTACGGATTTCAGAACCGAAGAAGCGGAGTTTTAATGAATAATTATTTCCAAGCAGTTCAGTGACTCAAAGGTAAAATAAATCACATTTTTCGTTGGGAATTTATGTTGATATCAATTTTTGATTGACTTTTCCTTTGTGTTTTGGAGACATGTTTATGAAACGTGCTCAAATGAAGTCGTGCTGTTATCTTTAAATTTCATCGAGGACAGCTTTGCTTTGATGCGCTGTAAATCGTACGTGTTTTACTTTTATACATAAACTAATGAAGATTTGAATAAAATTTTTCGAAAGAAGATTGTGTTGTCCATTTTTATGTGTTTGTTCATTCATTAGATAGATTGAAAAGCAATTTTATAAACAAAACAAGACTTTGATTTTATAGTACAGTTCTATCTTCACTCGCATCGCCTTATGCAAATGTTTGTGTATTTTTGCAATTTTGATTTCCAAATCAGTTTCTCGGGCAATTTTTGGCAAACAAAAACTGTATTTTATTCGGAAAGTAGTTGTACCTGTAATTCTAGACGGAGAAAAGTTGTTTTTGTGAACTTTTCTACGGTCTAAATGTACTGTGCAGACGGTCGGGTAATAAGCTTACTGTTTTTTGAGAATTGCTAAAATTGAAAAATAGCCCGGTCGTCAATCTTAATTCTTGTGCTTCCGACCTTTCACCTTAGTTAAGTTTCACTTTAGTTAAGCTTGTTCATAGTGCTTCGCTGTTAGGCTCTGCCTATCTATATATATTAATAAATGTACGATAAATTTGCGAGTTAAAGGGTTTATAAAACACTGATTACCTGCTCAGGCATAAAAATCATTGATTGATTGACATACCTGTGCTGACTGTGCTGCTGCTGCTGCTGCTGCTGCTGCTGTTTTACTCGCATCAATACAGTGAAAGCCAAATATGTTCTTATAAAGTGTTATCGCTCCAGGTTCCAAGTCATTGCCGCCCCACGAGACATTTCCAATCACCTTACAAATTTTCTCTCCTCTGTACAACGCCATCTTGTGTCTACTGAGAGCACCCTCGTCCCCAGTGTCTTCTCGGTTTTCATTATCGTGGGATGAATGAACAAAAGCAAAAATTAAAAAGAAAATTAAAAGAAAATTGAAAGTTAAAAAACATGAAGCCATCGATAACAGTGTATAGATTCCCAGGTCTTGTCACAAGTTGACAGTACCTCTAATCATTGGTAAAATAATTCTGAATCATTTACCTAAATATTGGGATCCAGTTTATTAAGCCTGGTTCCCACTAGTGAAATAAGCATAAGTGTAAGCGCAAGCATAAGCACAAGAATGTTCCCACTTGTGAAATAAGCATAACACTGGCGACGTACGCATGCGCAGTGAAAGTCTCGGTAGGAAACAAGATGGCGGTTGATTTCTTGTGCTTATGCTTATGCTTATTTCACGCCGGTTCCCACTTGTGAAATAAGCACAACACAAGCGAATTAAGCATAAGCGCAGTCGTAAGAAAAAGGAAAATGTTCCTTTTTCTTGTGCTTACGCTTATGCTTATTTCACGCCGGTTCCCACTAGCGTTATCTTATGCTTATGCTTGCGCTTACGCTTATGCTTATTTCACTAGTGGGAACCAGGCTTTAGGGTCTGACTTCACAACGCAGCACCATCTTGTGTCTACTGAAAAACCCCGTATAAAATCAGAAAACGGCAAACTGATCCTTACGGCAAGGCGATGAAGGAGTAAATAAAAGAATAAAACAAAATTTATATATATATTAAAACGAATTTGCCCAATATTTCGGTTTGAAAACAAACCTTCTTCAGGGGCTAACAGAAAAATGAAAAATGAAGTTAAAACTAAAAGTTCGTTACAAATAAGAGTTTGAAATTATGAAAATAAAAACAATAGATTATTATTGGTGCAGGAGACTAGGTTTCGTATGTCAATGAGTTTCGTCACGTCTATTTATTCCTAGATGAGATAACGTTTTCCCTTTGTGTATCAAATGAGCCTCTCTCGCCTTTCTCACTGCGTCACGATTGCTGCGTAAGAGTTCAAGCGGGATTAGAAGAACATCGTTGATTGAATGTCCAGCTTGATTGAAATGTAGGGAGACAGGAGTGGGATCGTTGAGTTGATGATGGTTTATGATGGAACGGCGGTGTTCTCCAAATCGTTCATTAAGTTGCCGTTTGGTCTCTCCGATGTATTGGCATTTACATTTCTTACATTCAATCAAGTAAATAAGATTTTTGGATTTGCAGGATAAGTTGTCGGTGATTTTTCTTTGTTCGGTATTTATTATCGCGGCGCCTGGGGACGACATTGCAGCCAGGGGGACATTGCACCAAACTTAGGTAAAATGGGTGAATAAAAAAGAAAAAGAAAAAAGCCATCGATAATGGTTTACTGATTCCCAGGTCTTGACACTAGCCGGGGGTGTACCAAGTCGGCATTAGCAAACGAAAACCCCGACCCCCCCCCCCCCCCCCCAACCCCGGGACAAGGTGGGGTGTAGAAGGGAATAGTAGGGGATTTGATACAAAATCTGCCCGAGAAGGTGGGGTATTTGAAGCGTTTAGTAAATTTAGCTGCCCCGTGGGGGTGGGGCATAGGTGGGGAATTGTGCATAGTCTGCAATGTCAAAGTCAACGGTTGCCCGTATAAAACTTCATCAAAAACTATAATAACGGCAAAACCACAGCGACAAACCAATGAAGAGTGCAGCCGGATCTATCGTAGACCTGGATCAGTAAAAATCTTGAAATAGTAGGTAAAAACTGATCCTTACGGAAAGGAGAAGAGATTGAGACAGAAGTGAAATAAAACAACAGTAGTATATATTTGCCCGTTATTTCGGTTTGCAAAACAACCTTCTACGGGGGCTAAAAAACAAAAATGAATACAGTTATAATAGGGGCTCATCCTCGGTGTAAGAACCTGTCAAATTCACGAGTGATGTAAAACAAAGAAAACAAAAGGCATAAAACAATAGAGTCAACTGGGAATGCAATACTACAAAGGTAAAAAACAAAGGAAAAAGTCACAGGTTCTTACACCGAGATAAACCCATAATAGGACCGTTACTTATAAACCTTTTGAAAGATAACATAACAGAATAACAGAAAATGATTGGTAAGAAAGAAGCTAAATGTCACTAACTATTAAAGTTCATCAAGTCTACTAATTATACCATCTGTACCATGAGGATCAAGAGTCATCGCTTTATCGCTTTACCGTTTTTATCTGAAACTTAATCTCTCGAGTGTCTCTTGAAAAAGTTAAGTCAAAGGTGAGTAGCTTTTGTTATTCATAAGCCATCCTTGCTCAGTGGGCATTGCAAACACAAAAGCAATATTGATTTAAGAACTGTGATCAATATTTTTAGATTTTGCACCCGTTCTTGGTCTCATTGTGCGCACAAATAGCAGAATTTAAGTACTCAGCTACAACGTGGCGCGATATATAGCATGAGAAAACTTCAGTTTTTGTCAATATATATGTCAAATATTTGACATACATCAACTGAAGTTTTTGACCTTCGACTTATTCATAAGAAAAAACTCAAGCCAACTCAAGCGAATTGTGTGTTTTCACTTCGGTTCAGATTTAATTTACGTTCATATCACTCATCTGATGTCAATGGACTGGAAGCAGTATTCTGAAAAGGAATTCAATATTCCTACGAAAGAACAAACAGAGTCTGGAACTTACTTTCTTCAGAAGTAATAACATCTTTATCCTAAAATAGCTTTAAGCAGTCAGCCCGGCGGCCAGTTATAAGATCTCTAAAAGTGCCAAGGCTCTTACGTAGGCTTTAACCGCAAACCGACCCGCCCAGTATTAGAGAAATCTATTTGGGCGTAATTGATTCTAAGTTCTAAGTTCTACGGAGTTCGCGTAAAAATATGCACAACATCGAAAATAGGTATGTGATCAGAAGATGCATTTAAAGATTTATATAAAATCACATTGTTTTATTTGTTTTTTGGATCTGCAGTGTTTGCAAAGGTCTGTATACTGTTTTTATCAGTTTTATATTCCTATTAAACATTTGGTGGTTGCTGTCGTGAAAATAGAGCTTTGCTCTGGCTGGTTGAAAAAACTTGGCAACTTTAAAATAAAGTTTCATGACTCACCATCAGTACCTTTTCCTTTTCAGGCTAACAACCAAGTGCCATCTAACACAGACCCGAGGGGAACTGGGGGTATCAGCTGATGTTTTGACTTAACGAAGCATCCCCAGGGGTTGGGGTTGGGGTATTATTCGAGATTTGAGCAAGGTTTTTTCCAAATCCCCACCTTGTCCCGGGGTCGGGATTTTCGTTGACTCATGCATAACTTTCACGCCGAAGGCGCGAGTTTCTATGTGGGAGACGGGCATTCACCGCCCGAAAAACTATTTTTCATGTTACTGGTTAAAAACGCAATTTCTGTATTCCTGAGACTAAAGAGCGTTTGTGTACGTGGTAAAGATATAAACTCTGCAGTTAAGCTCAATTATCATATGACCCGTACGGCCCTGCGAATCTTTTCTTTGCAAAACCATTGATGAAAGTCCCGTATGAGGGCCGTACGCATTTGCGCGAGCGGGGCCGGAAAAAGCCGTACGGCCCTACTACAAAAGTGGACGGCCTCGCGCGTTAAAATTTCAAGTAATTTTGTCTTCAATTTGGTCATATGATAAAATGCTTATTGACTAAGTTAGGTCGGGCCGGATGGTAAAATATTTGGCTCTCGGTCATGGCGCACGGACCTCGCTGCGCTCGGTCTGTACGCCATGACCTCGAGCCAAATATTTTCCCATCCGGCCCTCCCACTTAGTCAATAAGTACATATTCTCAACCATTAAACCAAAATTTTCAATCTATATTGCATCATTCATTACATTGGAACATGGGTTTTCATAAAACGTTTTGTTACTTACTCACTTTTATAGACATCGCATTCGGTGAATATTTTCCGTAAGGCAGTATATGTACTACACTCACCTGTTATTCTCTGTATGACCAGCGGATTGCTCTGTGAGCACAAAAGACACGATAGAAAAACATTATAACACGTATAACCTGAATTACACGACTTCACCCTTTGCTTTTCTTCTAGAATGTAAAAAACTGATATATTCTAGGAAATTCTGGTACCCACTTGCGTACTTCGCGTAAAGGCAGATACCTTCTTGTTGACAGTGCCTCTAATCATTGGACAAAATAATTCTGAATTATTTAACTGAATATTAGGAACCAGTTTATTAGAAGCGCTTGCCAGACTTGGGTCAGTAATGTTTTTCTTTTTCAGTCGTTTCAGGTAATAGGGTTTTTCAAAGAGAGAGGGGTTCTTTAATGTTCGCTAGAAGATGTTAGCCCCGAGGGGGTTCTGTGGCCACCTCCCACAGAAAATTACTAAAATCTAGAGGCTCGAAAATACAGTGGGACCCTGTCAATAAGGCCACCGATGAATGAGGCACAGAAAAGTATAAAGGTAGAATATGGAGCGCACAGCGAAAATAATGAAGTAAAATTGTTCAAAATACCTTGATACCTAGATGTTTCGGCACTCTATAGTTTTCTTTAATATCTCTTATGTTATATGAAGTCAATATGGTACTGTCGTGTGTCTGTATGTAAAACTGTATATTTTAATGATATACGTTGACAATCAACAAGGTAACAAACAACGAGCTCTTCATGTAAATTCTGCAGCTATCACTGAGCTATTGCAGTTTTGTCCAACGATCATTATCCACACAAAGGGATTTTTTTCTTTTACGTTTCGTTTTCCAGCAGGATCTCAAAACAGTCAACATTCATTAACAGAACGGATGAATTTGCTGTTGGAATCAGGCCTTATGATCTATAAGGCCTGACTCTACTCTGAGCAAACACGTTTGTTCTGGTTACTTGTTAGATTTTTCCAGTTTATTTTCAGACTTGCTCATTCAATTTTTTACACTTTTTGAAAGCCGAGTGTTGAATTGAACTCTTGAAAAGGCAGACAGATTTTTTTCCTTGCCAGATAAATTAATATACAGTTGACAAAAAATGAAAACTTATGGTGTCTCGGGTGGCTGTTGTCATTAAATTTTGTAGAATGTCGATAACTTCGATTGATGGTGCAGTGTAATGTCTCAACTACCTTGGATTCGCTTAAAAATGGGTGTTTGTAGTTTTTATTTAACAAACAGATTCCATTTTGCCATGCATCTCTTCAATAATAGAGTAACACTGAGATGGCGTCAAAATATGTTAAGAACAAAAATATGGCGAAGGAACCGCAGGCGATGTTATCACATTTTGACGTCTTTTGTGATATAAAACTGAACAGACGCACATGCAGCAAAATGAAATTCATTTGTTTTATACAATTCAATAAGAGGGAAAAAATTACCCTCGTAGAACTCCACTATGGTCATGACTGTTCGACGATTTTTTCTAATTTCGGAATTTTTCCACGTCATCGAAACACCGTTTGGTTTAATCTTTTTCCTAGTTGTCAATAGCTTCTGCTAAACATTTTCTTGATGCCTTCACTTGCTCTTTTTGAAAAAATCTTGTCCACATTTTCAAAACTGTCCGCCATGTTGGACGAAACAAAGATGAAACAAATTCACTATGACGTCAGCTGCGCGTCTGTACTCTAATAGATAATAGTAATGACCAATCAACTGATGCGCGTAGAAAATTGACAATTTTTCATCAAGCTGAGCTGTCAGTTAAATGATTTGCAGCCATGTTCCACAGACCGTAATTTTCACACTTTGGTGATCAATTTAGCCGCCCCCTCACTTTGAAAAACGTGGAGGCGCGATGGCACAGTGGTTAGCGTGTTGGACTTCAGATCTTTAGGTCGGCGGTGGTTCAAGGCCAAGTTCCCGGCCGAGTGTGTCACCTGTGGCTCGTGTGTAACTTTACCTTACTCCGGCCGAGTGGGTCACCTGTGGCTCGTGTGTGTCTTTGCCTTTCTCCGGCCGAGTTGGTAACATGTGGCTCGTGTGTGACTTTACCTTTCTCCGGCCGAGTGGGTCACCTCACTCACCTGTGGCTCGTGTGCAACTTGACCTCACTTTACTTTTAAATACGCTCCGTGGGACTTGTGGGTAAATATTTGAAGATAGTAAAAAGCTGTTTTTTAATTGACTAATTGTTACAAGAATCAATATTTCAGGTGAAAACCTCGACTTAAAAAGTGTCCCAGAGCAGGTTACCAGTCAAGTAACTTGAATATTAAAAACCTGTTGGGTAGATTCAGCGTTTATCGTTTTTAGATTGCTTTTAACAGTTTATTCGAGACTGGAACTGTGTTTTCATGATCCCTACCCTGTAGGTTAAGTAGGTTAGCGGTTTGCACACACATACTCCCTCGGCTTCTTTTTACGTTTTCATTGAAGAAGGGGGGGAGGGGGGGGGGGGGGGGAGGGGGCGTCAACTCACTCAGTATTTCTCGCATCGAAAACATGTCGTTGTTACATTTTGTCACTTGATAGTTATGTCTGGAATTTTACTTCACATTTGTGCTCACTTCTAATACTGATTTGATTTTAATAATAAAGTAAATTTCTGGGGTTTAAGCTGGGACAGTTTCTAGTGATGAGCGTGTCAGTCGCAAGACACTAAAGGTGGATTTCCACTGTCGCATTTTGTCTACGCGCGTTACCGTACGTAAAATTTGAAAACGTGCGGAAAAACGAACTTTTACGCACAGAAGTCGTACGTTGACTTTACGTTGTTTAATTTCTACTGGCGCGTTTCTTTTATTTTTTTATTTATTTATTTTTTATTTTCCAAATTCTTGCTCTCCATCGATTAGATGATTCTTAGCAAGTGATCAGCGGTCTTACTAATAATATTAAACAACAAAAATAAAAAGTCAGAACATAACTAACTTGGCTCTGAAAGAATTTGCAGTTTCTGCCTCAACAACGTTCAGGGGTAGTCCCTGATTGTATTAGGAAAAAAAGAAAACAGATGATAATTTGTTTCAGATGCTGGGACTTTATACGAAGATTTATGCATGTGCCTGCTAGAGCGACCAGCAGGCTCCAGATACTTCTGTCGATCTATCTCAACTAGGTTATGGTGCATTTTGTATAGCATCGTTAGCCTTGCTTTCCTCCTACGCAGTTCTAAAGTTTCCCATTCAAGTTCTTCGAACATTTCTTTGACACTAGCAAATCTTTCATAGCGATGTAGTACGTAACGTGCAGCTCTGCGTTGTACCATTTCCACTCTATCCCTGTTTTGTTTGGTGTATGGATCCCAAACCGTTGAAGCGTATTCCACAGTGGGCCGGACTAAACTCTTGTAGGCAATAGACTTCAGATCTGGAGAGTTTATCCTAAGGTTTCTTCTCAGAAAACCTAGTGTCTGATTTCCTTTTGTAACAATGTTGGATATATGTTGATTCCAACGTAGATCCGATGTTATTGTTACTCCCAGATACTTTGCAGAGTCGACTGTTTCCAGTATTTTGCCATGTAAGATGTATTCATGGATCAATGGATTACGTTTGCGAGACACACGCAATACTTGACATTTGTCCGTATTACGAGCGGAATTCACGCACGTTTTACGTATACGTACTAATCCGAGCGCTTTCGCAAAAGTTGAACAAACCGTCACCAGCCGCCTGTGTTTACACAAGAACTTATCCAGTTATCTGGATTTCGTGCCCATCCTCTGTGGAAGAACCTGTGAAACTCATTAGTGACGTAAAACAAAGAAAACAAAAGGCATAACACAATAGAGTCAACTAGAAATGCAATACTACAAAGATTAAAAAAAAAAACAAAGGAAAAAGTCACAGGTTCTAACACCGAGGTAAACCCGGATTTTTGTCACATAATACCTGTGCCATGTGACAGCGCCACATTAAACACTTGCTTGAAGGTTTGAAATTTGTCGATAGCACTCTCAACATGGGAAAATATGCCGATGTGGAAGCTGTAATAATCGAAGAGGTTAGAAAGTATATCTGCTTGTGGAATACCACCGACGTTCACTACAAAAACAAGACAGTCAAAGAAAATGCGTGGACTTCAGTTGCTGATGCACCGTGCACCACGTGCACCACGTTCACGCAATTCAAATTCACGCTTCAGCCCAGGCCGCAGACGAAAGCTTTTGGCGCCAAAACCAATGCGAACGGAAGAGTTTACTGACTAATGCAGCGGAACATGTTCCATTTTACGGAACAGTGGGAATTGTTTACGTGCGTTTTATTTACGCCTGTTTTACGCGCGTAAAAATTTACAAGACAGTGGAAATCCATCTTTATGCGTTTTTGTCTACGCACGTGAACGTACGTAACATTTGAAAACGCACGTAGAAACGAACTTTTAAGAAAATTTTTACGACTGAACTGTTACGTATAAAAACGAACGTTGACTCTACGTTGTCCAATTTCCACTGGCGCGTTTCTTTACGAGCGCGAAGCAAAATTAAGTAGAAAAAAACGTAGTCAGTGATCGCGAGCGCTTTCGCAACAGTTGAACAAGGTTTAAGTTTTTCGCGGCCGCCTGCGCTTGCGTTTGTTTGTGAATCAATAAAATGTATCGCGGGCCTGGCTGACCAACGTTCCATGCCTCTCAGATTTGTGTATTTATTCGGCGGTGTAGCGGAGGCAAGATATGTTAGTTGTGTGGCCGATTTAGACCCATTTCCTCATTAGAATCTGTCTACTAACTGGTTCTTTTCCTTCCTTCTTTCTATTTTTTGCCATCTATTTACATGCAATGTTTCATTCAGTATTACATTTTTATTTAAAGGCCCACTGTCACCCAAAAGACGTTGCGGTCGTTTGTTTTTGTTTTGAAATGCTCCATTGTTCATATTCATGATCTGATTGGCTACACGCATGCAAGCATGAATTTCTTGTTACACAAAATTCAGCACAGAAAGAGATCACGGCGCGCACAGCATTTTGGGTGAAGGTGGGCCTTTAAGCATTATTACATCATTATTATTCAAATATATCATGCAATGATAGTTGGAAAAAGTTATTTAAAGGGGGAAGTAAAGTATTTGGACAGATAAACGCAATTTCAGGGTAAAGACTTAGACCTAAATTCTCGGTTCGATACTTTAAGTCTATTTCGTCTTTGAATTCATGAATAGTTATAGCTTTAGAGTGGAGTTTGCTGATTGAAGTGAATAGCAACGCATAAATAAAAGAGTATAGTTCAATTTGATAGTAACTTTTTGTCCGTGTTGACTGGACTATTCCCGAACAAAGTTTGCCAGAGCTCCTCATTGCGGATTCTTTGAGGCCGCCAGATGTTGAAAATACGCCTCAGGCAACTGTTTATGAGGTTTGTATCCTTTGTAGTGTCTTCTTTGTCTTTCTCCATGTCTCCGAACCATAGAGGAGCACAGACTTCACATTTGAATTGAAGATGCACAGTTTAATCTGTATGGTGATTTCTTTAGAGTTCCAGATGTACAAATGCTGCTTTTTCCTTGCCTATCCTTGCTGCTACATCTGTGTTAGTTCCACGCTGTTTGTCCATGATGCTGCCAAGGTATGTAAATGAGCCCATCTCCTCAAGTGACTGTCCCTCCACCATAATTGGACTGTGATTGCTGGTGTTGATGCTCATAATCTTTGATTTAGTCTAGCTAATCCCGAGTACTGCTCTTGCCGATACCAGGAGCAGATTTACGGGCGGGTTTAGGGGAGGGGACGAGGGAGCCGAGGGACCTCTTTTGTCTGAGAAAACAAGGTCTATCTGATGGTATTTCGAGATGGATGACTCTATTTTAATTAGCTCCTATACCACTCCAGTTACTTGGATTTTGTTTGTTAAAAAACGTTAGAGTTGATTCAAGTCATGTTTAACCACAACAACATTTGTATTTATTAAATATTTCAACATTTCTTGTTCAATATGAATATGGGATCCTGGCATTAGCCAAATTTGTGTGCCCAGAAAGCACCAGATTATATCTCAGAGTATTTAAACTATCAAAATTTTCGGGGGGGGGGGGGGGAGGGCATGTCCCCAGACTCCTCTAGAAAAGCGCGTGTTAACGTGCCTATTATCTCTTATTCAAATTTTTACGACCCCCTCTTTTTATAATTCCTGGATCCGCCCCTGGATACTGCTGCAAGTCTTGTAGTCTTGTCGTTCATCTGGTTATGATTATGAGAAAGAAGAGTCAGATCGTCTGCATAAAATATGTGTCGCTGTGTCGCTACAATACGAGTCCGCTTAACATTGTATTGCCAGTGAGATGGGAAGTCATCTCGTATAAAGGCGCCCGCTAGCCCAGACCACGCACCCTACCCTTTTCGAACAGTGATGTGTGTTCTTTAACGTCCCTTTCAATTTTTAGTATGAGAAGGTGTATGAGACAAGGCCAACGGCTTAACGTCACCGCCCAATGACGCGATCGTCTGAACTGAGAGGTGTGGAACACAGCCTTACCAGTTATTTAACTGAGAGAAGGTGTGGAACACAGCCTTGCCAGTTATTTAACTGAGACCATAGCTGTTGGTCCAGTTATTTAAAGATCTTGGCTGTTGGTCTGGCTGACCGAACCCCGCCCGCGACCACCCGCTCTGCAGACTGGTGCCGCTACCAATTGAGCTAATCAATTGTGACCAAAGAGTCCACTGAATTTCGTAGTTTTTCTTTTCAGTATTAGACCTCATTATCCAGTTAATGACCACTGAGAAGAATTATAAATCGTGATAGCAGGCAGCCTTGATTTTAAAACTGCCTGAAGGCTGACCGCTATGTACCACTCAACATAACATCTTTCCTATTATCGGTACGATTATTACAAAGCGCAGCAGCACAGCATTTGTGAGAGCTATTTTTTGGTCGTAGTTGTGGGCTGCACTTTCATGCTTATGTCGTAAGTGTGTATCTAACGGGCGTTACCTTTTTAGGCGTTGAGTGGTATTATTATGACAGTTTTTACATCAATATGACTATATGGAAATTTTTCGATAAATTTGAATTTTTAGAAAAATTCAAGATGGCGTCCATCTGGTCTGTCATAACCCATAATATTTACCTTAACTTAAAGAGCACATCACAGGTTCTTCTGAGCAGGCGTTATTTTAAATGTGTCAGTCGAGCGTGGAGCGCGAGTCACACACGACGGAGGGCGCGCGAAAATCATATTTTTATCCTCAACTTCCATCTCGCGTACGAAAGGCTGTTTATTTTTATTTTTATTTTATTTATTTTGCCATACACAATGAATTAGAAGGAGAAAAAAAAAACGTTAATAAATAACGGAAAATTGCACAAAATGTTCATATTTAATGAGACCCTTAATATTTAAGATCCAGAGATCGAGTGTGGGCAGGAAAAGGGTTAATTTTTATAAAATAAATCATTTCTTGTCAGAGCGAATTTGAACTAGGTTCGAAAATATTGAAGGTATAAGAACTGACTGAAGGTAAAAAATAAAACATATCCCAAAGTTTGATCATTTGATCATTTCAAGCTCACTCAGAGTCTATGAACTGTCGCTCGACAGTGTTGGGTCAAAACAAAAGTATTGCTGCATTCTTTGGCGCCAGGTCCGCTACTAAAAAACATCTATAATTTTGTATATCTTGTATAAATCGATACTTCATGCCTGAAATTTTGGTTGTCTAACATTATCTCTAATTCTGAATGTAAAAACATCCTTACCTAAATATTTTGTTTATGCATAGTGGAATTTCGGCTGGAAATTCGTTAAAACGACTACTGACGGGACAGAAGGTGTTCTTGTATTGACGGATGGGGTGAAATATGCTACCAAATTCTTTTTAAAGGGAACCTCCATAGTTATAATTATAACAAATTAAATTGACCGGCGCTAGATTGTTGGAAATGAAGTCTAAAGTTCGATTATTTTAATAAGAAATAAAAAGACAATTTTAGTTTTCAAATCATTTTTATATAAACATAGCCTATTTTCACTTTTAAACTTCCACGCGCCGCCATTTTGAATTTTTATGACACAAATAACGGCTGCGTAGGAGACTGGAGAGGAGCGCGTATAGAGTACCTAAGTGAATACGTCACCTTTTGTTAGTTACCAAGGGTACTGGTTCTAAACTAAAATCATTAAGCATTTTTCTTTTGTTCTTCCTTAGAAATTTTATGCTGATCAGTTAATGTTTAGAACCAGCACCATGGCAACTGACGTCACACTTCGGTACTCCTTTGTAGAAAAAGTGGTTGTTAGGGACTGGGTACTTATTTTTGTTGCAACCAATTAACAACAAAGTATATGAGTATTTGAGTATGTAAAAAAAACTGTGTCAAAATGCAAAATAAATGGAACTATAACAGTAACGTTACGTTACAGTAAAAATACGCTGAAGGTTTAGTAAGGCATGGACATGTGACGTAAATGAGTATAACAGTAACAGTAAAAATACACTGAAGGTTTAGTAAGGCATGGACATGTGACGTAAATGAGTACAACAGTAACAGTAAAAATACACTGAAGGTTTAGTAAGGTATGGACATGTGACGTAAATGAGTATAACAGTAACAGTAAAAATACGCTGAAGGTTTAGTAAGGCATGGACATGTGACGTAAATGAGTATAACAGTAACAGTAAAAATACACTGAAGGTTTAGTAAGGCATGGACATGTGACGTAAATGAGTATAACAGTAAAAATACACTGAAGGTTTAGTAAGGCATGGACATGTGATGTAAATGAGTATAACAGTAACAGTAAAAATACACTGGAGGTTTAGTAAGGCATGGACATGTGACGTAAATGAGTATAACAGTAACAGTAAAAATACACTGAAGGTTTAGTAAGGTATGGACATGTGACGTAAATGAGTATAACAGTAACAGTAAAAATACACTGAAGGTTTAGTAAGGTATGGACATGTGATGTAAATGAGTATAACAGTAACAGTAAAAATACGCTGAAGGTTTAGTGAGGCATGGACATGTGATGTAAATGAGTATAACAGTAACAGTAAAAATACGCTGAAGGTTTAGTGAGGCATGGACATGTGATGTAAACGAGTATAACAGTTACAGTAAAAATACACTGAAGGTTTAGTAAGGTATGGACATGTGACGTAAATGAGTATAACAGTAACAGTAAAAATACGCTGAAGGTTTAGTGAGGCATGGACATGTGATGTAAATGAGTATAACAGTTACAGTAAAAATACACTGAAGGTTTAGTAAGGTATGGACATGTGACGTAAATGAGTATAACAGTAACAGTAAAAATACACTGAAGGTTTAGTAAGGTATGGACATGTGACGTAAATGAGTATAACAGTAACAGTAAAAATACACTGAAGGTTTAGTAAGGCATGGACATGTGACGTAAATGAGTATAACAGTAACAGTAAAAATACACTGAAGGTTTAGTAAGGCATGGACATGTGACGCAAATGTTAGAATACATTTTGTGTATTCTACGTCAATAGATTTACTGTCTGTTTCATTTACACTAAAATTTCAGCTTGTTGCTTGTTATAATAGGGGACCCAGAGTGTCAACATGTCTTCATATTGCCTGCCAACTTGTTGTTGTTGTTGGTCCAGGCGTTCATACAGGGCTGCATGAGGAGAGCTGGGCACGAGAGTTACTAACTGACCCACTGACTGGATGATTGACTGGCTGACTGCATGGCCAACTGACTGAATTACTGACTGACTGACTGAATTACTGACTGACTGATTGAATTACTGACTGACTAACTGAATTACTGACTGACTGACTGAATTACTGACCAACTGACTGAATTACTGACCAACTGACTGAATTACTGACCAACTGACTGAATTACTGACTGACTGAATGACTGGCTGACCCACTGACTGACTGACTAATTAACGGAAAGATAAATTAGGAACAAAAAAAAAAAACAATTACTGGGACTGTGGTTGTCTGAATTGACTATGAATGTGATTATCCATCAGTAAACCGAAATCTGCAATAAAAAATATAGGTCACCAAGCTCGTTTAGGAGATATAATTGTCTATAGTTACCCTTTAAATCCTTGCAACTGCACTTATCAAGCGCACGTTTATTCCATCAGCTCACACTACGTTTCGCAAGGACAGGAAGCACAGCTTTAAAGTAATTCTTGAAATAACAAAATAGATGTAATGTATTGACCAATAGGAACAATTTGATGTTTGTTTTGTGGCACAGGCACACGTCCTGAAAAGGTATTAACTTAAAATATTCATCGGGTGCGTGATCTCGAGGATAGAATTTCGTGTCCACGAGCGATGGCTGCGCATGCCTTTTTCTCGACAACTTTTTTTCTGACATGATTATTTTTTAAAAATTTTACAGCACAAAGAGAAGGACTAAAAGAATGAAATTATGCAAAGAAAGGTAGGTCACCAAGCTCGTTTAGGAGAAAACAGCCGCTTATTTACTTAGTGAACTGCATCCTCAAAGGAAATTCTATTGCTTCGGAGTGCGCGCGCGCTCTGCACGCGCAAATGACGCAAGATATTATGCGCAGTAGTAATGCGCAATGCAATACTAGGGAATCACCTTAACGCGCACTGAGAATGAATTCGTGTACGACCGCTTCTGTATTCCACAACAAAGCGATCGACCAAAAGTACACAATCAACAGACTTGATCTTTTTTAATTGTTCATTAAAAAAATTACAAAATACATGAAGTGGTCAGGTTGGTAGCTGGTTTGCTGTGTAATAATCACAGCTCCCCCATCTTACAAGGCCTACTTTCATAAAACAACCCATTTAGAATATGGTTACGTTTTTTTGGCCATCAATAAAATGTTTGGCGAATTACTGTGCTGTGTTGATCGTGTCATCGTGGATGTTATTAAAAGGGCTCTGGGAAACTTCGGAACTATTCGGAACATCTTTGGACAACTTCGAACATCTTCGGAACAGATTTGGTTCTCATTGGATTTGAGCGGGTCGGCTTCGGAAATCCTGGCACTCCCACGAAAAAATTCTCACGACTATCACTCGGAAAAAGTTGGCAGGTATATAATAGAACCAAATTAAAAAAATATTTTGTAAATAAGAGGAGACTGCGAATTACAAATTCTACTTTGAACTAAGCCGCGTAACTTCTTACTCAACGCATTACTTTAATAGCAAAAATGTACTGTAAATATACGCACATTTATAATTAGCCTGACTGGAGCGGTTTCCAGCTGAGTGTCAAAAGTAATTCGCATTTGCTTTGCTTTTGCATCATTACGCTTTGTGATTGGTTAAAAAAATTGGCGCCACTTACTTAGCCAATCAAATGTAAAGCAACAACCTGACTTGGTCGCACGTCTTTTCCCGCGCTTGGCGCCTGTTACCTGTATTTCTTTCGAGTTCTGATTGGTTAATTGGATTGTCTGCGTCTGTTGTGATTGGCCAGGATGATAACTTCAGTTTTTGTTTTATGACACTTAATTGATAACCACTCTAACTACAAATACCTAATACCTATTTAACAACAACAAACAAAACTTTATTAGGCATATAAACTTAAATACAGTTACCCTGCAAGTTAGCAAAAACGCTATTCGAGGCAGGGAAAAGTAATGTAATTGAAAATAATAAAGGTTGGACAATATAACAATACAGAAGCTGATCTGTAGAGTTACAGATTTTTTTAAAGCTTTGATAAAATCATGATATTGGTGGCAGACACGGGAAATAAATGAAATGTGCAAATTATACCAATTTCATTTGTTTAATATCACAAAGTATTTGGGGAACATCAATATAGTCATCTGTTTTCTGAATTTTATTGTATATATTTAAACCTCTCGTAAGACCCTTATAAGGGACCTGTGTACACGTGTCTTGAATAAAACAATAT
Source organism: Cladopsammia gracilis (assembly GCA_022457155.1). NCBI lineage: Eukaryota > Metazoa > Cnidaria > Anthozoa > Scleractinia > Dendrophylliidae > Cladopsammia > Cladopsammia gracilis. The sequence continues at coordinate 553,713 of JAJGOT010000168.1, read as the reverse complement.
CTGTTTAAACGCTTTTAAGAGATTGAACTTAATGAAATTTCCTTAAACTTTACGGAACGGCTTCCCTTTTTTCAACGGCCGTCAAACAATTATTTAGTGGCCTCTGATTATTGCCCAGCGGTGAACATATCATGAGAGACTCGCTATAACTGACATAGTTCACAAATATGGCATGAGAAGTTCAAGCACGTAACCGTGGACGACAATCCTCCTGGTATACGTTGGATCAATAGTGATCTGATCGGTTTAACAAGTGAAATAAACTATAGAAGCAAGGACCGATACAACGTCGATACAAATTTAAAAGGTGTACTATATTTCGGCTGGCCAAACCAGCCTTCTTCAGACCAAAGAAGCTTTTTTAATTTCAAAAGGCAGAACACTTGTTCCTCACGGCCTTAACATTCGCGAAGAAATATTAATACTTATTATTCGCTTTTGTATCAGTTTCCTTTCATTGTTTTCTGTATATTTTTCATTATCAGTTATTTTTATTTCTATCTATCATTGTTATTTTTCTAGGCGTAGCCCTACGTATTTCCGTTGTTACGTATACATGTCAACTATATATAAAAAGCCAATGTAAATTTTACCCCATTGTACCTGAAGAAGGCTGGTTTGGCCAGCTGAAATATAGTACACCTTTTAAATTTGTATCTACGTTGTATCGGTCCTTGCTTCTATAGTTTACAAATATGGCGCATCTTTGAGATGCAGAGCAGTTTTTAGGCACACTAACCATCACATCTTTAATTTTCTCTGAGACTGGTTCAGAGCCTGCATGGCAGACTCCCCTCCCCTCCCCTCCCCTCCCACTAGTCTACTTAATCTACAAAATCCATGATTTAAAAAGTTTTCAACTCCTTTCTTGCTGTTGCATGTGAAATTAATACTCACTTTAAACGTGTCTAATATATGCATTAAAAAGCGTCTAAGAGTTTTAAACATCTTGCTCATTTTTCCCTGAGTTGTCTTCAAGGCACCACACTAGTCTACTCTAGCCTCTAAAAATCAAATCAAATCAATTCAGTATTCTATCAATAGTTTTAACTTTGTCCACATCATTTTCTTTTAATAAGTATCCTAACTATATGTCAGAAATCCTTGTTGAACTAACTTCCATCAAGTAACCATACATTTTTATACATTACAACTAACGGGAAAAATTGTACTAAATAATTGGGGAAAAAAAGCTAACCAAACAAACTTACATATACGTTAATTTATGATGTTGTATTAAACTCCTCCAGTTCATCAAGAATCTGTTGGATGTTTGGTCTCATCTCAGGATTTTCTTGCAGGCACCGTCGCACCAGGTCTCGAAACACGTGGTTCGCCACAAGAACAACTTGTTCGTCACGCCTTCTAGGATCTGGAAGTTCCCCGATACACATTTCACACAGAAGAGCTCCATAGCTGTAAACATCAATCTAAGAACAATAATAATTAAATATTATTCTTCCTTATAGTTATTCAATATTATAAAATAAATTTTAAAATAATTCATAAAGAGATATACAAAAGAAATGAAAGTTTAAATTTATAAAGGTTGTTAAATCCTGATACTGAACAGCTATATTATATCATCGATACAGAATACTAATAGGAATGCTAATAAGCTTCACCGCTATTGTTCTTTTATAAGTAAGATAAAATATTCATAGCAGAACTGTAATTAATTTTCACCGGAGCCCTTACTTTAGTAGTTATGTAAGGCACTATACGTCACTTTTCCATTTTCAGTGTGTTTTGTCGTTAATTTGATGTAACTTGTATAATTATAGACGAATCGCCTATAATTATTCACTATAGCACACTTTTCCAGATCTAGTGTGTTTTGTCGTTAATTTACAAAATATCATTATAATTTTAATCGATACTCATTGTTAACACTGCACAGTTTGAAGAAAAAACTTCATCCTCTTCGCTTTCTTCAGGTATTGTAAGTGGTGAATTTTGTGGGTTAACATATATATCATGTACCGTAACTTGAAATGAAACTTCTTCTTTGCTGATATAGATACTATCGATTAACAGAGCCAATTTGACTTTTTCTAGCTTTCTCTTTGCGATTCTTGTTAAGATCTTATCCCTTTGTTTTGAATATTTGAGTAGCTTAACATTAAACATTTCAGGTCTTATTGAACCCCCAGTAATTCTTGTACCCATACCTTCAAACTGAAAACCATAAAAAATACCTTTTATCCACTCATGTCCAATACACCCGAACTGAGTCGAGTCGTCTTAAAGCACAGTCGACTCGTTCTAGCGGAAGTCAGGTCGTAAAGTTTATCAATCCTACCACCGGAAGTAGAAATTAAAAGCTTGAATGCTTACCGGAAGTTTAATCTTCAAAATGTTGACGAGTCGCCAAGTCGCCACGACCCGACTCGGGTGGACACGATCCGTCTCCACTTGACCTACCGGAAGTCAGGTCGTAAGTTGGTATCGCTAGGACGCTGATGAATCGCCACGACCCGACTCGAGCCGACACGACCCGTCTTTTCAAAGTTCGACTCGATTCACCGAAAGTCAGGTCGCAAAATGAAGCGGCGCAAAAAGGCAGGCAAGGAAACTAAGAGCCTAAAAATGTATGTATATGTCGTTCTTTAAGCGTGAAACGATAAATCCACGCCAACACACCAAAAACATTTTACTGTATAAGCGCCGCAAGAAGGCAGGCAAGGAAACTAAGAACTTAAAAATGTATGTATATGTCGTTCTTTAAGCGTGAAACGATAAATCCACGCCAATACACCAAATACATTTTACTGTATAAGCGCCGCAAGAAGGCAGGCAAGGAAACTAAGAACTTAAAAATGTATGTTTATGTCGTTCTTTAAGCGTGAAACGATAAATCCACGCCAACACACCAAATACATTTTACTGTATAAGCGCCGCAAGAAGGCAGGCAAGGAAACTAAGAACTTAAAAATGTATGTATGTGTCGTTCTTTAAGCGTGAAACGATAAATTCACGCCAACACACCAAATACATTTTACGCAAGAAGGCAGGCAAGGAAACTAAGAACCTAAAAATGTATGTATATGACTGTCGTTCTTTAAGTGTGAAACGATAAATCCACGCCAACACACCAAATACATTTTACTGTATAAGCGCCGCAAGAAGGCAAGCAAGGAAACTAAGAACTTCAAAATGTATGTATGTGTCGTTCTTTAAGCGTGAAACGATAAATTCACGCCAACACACCAAATACATTTTACTGTATAAGCGCCGCAAGAAGGCAGGCAAGGAAACTAAGAACTTAAAAATGTATGTATATGTCGTTCTTTAAGCGTGAAACGATAAATTCACAACACACCAAATACATTTAACTGCGCCAGCCATCAAGGTGAAGGTTTGAAATTCGCGAGCAAAAAAGCGGGAGTGAGCGACGTAAGAAGGCAGGCAACGAACTTAAGAATGTGTATGTCGCTCTTTAATCGTGTAACGCGAAAAAAATTTTTCTTTATAACGTCCGATATTTTAATGAAACCTTGAAGATCTCTCTGAAAAACACTTTGAAAGTGACAAGTAAGAATGAACTGAAAAATAAATTCGCTACACGTACAAAAATCCCTCGGAATCTCGCTTAAATTTGTGCATCCCCAACACTTCAACCACCTTATCGCTTCCACTTTAGTTAAAAGTTCGACGTCCTTCGCCAATTTAGCACCGTTAATTTCACTTTCCTCTAGCTCACCGACCTTCGTGACGCGCGCCCATGTTTATTGACATGACCTCGACCCGATTTGGTCGATTTACCCAGAGTCCCGCGCGCGCCGCCATATTTTTCCATACGGTCCATAGCTTCTCAAGTAAAGTGCACTGTGACCAAAAGGCATCCTCCCCCTAACCCCGTCTATTGACAAATTTGAAATCATTTCATCACCTTGCAGTTGTCATTTCATGCAGTGCATAGTTAATATGTGCAGTGCAAAAACAGTAATCACTCTAATATAGGAGGGCCTGGGGTAGGGTCCAATAATTTATTTGGGATGTTTGAAACACTTAGAGTGCAACAATAAAGTTCAGTTTGTTGTAAATCGTTTTCAGAATGATTTTACTTAACCCGTGAAACAGTATCATGTCGTCCACAAATACACGGAAAAAGACAAAAGAAAACAACGCATTTAGGAAAGGCTACCAATGTTTAAAATGACATTCCTTTTCCATTGCATGTCTGGTAACATTGGTTCCATAAAACTCACTTTCTGAAACAATGCTTGCTTAACTCAATGAACCCATATCAATTAACCAAGCAATGGAACTATCGAACATCACTACAAGTCTAGCTCTAACTAACTTACTCAGTAGCTGGAGTTCTTAATGCCATCAACAATATTACCCGCATGTTATTTTAAAGGCCCAGTATCAACCATTCAGCTTTGCGGTTGTTTCAAATGAAGAGCTTGCTTGGATTGGCTTTTTTGGGAATTTTCAACTGTGTTAAATTCAATTGTCGAGGCTTTGGGCGCCAATGCATATGGGTGATATTTGGCCTTTAGTAGTCGATAACAAAATTCCTGAGACTTTTTTCATTTAAAGGTTAATAGAGTGTTTTCACTGACGTCATATTAAAATTCAGAAGCAGTTTTCGATTCCAAAATGTTTATGAAATTGTAGAGAGTTTAAAACTACACATCTGGGCCAAATTTTGAAGCGCAAGAGCATTTCATTCAAGAGTTATAGGCGAATGAGTATTGACATTTTTAGTAAGAAATGTATGGAGCGGCCATCTTGGTGTCCCACTTAGGGACACCAACATGGCGGCCAAAAATTTAAAGACTTTAAAGTCTTAATAACACCAAAAATCTCATCACAAAATATTATATTCACTATAAGAGGCATGAAATCGGCTTATAAGCTTCTATAATTCATTAATAACTTTCAACTAGTTCAATTTTGTTTATTTTCACGGCTTATCTGAAATAGCGTGACGAATTGCGTGACACATTTACGACCTTTATAAATCGAAAACGAAACATCGTTAAAACCTGAAACTTTTTGTGAAAGATTATAACACTGGTATCCACATACTGTGATAGAAACAGCTTTGTAGGATGTATACTTTGGATTTTTTAATTTTTATGACGTCATGTGAATACACTCTATACACACTCGACCTGCAGGTTAAAGTAAATAACTATTATAAGTCATGGGGAAACCCCTGTATTGAAATTGAAATAGGATGACATGTTATTTTCCTTGTTTTTTACACAACACGTAAATGAAAATTGTCTCTAACAGTAGGAAGAGGGAAATTCTCTAGTAGCTAATTTTAGCCAATGCGATTGGGCCATCAATCGTGTGACAGTCTTAAGTGGTGGGCTTGAACTAGTGACTACCGAAAAAAAGGGCCAAATCTTACAATCTGTTCGTCACGTGACGTCTAGGTTAAAAAAAAAACACTGACTACACTAGAAACCAAATTTTCCCTCACTTTCAACATTTCTTCTCTTGTTTTAGTGAAGACGTCAAAATGTGGTAAGAACATCAGTGACGCACTTGCCTGCGTCATCTGTGATCTATAACTGAACAGACACACGGCCAAATGGAATCTATTTGTTAAACATTTACTCATTTCATATTCATTTTGATGTAATTATTACATGATTGTCTATTTATATCACCAACGTGACTTCTTTTCAACATCTTCATTGTGGTTGTCTAATACGTATAACATTATAAAAAGAAATCTCCAACGATTCATGTGTTTTGTTATATTTGCAAATCTTATAAACTACATGTTACACCTTCAGCCAATTGATATTTTCCTCTTGTTATAACAAGTCATTTCCTAATTGAGTGGAGCTACTTATTCTGCTTTTACATATATGTACATCTTAACTTTAAACACAAAAATGGAGGTCACTTATTGTTTCCTATAACAATTCATTACCTCATAAATGGTTCCTTGTCGTGTAGCTTTTTCATTTAATACTTTGGTAATCAAATAACCAGGTTGGTTCTCACTGTCAAGTTGCCTGTTTGCAATGCTGCTCTCTGGATCGTCTCTTGGGACAGTATCTGGATCCTTTAGCTGGTGTACTTTGGCAACCTAAAGTCAACACATTGATAATTTTGTATCCAGTCAACTCTACCTCCAAAAATGTAGTTGTGTGGGCACACTATTTTACCATAAAAGTCCAAGTATGAGCCTTATTCTCCAAATTTAGGTTGTTTTTGTGTGTTCCGGAGGAAAGATGACGTAAAACAAAAGAAACAAAGAATGACAATAGTACAAATGCAATCAAGACAAAAAATACAATACCTCACAAACAATAGAAGACAACGAGTACCGGTACACGCAGAAATACACCAAATTTTAGTAAAAAATAAGGGGTGCTGCTTATCTACAGCACCATCTGTGTTTGTAGTTTTCAAAGACCTAATAAATATTTATACCAATTTCATAAGATGTCACTGAATAAACATATATAACTGAAAGCACATTGCTGTTGTTCTTGAGTAGTACATGCAGTGACCATAATTCCAACAACCTTTAAGAAATATACATATTTACATTTACAGTATGTACAATAAGGAATAGAAAGACAAAAACCAATTTGGGAACTGGCATTGACGGACTTCAATTTACTGATGTGAAAAGTGTTTTTGTAATAAATTATTTATTATAAATAGTCACAAGTTCTATAAAACTAGCAGCATGACTTACTTACCAACAACAACAGTTCCAGGCATTCCAGAAAAGTGCAGTTCTGCAACATCCTTCAACATACATACTTGACGTGCATTTTTCATATTTCCATCTAATACTAGTACAGTCTTGCAGCCAGGATTTTCACATACATGATCTACATGAAATTTCAACAATTAATTTCAAGAATTAAGTCACAACAGAGTGGAAAACAATTAAAGAGGTAACCAGGTGACAAATTTGAAATAATTCAATTTCATGAACAGAGCGTCACTTTTCATTAGCTTTTGCTCAATGTGTTGTTGCACAAAATAGCCATACTTTCCTCATGAAAAATCTTTTTGGTTTCTCCCCTCCCTCCCCCCGCCTCTTTGTTAACTCCAGTTGGGCTTTACATTCATCTCCCTTAGATTTTCCAAGGACCTTCCATGGGTGAAGTATGGAAATTTGTTGAACTACACAATGCTACAAAAAGTTTCTCTAGGTGGTTATTTCTTTGGAGAGCACTGACACATGTCCAAGTCTGTGAAGACTTCTTTTGATAAGCCCTCAAAGCAGAGAAAAGTAGCTCAATTTTTTGGCAACTACATGTACACTATTGCTGATATTAACAACTGTCTTATTAATTGCTCACCTCCCCACTTCTTCAAAAAAGCACTGCTGAATTCCTTTGTGACTAATTCTACCATTTCATTCTTGTTACAGGGAATTGTTGTCACTTGATTCCAAAGGTGGTATTTCTCAATTGTTTGTAAGGCTGCATATAACAGAAATCCCTCCTCCAAACGACGCCTATCTAGGCCCAGACGTTGCTCAAGCAGTTGCTGTAATAGACTTGCTGTTTCCCTAAAATATTTCATAAAAGAATACATCACAATAACAGCCTGCATGACTATAATGGCCTGTGTTAAATAAATAAGCCCTCTGGGGGGGGGGGGGGGGGGGGGAGTAAATTTTATAGTTGGACTCTCTTTGATAACACTTAAAGCACAGCCTTGTATAACAATTTTATCATGACTGTGTTCTATATTTTTTTGGATGTAAAGCAAATGTCAAAACAACATCAATCCAATGTAACATTTCTTTAGGGTAATATAGCACAACTTTGAATGCTTTTAAAATCGCTAATTTTATCACTTCGCAAAAATGACTAGTCACTTCAGAGGCACTTTCACATGTTTAGCTTTCTCACCACCACCTTACAGTGTACCAAGAAATTAAAAAAATGACATCTTCCAAAAAGTAGCGATTTCATTAATGTTCGTTCAATTTCCGACAGCAATGTGAAACATTGATAAAACACCGACACGAGACATTTTAAAATTTAGACAAGCTACACCCCCCCCCCCCCCCTGGCAGGGCCTCTCTATACTCCTCAAATGTTCCACTTTCCTGTTGGTGATATTTTGCAAGAAGACAGTATCTAATTTGTATGTAGGAAGGGAGAAATTACATTGTACATGAAAATGATTTAGTTTTTCGTAAATCCTCCATTAAGCTTCCCCCCCCCAATCTTCTTTCACAAACAAAACAATGAATGAGAGAGTGCATAACTGAAACATTTGCACTGTTTCAATTTAGGCACAAGTTCACATACACAATACTTGCGAGCTTTGGGGGAAATATAACTGGTACTTGAACTAAAATAAATAATAATATTAAACTGTTATACAATTTTACTTCAATCAAACTATTATCAAGATTTGCCAATCTGCCTGTTATAAAGTCAACTAACCTTAGCAGTTTTCAAACTTTAATAGATAATGATAAGCTTACTGATCATAAGCAAATCCATTTGTACACTTAAGTATTGGAATTCATAATCTCGTCAACAGTTGATGGAGTCTCCAAGGGTGTAGCTAAGAAAACACTTAGCAGGCTCATTAACAAGTTCAGCTGGTTTTTCTAGCTTGTGCACCTTCAAAATCTCCTAAAGTCTTTGCTTTTTAGTGAAATTTCAGCCGCTGATAAGTTCTCTTTCAGCTAGTGAAATTAGCCGGTAGCTGGCTGTTAGCTCAACCCTGCAGCAACTCAATAGACATGTCACTTACCTCTTCATTCTTTTAACTTTAATTAACATCATCATCATCGCTACCTACGTTGCGCGCGCGCTTCAATCTGTTGCATTTGAATAGCTTGTTTTTGCTGTTTTCCTTCCACTTACAAACTGACAGAAAATATCCAAGACGTTTTTAGTACAAAATAGTCGACATAGCTTCTTAATCTCGAATTTGGTTATTGATGCGATTAATTAGTAATTGAACTTTGTATCGTACAATTCAGGGGTAATCGTGCTCGTAAATTCAAATCGTCCTCGCGCTACGCACTCGGCCGATTTGAAATTACTCGCCCGATTACTCCCTGAATTGAACTCCACTCAGTCCAATTACTATTACTAATTGGCGCGCCGTCACATGGTTTTCCAATTACAGCTATCCAATTACAACTTTTTTAATTGGATAGCTGTAATTGGACACCTAGGTTGCGCGCGCGTCAATCAGGAACACTTAAATGGGTTCCTTTTTTTTGTTCTTTCCTCCTGCTTCCAAACTGATAGAAAATATCCTTAACGTTTTGAGTACAAAAAACTCCACAGACTTTTTAATTTCGAATTTTGTTTGAATTAATTAGTAATTGAGCTTCATGTCGTCACTGTCAGGAGTAATTGCGCTTGTAATTTTGACTTGCCCGATTACTTCTGAATTGTACTCCACTCAGTCCAATTACTATTACTAATTCTTTTTTTAACTATTGTATTCATCTGACTATATTACACTCTAATAAATACACCTTGTCTCACACGTTTATAAATACCACTCTACTTTCCATTTGAAACATCTTGCAATGTTATTGATAATTCGCTATTCAATATATCAAATCTTCAGTTAATTTACAACAATTTATTTGCATAATTTGCACGTTTTGTTCCAGTTATTACATATTAATTTTAAGTTATAATATTGAATGTCACTTTCCAATTTTGATTAGTAATTTTGATAAATAAACTTGAAATTGTACTTCGTGTATATACAAATCCTTTCTCTGCAAATGCCATTTTAACTCATTATTAACTGTGACAACCTTTATAAACTATTCTGAAATGCTCTCAATATCAACTAGTATTTATATAAAGTTAAGCTTTATACTGCTAAGCATTTCAGTCAAAGCAATTTTAATGAACTCACCAATGAATTTGCTTCTGTTCACATTGTAACTCTATCAGGCAGATAATTTAGCGACAACGTCTTCAAATCTGGAATAAGTTGATTCTCAAGAGCATTCAAGTACATGCAATCTCCTTCTTCAAGAATTCGATCGATTGTATGGACTCCCATTGCGCAACTGCATTGGCAACTGACAACGACTGAACACGCAATAGTGCTGAAAAACTCATAAAATAACATTGTCTTCCCTTAAAACGTCACTAAAACGTTCGTGACCTTGATGAATACATCCAGCAAAAAATAAACTGATATTTCACATAATTTTCAGTTGGAATACACACCCAAAATCCTAACATTCTGTCAAGCCCAGGGGGTCAAGCCAGAAGCGCACCGTTATTCAAAGCACCGCTGGCCATAACTATCCCGGTCTCGCAAATCTCGTACCAGAGTCGCGCGATTGCTGTGTCAAGTGGAAACGATTTCATAATTTTTCAACATGTACACGACAGTTTAACAACTTAAAAATGCATTTCTTCTCAGTCTCGAAAGAACCAGCATCCAGCGAGTCGAGTCATAACGATCGACAACCTTTTCAAGACCTTTCAACCCTCCCACAAACTTCATGCTGTAGTTTTCAGTCTGTGGACATAAACAAACATAACATTCCTACCAGTCCACTGTATTTTTTCTAAGTGTCTCGCCAACTGACTTCCACCGAGTCGAGTCGACTTGTGCACAGGCGAGTCTTGTCGAGCCGAGTCGGATCGTGTCGATTCCACAACATTTTCACCTTCCTACAAACTTCATACTGTATTTTTTTCTAAGTGTCTCGCCAACTGACTTCCGCCGAGTCGAGTCGACTTGCATACAAGCGAGTCGTGTCGAGCCGAGTCGGGTCGTGTCGATTCGACAACATTTTCACCTTCCTACAAACTTCATACTGTATTTTTTTCTAAGTCTCTCGCCAACTGACTTCAGCCGAGTCGAGTCGCCTTGCGCACAGGCGAGTCGTGTCGAGCCGAGTCGGGTCGTGTCGATTCGACAACTTTTTCACCTTCCTACAAACTTTATACTGTATTTTTTCTAAGTCTCTCGCCACTTGACTTCCGCCGAGTCGACTCGATTTGCATACAAGCGAGTCGTGTCGAGCCGAGTCGGGTCGTGTCGATTCGACAACTTTTTCACCTTCCTACAAACTTCACACTGTATTTTTTTTCTAAGTCTCTCGCCACTTGACTTCCGCCGAGTCGAGTCGACTTGCATACAAGCGAGCCGTGTCGAGCCAAGAACTATTAATCTCGACCTGATTTCCGGTAAGACGACTCGTCAACTACCTTAAACGACTCGACTCTGGTTGGGTGTATTGGACAACCCTCCTTTTATCTTATTAGCTATTTTTTCACCATAAACACCTTTTAAATGTCGCCTACAGATGTCTCTAATAAAAACCATGCAATCAATAAACTTTTCTTCTTCTTCCGTTGACATCCGACTGCATCCTTCTTCACCGTATAAGCGAACAGGAATGGTGTAACCAAGTAGTTTACTACTTTCGTTTTGACTATATGTCTCTTTTACACCTAAAATTGTAAGAAATGGTGAATCGATTACTAGCGGACCTTTATAGGTGTCAATTTTGATTATTTCAAAATCGGTTTTACTGTTTTTTACCGGTTTATGGAAAATAATATTTGATGAAACTTTTGAAGGATTCATATTTGTTATATTACCATATTTATTTTTTAAGACGATTTTTTCATTTCTAGTAAAAGAAATGAAAAATAAACAGATATTCAATCTTCTTCATCATCTTCGCTTTCTTCAGGTATCGATAATAGCGATTCTCGTTGAGGTAACGGTCTGAAATATACCTCATGAACCTTTACCTGAATCGAAACAGCTTTTTCACCGATATAAATACTATCAATTAACAGAGCCATTTTGACATGACAATATGAATTAAGATAGTCGAGCGGATCAACATTTTTGTTTCCTTTCGCTTTGAATAGCGTTAAGAATTTATTCGACTTTTCCGAATAATTGAGTTTGGAATATAATATCGGTGGATTATTTCCTATATCACTGTCCTTGTAATATAGAAGGTCATTTAATTTATCAGCAATCTCTTTACCACAAGCCTCTTCTAAGCGCTTGTAACAAAGTTCTTGAAAATTTTCCAAAGAAAAATAAAACTCTTCTTCTTCCGATGTCGGTTGATCGTCTTTGGACCATAAACAAACCGGAATAGAATAACCAAGTAGCTCACGAGTTCCGTCTTCTTTACTTCTTCTTTCGGTTACACCAAAACTGAAAAGAAACGGTGTTTCAATGACTAAAGGACCTTTTTTATTATCACCGTAATCGATTTGTATTTTAATCCTTTGATAATTGTAAAGGTCATTTTTTATCGGTTTGCTGAAAATAATATCATCATCGCGAACATCTGAGAGAATTGACAGTTGCATGTTGTTATTATTACAAATTAATTTCCTTAAGACCATTTTTCATTTCTAGTAAAAGAAATGAAAAATATTCAAGCTTCATTCCTACCTGCAATCCTTGCAACAGCGTTTATCTTTCTTATGAATACAGATACCGTTTCCACCGCATTCTTTGCAATAATATTTCACTCGATTGTGTTCACAAAACTGATTTCCACTACACTCCTTGCAATAGTACTTGTTATTTCCATGAATGCAGATTCCGCTTCCACCACAATCTTTACAAAAATACCGTCGTCTACCGTGTTCACAAATCCTTGATCCCGAACACTCCTTACAATTGTATTTATTTTTCCCGTGTGGGCAAAGTTTTTCTTTACGTTCTGGTGATTTCACAGGTTCTTTCAATTCTACAGCTTGTAAAGCATCGATGAGTTCGGCTTTCCGCATTAGATACCATCCTTTAATTTTCTGCTCTTTTGCTTCAGCTTTCAACTCTTTCACAGACTTTTCCATTTGTTTTATAAGGTACTTTATATTTTTAATACCATTTTTTGATAAACAAGCGCTTTCGAGTCACGACGTTTCCGAGAAATCGGTCTTAATTTATTCATCTTTTCCGAGAATTGCATACGTGTTCATCGAAGTGTGAAACCTTCTAATGTGCATGCGCAGTCACGCGTGAAACGCGCGCGTGACACTTGACACGTACCACATGTGTGAGCGCGATAACTCCTTCCTATATAAATAGTTCGATGAAACTATATATATTAATAAGTCTGTAATTCGATAGAACTCAGGGGGGAGACGGTTGGCCACTGTCAGAACCCTGCTTACGGTTCATACGATGTCAGACCTACGGGGTAGCAGTGTAGTTGAGTCAGTTGACTACGCTCTGGTGAACCAGCCTCGGCCCAACTGATAACAGGGGGGTGCTCAAAGATCTCTTCGGAGAACTTAACCTCACCCAGAGGTATAAAATGGGATGACACCCGCTTTGTCAGCGGGAAAAGTCCTCACTTCGGTGAGGCAAAAGTCCTCACTTCGGTGAGGCACAGAAACAGCCAACCGAGCACCCCCCGACCAGGGTTTTGCACTTTTTTATGAAAACTTTTCATCGTATCTTTTTTCAACACGGTTATTTATTGTTGATCAATCACAAAATCTGTCTTTACGAACTTTTACTAGAGGTTCATATATATCTAATTCAGTCAAAACATCGATGAGTTTAGCTTTCCTCATTAGATACCAACCTTTAATTTTCTTCTCTTTTGCTAAATGGCGTAATTCTTTGAAGGTATAATCTGTTCGATTAATCAACGGTCTTTCCCATCCATCATCCATTTTATTTATTTAATACCAAATCTTTATGTTCATTTGAATTTTTTATCGTATCGATCTTCGATTCGACTATTTATTGCTGGACATAAATCGATGATTATCTCATCGATCAACCTCATATCGTTAACAAACGATTCGTGTTCGAACTGTTTTCCACGCAAACAAGAACGTAAATCGACCAAAACTTTCTGGTATGTCGTAAATGCAAATTTACTCATCTCAATCCGTCGGTTATAATTTTTATAATCGGTAAATGTTTTGACCAACAAGCCTGCACCGGAAATGACACCTAGTATAACTGGGTTCAACGTAATTCCGCCGGCAATCGTACCGCCTGCGATAAGAGACGACGAACTCAATTTACACAAGAGATTCATCCGTTTGAGATGTCTAAAAGTCTTTTTATAACACCACCATTTCTTGTGATAAAAACTGTAAAGGGATTTGATCACCATTAATTTTGTCTCATCGATCGATGTATCGATGTGATTGAATGCAAAAAGATCGTATTTCATTTTATAAAGATGACACATACTAATTTTAAAATGATCGCATTCATTTTCATTCTTGTCTCTTTTATAAATGAACATGTTCATAGTCCTCAATGGTTAAGAGAAACTCGAGACATCGCAAGAGAGGTCGTAGAAGCACTTGAACACGCTAAGATCTGAAAGATCTAGTGTGAAAGATCCCCTAATTTATTATACGCCACGTATAATAAATTTTGATTCGCGTATAGTCGACTAAGGCGACTACACCGTCTCAAGCCACAGACTTACCAAACATTTTTCGATGGTAGTTCCTTGTAAACTTTGTACTCTCACACGAAATTTTTCACATTCTACCAGAGCGATATCGTTAGTTAAGTGACAGACCTGTTTCTTACCACCCTCTCCCCTTCCTATTACATTTTTTATCAACACGGCAATAGGATTGTACGTTTCGAGCGTATCGAGAATGTTAACGCAACATTTTACAATTTTACTCTTAACCGGGACCATAACATATTCATCTCCTGAAAATAGAGCAAACATCTGGTTCGCAGTTCTATTGTAAAGACCGTTAATTACAAACGCACCACCGCTGGGACTTGGCGAATTGATAATTGCATGATTATTCATATCGAGTGTAGTCTGCATTAGCATTTTCCCACCCTCCAAAATATAAGGAGAATCGTAAACACTGGCCGGTACATCTGAATGGTTTCCTTTTATTCCGTAAATTATAAGGTAAGCTTGAGCTTGCGAAGCTGATGTTGGTGAGCCACTACATTTTAAATCGACCCTAATATATTCCGGCGGTGAAATTTTCCACTTATGTAGATTGATAATACTTCTATTGTAATTAGTAAAGTTTTTTGGCGTTTGTTTAATTATGTTGATAGAAGCCGATCGAACATCGACGCTGACGCCGCTCATCGTAGGTGGAATAAATTCGATACAAACGGTATATTCTCCCTTTGGTAATTTATATAAATTAAATCCGATTCTTGATGCGTAGCTATTTAGTGGATGTTTGTGTAATAAAAGACTGTAGACTTTTCTGTTTAGCGTATGCGGTGACTCTACCAAATCGACTATACCGGTGACGGTTATATCATGCTCGGATGAGCTTTCGTCAACATTTTCCATTATGTATCTAAAATCATCTTTCAAATTTGATGAGTCGCTGATATGTGATTCGTCAACATATTTTTTAAGCCTCTCTTCTATTTCTATCGTATGAACTACCACACCCCCTATCTTGAGATCAAGATTTTTATCAGCACCGTCAACGTAAGATTTATTGCATGCGTCGGAACTATTTTGCGGATCACCGAGATTGGTAATCTTATGGTTTGACATATCGAAATCTTCACCGGACGGATTACTCAATTTACCGGAAATTTTATGATCCACGTATCTTTTATTAGCCCCTTGGTCGGCAACCGTCGGGTCCTTTACATTATAAACCGTATTATTTCCCATATCTAGCCCGCTTTCCATCGGAAACGTCTCTTTGCGAGATAAGAAAATATTCCTAACATCGTTGTAAGAGACAAGATTGTTATAATTTGCTCCTAAATCGTGATAAGTCTGTTGTTTCGATTGGACAACATTGAAACGTTCTTTCAGATCGATATTTTTTACGACCTCATGTGTAGGTTCAGGAGCGTTAGGATGAAATTTTTTCAGAGTTATCATATTGACAGCGCATAGATCATCATCTTCATCCGTATCCATATTGGTGATTAGTTTTCTGTTCATATCGATCTCTCCGGGAAGAATGATTTTATTTCCTCGAAGATCTAAATCACCGGTCATATGAGTCGATCCATCAACAAGAATAACATCTGTCGGATTTGGTTTTGTTGATAGCGCATTTTCCATCTGATGTTTTGTTATCGCATCATAATTTCCCACTCCTTCACCAACATTTACAAGACGTTTTTGTTGAATATCGTAATTGTTATTGACATCTAATTTCAAACCGGCATTCTGTTGTATTTGTTGATTAAAATTTTTTATATATTCACTCACATCGAAATTACTGTATCTTCTGATATTATTAAAAATACCCATACTCTATTCTTATTTCATATAATTTTTAAAAAGTCTCATCAAAGTTCTTGGTAACACTTTTCTTTTCTTTGTCTAAAAATAAGAATTCATATGGACCGAGTTTATCGAAAAGAACCGGATCTATTAGATTTTCTTGCGCAATCAGATTTAAATGTTTTTTAGTCGTTGGTGGATACAAAATCATGTGGGAACAGTTCTGTCGGAGTTTTTGGGGAACATCGTAGTAGGACTGAGATAGATAGATCGGGGAAATTTTATGATGTCGACCATCTGTATAATGATTGGCGATTTTGTTTTGAACTGCTTGGGGAGCGTTAATAAGATCGTCAAAAACCACCACCTTTCTATTATCGATCGGATAGTCTGTTGTATCCATAATATCATCCTCTCCGTAAAGTTCTAAAATATCATATCCAACTCTTTGACTAGCGTTTTCCATTAATTTTTGCAAGTCTTGAATTTTATCCTGATGTTGATTTGGTGAGTATAGATAAATCTTGTCGTAGTAAATGAGCGGCTTTCTAAGAATATGCATTAGGGTGTTTGTTTTTCCGCATCGAGTTTGACCTGTTATCAACATACGGAAATCTTCATTAAGAAAATCATTTAACGAACGATTATTATCGTTACTTTTTATCACATCATAATTCGGTATTTTCATTTTGTTAAATAGGGTAAATAAACTTAAAGCGATTTTTTAAAAAATAATAAGTGTTGATTTAACAGATATGGATATTGATAGGGTTAAAAAATATGCGGATTTAGAATTTGAAGGGTTCAAAATTGCTAAAGCAGTTACCGATGTAAAGAATGAGGTGAAAAATAAAGAACAAGTTCGCGATGTTGCGATGAGTGATTATTTTAAAACTCTGAGAGAACCGCTAATTGAACAACAACGTAAAACAGATGAAAAACAGGACAAAGTAATTCAACAATTAAAAGAAAATCAATTGGCTCTAACCAGCGGTTTCAAAGATTTGGTTGAAACCAACAAGGATATTTTAACATTGAATAAAGAGCTACCCTTCGGTGGTGACCAACCACCAACGGATACGCTACCGATACCTGCACCACCGAAGGGTAAAGTAATAACCGCCGAACCGAATAAGATGTTCACAGAAAGCGAATTAGAATTTTTAAAAGAAACTTTTCATGAACCTAACGAGCTACTTAAAATGAATGAAGAACAACTTGTTGCAACTTATAATGAAGCTAAAGATGAAAACAGAAGTGTCGGAATAAAGATAGGTGGTTTGAAAAGAAGAAAACCAAAGACAGAAGAAGAAAAACAAAAACTCGATTATGATCTGAAAATATATGAAAGAACAAGAGATATACTAGACCGATATTTAACAACGATTAAGAATGTAAAAATTTTACCGCAATATACAAAACAAAAACAAGGTGAAGGGGTACGCAAGTACAAACAACCAAGACGAAACGCTTATAAAATTCAAAAAAATAATCAATACGGAGGTCTATTGATCGACATGCCTAAGCTGATGAAAGATCTGAAACTAAACGCTTATCGCGGCGGAAAATTAATTTATCAAGCCGATGCTGATAAATCTCTGATTAATTTACTAACGAAAAGATACAATCCTAAAACAAAATATAGCATGAACGCTGTAAAAGTTTTTAATGATCTGAATATGTTGAGTAATTTACCTCCTCATAAATCATCGGGTAAATCGAAAATGATCGGTTCAAGTATAGTTTATTATGATGATCCCAACAAATTGGCAGACAGAATGAAGATAATAATCGGTTCGATGGCCGCCGGTAACAATTCACCTGTTTTGAGAAATGATTTATCGCAAATTAACGATGAGCTGTTAAGAATAGGGGCAATCGATAAAACAATTCATGAGAAATTATATAAAAAATATTTAGCGTAATTAAAATTAAAAAAGTTTCGTATAATAAAATGGATGTTAACAGAACGCTAGTTTTCAAATCTATAGATGCAAGAAAACAAAATCCTAATAATAAACCGGGAAATTTTACTGTAAGGTTTACTCCTGAGTTGAGATTGGACGATAATAAAGAATGTTTTTTGGCATTGGATCATCTTAGCATGACTGCGAGTTGGCATAACATTCGTCCCGAATATGATAACAACAAACTAAAAATATCAAAAGATAAAGGTAGAACATATGAAACGATTACTTTTCCATCAGGGGTTTATGATTACGAAGATATAAACGATCATATCCACAAAACGATTGGAAAAATACCCAACACGGATGAATATGGAATTAGCGTATTGTTTGATCTTACAACTTACAAGGTATTTATTCAATTAAATGAAAATTTCCGCATCGATTTCAGTTCGAGTGGAAATTTTAATATTTTACTCGGATTCGAATCGAAAGTTTTAACGAGCAGCGGTTATGGGGAAAATTTCCCTAATATCAGTAACAGCATCGATAATCTTTACCTAAAATGTAGTTTGTTGAGCGATTCGATCGTTTCAGGAAAGCGAAGCAATACGCTATTCACATTCTCAACAAATACAAAAACAAGGTCTTTACCTTTTGAAATCTACCCGAGAGTAAATTATTTATGGCATAAGATGAATAGAAAAGATATATCTGAAGTAACCTTTTACTTGGCCGATGATGAAGATAGAATTGTTGATCTGAACGACATCGATATTTCTATAACTGTAGTGTTAAAAGAAGTATAGAAATTTATTTATAATTTATAAAACAACTTGAACGGCTTACACATGGATGAACAAAGAAGAGTAAGAGATTTTGATACGGGAGAAATTTCTTATATTGACTCTGTAGAGTATGATATACAAGGTAGTGGTTTCTTTGATACACTTACAAAAATCGGAAAAACCATAACAGGAAAAACAGCGAGTAAATTAGCTAGTAAAGCAGCAGAAAAACTTATTGAAAAAGGTGCTGAACAGGTCGGTCAAAAAACTGGTGAAGTTCTTGGTGAAAAAATTTATGACAAGTTTTCATCGAGAGGTAAAAAAGAACCTGCTGCAGCACCACCGCCACCGCCACCGCCACAAATCTCAGGTGAAACAAAAGGAGTCGATATTATTAAATTTTTAAACGAAGAAAACGCTAAGAAAGAGAAGAAAGAAGACAAATTTCAATATATTAGAAATATCGTGAATGATCTGATTTAATTTTAAAAATAATTTCTTATTATAATTCATAATAAGAATGAGTTTCAGAAATCCAGAATTGGTCAAACGATATGAATACGTATGCTACGATTTGGAAACACCGCTAATCGATAATGTCGCAAATAATAATAGACAGGTTAAGAATAATTATCGATTCACAGTTGATAACTCTTCAGAAGCAAATCCGATCGATTGGTATAACGCATATTTGGAAGTAGATTTCAAACTTGTTACGCTTGCCGATAGTACAACCGGGATAGTAGCAGGACCGAATAACGGTAATCAAGATTGTACCACAACTAACGGTCATACATTTATAAAACAGATTCAGGTTGAATGCGGTGGAATAACCGTTTACAATAACACAAGAGCCAACGAAACATCGAACGTACTTTCTCTCTTAAAATATACAAAAAGTTATGCAGATACGATCGGTAAAGATCAGTTTTTATATTTAGATTCATCCACGGGAACAACAGAAGCACGACCGGCTCAAGCGCTATATAACGAAGGTTTTGCTAGAAGAAAAATTTTAACGGATGCTGCAGCTGTTAACAAAATATCGATTCCGCTAAATCTATACAGCTATTTTGCAGCTTTCAAAAATAATCTTCACCCGAATATCAAGACAAATCTTCTTATAGAACTTGAAAGCGACAACAATATAATTTTCAGAAAAAATGCTGCTCCAGATAGTAAAGTGATCTTAACAAAATTAAGATTGTGGTGTCCAAAAATTATTTTCAACGGTTTAGGTATGAAACAGTATCTTGAAGATTATCTGAAACCCAAAAAATGGACCTATTTGAGAGAACATACCGAAATATTACAAACATCCTCTGTAAATAGCTCCTTTCGAATAAGTACAGGTATTAGGAGACCGAGGCATGTTTTCATCTGGGTTGTTCCCGAGGCAAGTTATAGTAATCAGGAGCAAAATATATTTACTTTCAAAACATTTGGAATCGGTGCCAACAATCGATATTTTTCTAGAGCACACTTGCAAATAAATAACAGCATCCAATATCCTCAATTAGAGATGACATCAGATGAGGAGTCAAGACTTTACAGAGCTTTGTTATCCTACAGTTCCGCTTACAACGACTTTTTAAGCGGAACAATAATCGACCGATCAAATTTCAGAAATCTTTTTGGAATTATATACTTTAATCTTAGAAACCAAGAAGAAGATGTAAAAGATGGTGTAGTTGCACTTACTTTTAATTATGAATTAAACGGAGCAAATCCAACAAATTATAGATTAAATGCTTTAGTTTTACACGAAAAAGAGATAGAGTTATACACATCATCTGGAAAAATATTAATAAAAGCGTAAATCTAATTAAAATTATATTTTGTAAAATAAAAAATGGCTACAGCGTATTTTGCATATGGAGTAAATCTGTCTCAAGGACAGTTACATAAACTTAAAAAAGCATATGACGATAATTCAGAAATTACGATAAGGTTGAGTAAGAGTAATTTGAAAGGGTCGCATGAGTTGATGTTGACAAAAACCCAGATTAATAAGATTAATAAAGCGCTAAAAAACGGTACCGGTACCGATATCAAGATATCTAAAACACAGATTCGTAAAGCGATCACCGTAGGTGGAAGTTTGTGGAGTTCACTTATGTCACTCGGTGCAAAGTTGTTACCTTTTGCTACAAAAGCGGCAACAAAGGTAGTACCTTTAGCTACAAAAGCAGCTACAAAGGTACTACCTCATTTAGCTACAGGAGCGCTAGGCGCTTTGGGAAGTCTCGGTATCGATAAGATTTTTGGTAGCGGAATTACGATACCGTTTGATTTTCTTCCTCAACTATTAGCTATCAAAGGATTAACACAAGGGCAAACGCAAGTTGTACAAAAAGGTATGCAAAGCGGTAGCGGTATAACATTTAAACCTACGCAAAGACAGATAAATGGAGGATTTTTAGGAACACTTGCTGCGATCGGAATTCCTATGGCTATCGAATTAGCTTCAAAACTTTTTGGAAAAGGGTTACAGATATCGCCAAGTCCAACGGACGTTGGTGGCAGAGGATTACAGGTACCAAAACTGCCGAGAGGCGGTTTTGAAGGTAGAGGATTACAGATCTCTCCAAAGTTTCCATACCAACCTCCACCTTTTTACGGATCATGGAATGAAAAAAACCCAAATTTAGGGATGTACCGCTAAGTAATTTTGACCTCCTTGAATGGATAAAATACTTAAAAATACCTGATTTCCAAGGTATTTTTTCGAGAGATCAAACGGTAAGTAATATTCATAAAACAGGATGTTGTATAATTAATCTTGATGATAAGATAGGGAACGGAACACATTGGGTAGCTACATTTGTAAAAAATAAAGATCTCATATATTATTTTGATTCGTTTTGTTTACCGCCACCACAAGATTTCATTGATTATGCTAATAAATTACGTATGGAATATCAATATAATATCGGTTACCCGTTTCAAGCTATAAAATCAGTAAGATGCGGTTATTATTGTTTATATTTTCTTGATAATATTTACAAAAAATCATTTTATGATTGCTTAAGTAGATTCAAAATCGATAATCAAAACTATAATGAAAAGTTTATTAAAAAATATTTCATGTAATTAAAATTAAAAAGTTTTATTATACAGATCGTATAATAAAATGGAGTCGTTAACGTATTGCGTCAAGGAAAAAATAAAAACCGGCTGTACTGAACCATCCGGTTATATGACAGCCTCAAACGGTAGGCCAATGTTTTGGTGCACTTGCGCTAATTGTGGAATCAAGAAAACCCGTTTCGTTAAGAGTTCGGGAAACTAGTTGGGCCCCCACAAGGTGGGGGCTTTTTTGATGTGGAAGGTAGTCATAGTCTTGGAGAGATAGCTATGAAAGCCGGTATGAAAGGTCTTTACAATTTAGGACGAATAGGTGCGTCAAAAGCCATCGAATCAGACTTTGTAAAGAAAAAGATTAGATCAGCCGCTGATAAGTATATAGATCAGGCTTTGGACAGTTTCACGGGAGACTTATCGAAAAGACTCGATCCGCTTCACCACGGTAGCGGTGTCGACATTCATAAAATGATCGGTAAGCTTCCGAAACCAAAAGGAGGATGGACATTACCCGGACATAAATACACAGGACCATACAATGACTTGG
Organism: Cladopsammia gracilis; assembly: GCA_022457155.1. Classification (NCBI taxonomy): domain Eukaryota; kingdom Metazoa; phylum Cnidaria; class Anthozoa; order Scleractinia; family Dendrophylliidae; genus Cladopsammia; species Cladopsammia gracilis. Next base: position 531,246 of record JAJGOT010000168.1, on the reverse strand, counting down.
ATACACAACTGTCGTATGATCCGGAAACAGGTAAAATACTGGAGATCTACGAACAGCCGACGGGTGAAACGGATGCCATAGCGATGCAGCATGACGTCGATTATTCTGTGTGCGCAAATAAGCCGGAACCGCGTAAATGTAAAAACGAAGCGGATAGAAAAATGGTGAAAGCCTTGGATAGCGTGCCCTATAACGATCGACAATGGGGTCATTGGTTAGCTAGAAATACTATCGACGTAAAACAAAAACTTGGGTTGGGAAACGGATAAGGCCGCCGAGTAAAAACGTAGAGACGTGGCAAGAAAAGCTAGCATACGAAGTACATAAACCTATAAGACGAAAGTTTACTCGGCGGCGTGTTATTGTAAACGGAATCGATGAGATATGGTGCTCTGATCTTGTCGAGATGCAGAAATTAAGTAAGTGGAATAAGGGATATCGATATCTTCTCATGGTGTTAGATGTTTTCAGTAAATACGGTTGGATTGTACCGTTGAAGAATAAAAAGGGAGAGACCGTTAGGGAAGCGTTCAATTCGCTATTCAAGAAAGGAAGAAAACCGAAAATGCTGTGGGTGGATAAGGGTAAAGAGTATTACAACAAGAATATGAAAGAACTATTGGATAAAAATAAGATAGTGATGTATTCGACAGAGAATGAAGAAAAATCTAGTGTTTGTGAAAGATGGAACCGTACGATAAAAGAGAAAATGTATAAACAATTTACCGTTCAAAACAATACCGTGTATTATGATATATTACCGATGATATTGAAAGAATACAATAATTCAAAACATCGAAGTATCGGTATGACACCTGTGGAAGCGTCGAAGAAAAAGAACGAAAGTGCTGTTTACTTAAATTTGTACGGTAATGTGAAACGTACGCATACTAAACCGAAATTTAAAGTTGGGGATAAAGTTCGAATATCAAAATACAAACGTCCTGTTTTCGATAAAGGTTACACACCGAATTGGACTGAAGAGATTTTTACCGTCGATAAGATTCGATACACTAACCCTATAACTTATAAACTGAAAGATGAGTTGGGTGAGGAGATAACAGGTTCTTTTTATAAGGAAGAGCTGCAGAAGGCTAAACAGACCATCTTTCGAATTGAGAAAGTGATTCGACGAGATGCTCGAAAAGGTAAAGCGTTAGTGAAGTGGAGCGGGTATAGCGATAAATTCAACTCATGGATAGATTTGAAAGAACTGAAAGATCTGCGGTGAATAGAATTCTTTTCATTTCATGAACGTGAAATGAAAATTTAAAATGGTATTAAAAAATAAAATATATTGATATAAGATACTTACGTATGGAGTCAAAAACTGTTGAACAGCTTAAGGCATTTGCGCGTGAAAACGGTTTGAAAGGTTATTCACGTTATAGGAGGAAAGCGGCGCTGATTAAATTCATTGAAAGTAGTATAAATACTCCACCACGCGGTATCGTTAATTTTATAGATGAACCTTCACCTCCCCCACCACGTGGTATCGTTAGTTTTATAGATGAACCCTCTCCACCCCGAAGAAGAAAAAGACAACCCTCACCATCACCGCCCCGAAGAAGGAAAAATAGACAGCCCTCTCTACAACCCCTAGACCATCATCAATCAGAGATACCGCTAGAATCTGAAGATTCTGAACATAAACGAAATAAGAAGAGACAAAAGACCCGTAAAACAAAGAAGGAGAAGAAATTGGAAGAGGTCGAAAATAGATCTGAAAGATCTGAAGATACTCTTCAATCGACAAATAATAAGAAGAGACAAAAGAAACTAAAGAGGGAGGCTGCCCGTCTAACAAAGAAAATCAACCGTGCAAAAAACAAACGTGGCGCACTGTTCTTACAAGAAAAACTAAACCAAGTTTTGAAAAAGATCGATAGCCGAAGATTACCCTATGAGATAATCAAGATAGGTGAGAATACAAGTAACAAGTTCAAATCGTTTTTCGATATATTCAAAGTTAAAATAGTAAACCCTCGTGAAATATTCGATATTGATAAATTACTGTTAGAAATAGGGCTCAGAGTAATAAAAGAGAGAGGGTTACAAAACGGTGACAAGATTCGATGGATACTTAGTCATCCGAGTTGGTATAAACCGGTCAGTACAAAACGAATCACGATCACAGATCACCTTGGGACGGATCTTGTCGAAGAGATAGCTAGATTCATTGAATACAAGGATGTACCGCTCCCCGAGGTCAAAATAGAGATTCAGTCGGTAAAGGTTCCCCGGGGAATGGGCCGATTACGTGTGACAAAATTAAATGCCAGCGATAAAAAGAGTATAATCACAATCAAAAATAATGACTCAATCTGTCTTGCGCGAGCAATAGTAACGGCTCGTGCAAACATAAATAAACAAAAATGGACAAAATCTGAACTAAGTAATGGGTTCAATAGGTCGAGAAAACTGCAGAAAGACGAAGCTATCAAACTTCATAAAGAAGCTGGAGTCGAAATTAACGAGGAAACCGGTTCAGATCTGGAAGATGTAAAGAGATTCGCGGAACATCTTAAGATTCAGATAAACATTGTAGACGGCGATCGATTCAATGATCTGATCTTTACTACTGAAAATGAGCACGATGGACAGATGATATACCTTTACAAAAACAAAAACCACTTCGACGTTATCACAAGTATGCCAGCGTTCTTGAGTAAAGATTATTATTGTCACACCTGCAAAAAGCCGTACACAAAACGCGATTGTCATGGATGTCCCTCAAAATGTACAGCATGTTTCAAGTACTTTCCACACGGAGTGAAAAAATGCTCTAAACCGCCAATTCCATGCGATAAGTGTAATAGGTCTTTCTTTGGAGTAGATTGTTTTATGGAGCATCTTCGTGACAGATCCAAATGGGGAGCATGTGACACTGTGTGTAAAAAAGTAGGTAAATGTTTGAAATGCGAGCGTACAATTACATCTTCTAAAAATGATGGCCTAAAGAATCACAAATGCGGATATTCAAAATGTAGTAATTGTAAGAAATACTGTGATATGAATGAACATCTTTGTTTCATGTCTCAAACAGAATGTAAGGGTGGAAAATGTCAAGGTTACGGATGTAGACCTGGAAATTTGTGTTATTCTTGTTTTACAAGAACCGAGAAATACATGTTCTATGATTTTGAAGCGACTCAGGAGACCGATGTTCATGAGGTCAATTTAGTCGTCTGTCACGATTTTTATGGAAATAAAAATACATTTGAAACGCTCGACGAATTTTGTAAATTTATTTTTAACAAGAATGAGCATGTGGGGTATACCTTCATAGCTCACAATGCAAAAAGTTACGATGCTCAGTTTATTCGAAATTGGTGTATAGAGAACAGAGTGAAACCCGATATTATCTACAACGGAACAAAGATTATGTCTATGAAGGCTGAGGGTGTTAGATTTATTGATTCTATAAACTTTATCGCTGCGGGGTTATCATCGTTCCCAAAGACATTTGGTTTGAAAGAGTTGAAAAAAGGGTATTTTCCACATTATTTCAACACAAAGTGTAACCAAAACTATGTAGGGCCTATTCCTGATAAGAAACACTATGATTATGATCAGATGAAACCTTCAGCGAGAAAAGAGTTCTTAAAATGGTACCAACAACGTATTGATGAAAACTATGTGTTTGACATGAAGAAGGAGCTGAGAGATTACTGTGATAGTGATGTAGACATCCTCAGAAGAGGTATGTTGATTTTTCGAGAACAGTATATAGAGTTAGGTAACATCGACCCTCTTCAATATATAACCATCGCTTCTGTATGCATGACCATTTACAGAAGTAACCACATGCGTCGTGAAAAGATCGCTGTTGTAAAGGAGATTACACGTGGAGAGAACTACAGTAAAAGTAGCATCGCATGGTTAGATTGGATTTCTCAGAGAGATGGTGTTAAGATAAAACACGCTCTGAACGGTGGTGAAGAGACTTTACCAGATATCGGAAAGGTTGACGGGTTTTGTGGGAATACGGTCTACGAATTTCAAGGATGTTTTTGGCACGGTTGTGAGAAGTGTTATACATGCGACACAATCAACACAAAAAATCAGATGGATATGTTAACTCTAAGAAAGAGGACGGTAGCGAAAAACGATAAGATTAGAGCTGCCGGGTATGAGCTGGTTGAGGTTTACGAATGTGAACTGAAAAAGGAGAAAGATTTTAATAAGTTTCTAAAAACGTGGAATCGGGAATTTGTAGGACCTCTTAACCCTAGGGACGCATTTTTTGGTGGACGAACAAATATAACAAAACCGACCTACACATTCAAAAAAGGTGAGAAAGGTAGATATGTTGACTTTGTTAGTTTATATTCAACGGTACAGTTCTTCAAGCATTATCCGATAGGTCATCCTACAAAGATATTCGATCCTCCTCAAGAGTACGATGAGAACTGGTTTGGTTTTGTGAAATGTAAAGTTTTACCTCCAAGAGGTCTTTATCATCCTGTGTTACCGGTAAAAATAAGATGCGATAAGGCTGAAAAGCTGCTATTTCCGCTCTGTAGAGTGTGCGCTGAAAATAAGATTCAGGAATGTACACATACAGATGATGAACGATCATTCATAGGAACATGGTGCACAAATGAGCTGAATGTGGCGATTTGTAAAGGGTACAAGGTTGTAAAGATATACGAGGTGTGGCATTTCCCTAAAAGATCAGATGACCTTTTCAAGAGTTATGTAAGAAAATTCATGAAGATCAAGATGGAGAGTAGTGAGCTGAAGGTTGGGGAAGGTTGTACATATAAGAGTGTTGATGAGTACAAGGCTATTGTTAAATCAAAGTTAGGAATCGAACTTGGTGAGATTGAGTTCAATCCTGGAAGGAGGGCGATAAGTAAGATCTCTCTGTGTAGCTTATGGGGAAAGTTTGGTCAGCGTAATAACATGAATCAGACTGTGTACGTCACTGAACCAAAAGAATTTTACAAGATCTTGTTAGATGAAAGCATAGACGATCTGAACATTCAATTCTTAAACGAAGATATGGTTGAAATGACTTACAACTTGAAAGACCAGTTCGTTGACAATAGTAATAACACAAACATATTTATTGCTGCCTTCACAACCAGCCACGCTAGAATGATGCTGTATGAAGTGTTGGACAAACTCGGTGATCAGGTTCTCGGTTTTGACACCGACAGCTGTTGGTATATCGAACGTGAAGGGGGACAGCGAATCGAAACAGGTGACAGCCTCGGCGATCTAACCGATGAGTTAAACGGACATTATATTACGAATTGGTGCGGTTCTGGTCCAAAATCATACAGTTACAGTACAAGTGATGGGAAGATGGAATGTAAGGTCAAAGGTTTCACTCTGAATCACAAAAATAGTCAAAAAATAAATCAAAAAACGATGAAACAGATCATCGAAGGTCAAAAGGAACGAATAACAACCGTAAACGAACGAGCGATAACTCGGGATCCCTCTACAAAACAGGTTGTAAATAAGTACCAGAAAAAAGACTTTCGGATGTGTTACGATAAACGGTGTATGGTGAAGACTGAATCTGGTATCGAGACGTTTCCATACGGATATTAATGAGTATCGATTAAAATATATACCGTCACTAAATTATAATGATATTTTGTAAATTAACGACAAAACACACTGAAAATGAAAAGTGTGCTATAGTGAATAATTATAGGCGATTCGTCTATAATTATACGAGTTACATCAAATTAACGACAAAACACACTGAAAATGGAAAAGTGACGTATAGTGCCTTACATAACTACTTACTTTCAATCACCTCCGCTTATGTTTAGTTATGGGAACGCGGCTACTCTGAAGTTGACAGGAAGCGAGAGCTATAAGTTGGCGTGGCAGCCTCACTGCGGGTAGGTGGGCAGGTCGCCGATGCCGGCGTCTTCTAGTTCTTCACTAAAAGAGTGGATACACGTGAACTAGAAACCTCAATATATATCTATATGGTGAACGTATCACTTGCCGTTGCCCAAAGCCCAAGGAATGAAAAATAAGGGCAACCCGGTGAGAATACTTCTCGCGTTACGCTTATCATTTGGGAATTTTTTATTTATTTATTTATTTATTTGTTTCCACAATCATGTATAAATTACAACCAGATATTTTAATTTAAGTTAGTGAGAATGTAAATATTTAAATAACATAACATAACTCATCTGCTTAATGAGATGACAAATGTTGAGTCTTTTAATGTCGTCAGAGATGCGGGATTGAAGAACACCAATTTTTTAGTATGGACAGGTCTGAGGCAAACAGTTCCATCGAAACTGCGTTCTCACATACCTACCTTCGAGATTATCTTTGATTTAGAAAATTTTAAGTGTCGTGACTATTATCACTATTTTATAAAGCAAAAAATTAATACGAAAAAACAAATAAATGGGCTAAGTTAGAAAAGAATTTCATTTAGAGGACAAGCAACTTTCGGAGGCATTTGTGATGCCACTGAGGGATGCAAATGAACCTTATTTACGTTCTTTTCAGTATAAAGTTTTAAATTCTATTCTATATACAAATGAATTACTTTGTAAGATAGGCTATGTTTCTAACCCCAACTGCTCCTTCTGTCATCAGACTATAGAAACGATACCTCATATTTTCTTTGACTGTTCTTTTTCGTCTTCCTTTTGGAATGAAGTTTGTGACAAAACTTTAAACAAACTTAAGAGTTGCGTAATCTTCTCGTTAGAATATTGTGAGATTATTTTAGGGTTTTTAAAGGGGGAGATGGATCTGCAAAACTATATTCTTATTTTAGGGAAAAACGTACTTGTGGACTTGCCGGTGTAAAGAAACGAAACCATCTTTTCGCCACTTTGAAAGAATTTTATTAAATAAATATGAAACCGAAAAGTATATTTCTTTTAAATTGAATAATATCAATTTCTTTAAAAAAAATGTATAATGTTTGAGGAAATGAACCTTTTAAATAATTAAGTCCACAATTATGTTAAACAATGTGGCGGCTTTATAAACTGTAACTGTTATTGCTAGTTATTTAATTATCATTTGGGAATGACTTTCATTAATTGGGAACGGATTACATTATTGAAATCAAAATTCAGGTTTAAAATTGGTTATTCGAATCTTCTAACGGTAGCCTCATTCGAAATAAGGAATCTTGATTGGTTTATTTACTGACATCAATCGAAAGTTCACAGGCGAAATACGCAACCGTTGGCCACTGTTGGTTTCAGTGAATTCAGTCGCTTGGACTTCATCAGATAGGAAATTTTCTTTACTTGCCGTGAAAATGTCTATCAGAGCCAGCACACTAGCATTTTAAGAATTATTCTTCGCAGTTTTATAAATGCAGAGCTTCTTTCCTTTAAAAAAATACTCAGTGATGAATTTTTTTTGAATGAACAGAAAAAGGTCAGATGTGTCAAGCCGCCAACTATCGCCTGCTTTGCACGTGAACATTCGCCTGATGTCAATGACAAACCAATCAGCATTCGAATGAGGCTACCGGGCAATTTCTTCTGAGTATGAATTTTTTTTTTCAGCATCACTATTTGCAATAATTTTTTTTACCAAAATGCTTGAAATTTTTTCACGTGCCTTCTTGTGCACGATTGTTTTTTTCTCTTGAATTCCTTCTGCAGGAATTTTGTTTTGGTAACTGCCCCCCCCCCCCCCCCCAAAAATGAAATGGTCCGTCCCTTATTAATGCTTTCCAAACTCCTGGTTTTTTTTTTACCTCGCAATTCCAAACCCGCGAAAGTAAAAGGTATCATTTGTTTTGTTGTAAGCGTTCAGGAGCGCTGTAAATCATATAATAACTAACCTTGACTGTTTGGTTTGAAGTAAGTGCTTCAGGAGCGCTGTAAATCATATAATAACTAACCTTGTCTGTTTGGTTTGATGTAAGTGCTTCAGGAGCACTGTAAATCATATATATAACTAACCTTGACTGTTTGGTTTGATGTAAGTGCTTCAGGAGCACTGTAAATCATATAATAACTAACCTTGACTGTTTGGTTTGATGTAAGTGCTTCAGGAGCACTGTAAATCATATATATAACTAACCTTGACTGTTTGGTTTGATGTAAGTGCTTCAGGAGCACTGTAAATCATATATATAACTAACCTTGACTGTTTGGTTTAATGTAAGTGCTTCTGGTGCACTGTAAATCATATATATAACTTACCTTGACTGTTTGGTTTGAAGTAAGTGCTTCAGGAGCACTGTAAATCATCGCTCCTGGAGCCACAGTCATGGTATTCTGCATAAAGTTAGCGGTGCCGTAATCTGAAACTTTGCCTCTCCATTGATCACCCTGTCTCCATAGCAACACATTGGCACTACTGACATCTCGGTGAATGATGGGTTCAGGTTTTTTCTGGTGGAGGTAGTTGAGAGCTTGAGCTACATCCCGGGAAATTAAAAATATTTCTGTTTCGGAGAGTTCTCGCCGCTCCAACAAGGCTCGTAAACTTGTCTCCATGAGCTCGGTCACAAATAGGGGACTTCCTTCATCATTTGTCGCTCCGATGAATTGCAATAAAGATGGGTGGCGGCATTTGGAAGCAATGTTCATCTCTCTCTCTCAAAAAGACGTATGTTATGACGAGAAAGGATCAAATCATGGATCTGTTTCACAGCTACAGTACAGCCACAATATTTGCCCTCATAGACACTCCCCCACCCTCCCCTCCCAAGGCATCTGTCTGTCATTTGAATCTCATCTCGGGCAATGACCCAGTCACATGTTTCTTTGCGACGCAGTTCACTTACTGTTTGCTGGGCTGTTGAAAGACTTAATTGTAGTTCATTCACTTGCCGATCTTTTAACGTCAGCTGTCTTTGCGAGTTTTCTTCACGTTGTCTCATCTCCCTCATCTGCCTTTGCGAGTTTTCTTCACGTTGTCTTACCTCCCCCAACTGCCTTTGACAGTTTTCTTCACGTTGTCTAGCCTCTCTCAACTGCCTTTGCGAGTTTTCTTCACGTTGTCTAACCTCCCTCAACTGCCTTTGCAAGTTTTCTTCACGTTGTTGCATCTCACTCATCTGCCTTTGAGAGTTTTCTTCACGTTGTCTAACCTCTGTCAACTGCCTTTGCAAGTTTTCTTCACGTTGTTGCATCTCCCTCAACTGCCTTTGCAAGTCGTCTGCTTCGCTTTGTATTCGCGTTACTTTTTCTGTTAAGGTTTCCGAAAACAAAAGGAGTCAATAAAAATTTATCAGATGACAAAGCAAATTGATCACGTTTAACTTTAAGCCATGAAGAAAAAAATACTTAGAAGAAAAATTAAAGGAACTGGAATTGCCCACTCCAGAAACTATGGGAGGCTGGGCATGAACAAGGGATTATGGGATTGTTTTGTTGGGATATGGAAATGGCATCACAGTAAATAAGCTGTAAAGTGACGTAAAGTAAAGGAACGCCGAGAAATGAACGATTACCCATATAAAAGCTGGCAGGTTCCTGCTTTGCATAGATATTGGCGCGTTCTGACATTTAACTTCGAATTTTGATTAATTTTAAGTTGTGAAGTTCAATATTCCTCAGTTGAACCTTACAGGGTACCCTTTAAGGTTAAAAGGGATAGGAATCTGAATCATTGCTTTTAACCATAACTCCCCTCATGAATGAGACCAAAAGGGGCAGTGTCCGGCGATTTTGACCTTTTTTGATCAAAGCCATGCTACAATACATTTACTTATTTACAAAATAATACAATGACACCATGAGAAAGAAATCAATCAATTCTTAAGAGAGGAACAAATCATGGTCTGTTCTAGCCAAAATAATACTATGACACCATGAGAAAGAAATCAATCAATTATTTAAAAAAAGGAACAAAAAATGCTGTTTCAGCCAACTTTGGAAACGAAAATGTGAGAACTTGATAAACGTTCGGGTAACTTTTAAAATCAGTAATAGTAACTTGAAATTACGAGCAACATTTTCTCGAATAGCACAACACGAAGTTCAATTACTAATTAATCGCACAAAAAACAAAATTCGACATTGAAAAGTCTATGTTAACTACATTCTACTTAAAACGACAGGAATATTTTCATAGAGACAAAGCAATAAAGAACGCATTTAAGTGTGCCTGATTGACGCGTGCGCAACGTAGGCATCCAATTACAGCTATCCAACTGGATAACTGTAATAGACACCCACGTGACCGTGCGGCAATTACGTAAAAAATAGGAACCCGAATGACCAATTACAATCAATCAGGTGACCTTAAATGCGTTTATTATTGCTGTTTCTCTACGAAAATATCCCTGACGTTTTTATGTTATTAGATAGCGGTAATTGGACATCTACGTTGCGCAAGCGTTAATTCGTGTTTTTCTCATGCTTTCAAACTGATAGAAAATATCCTTGGCATCTTGAATACAAAAAAGACCACACAGCCTTTTTAATCTCGAATTTTGTTATTTATGCGATTAATAGTGGTAAAAGACTGATTGGAGTCCAATTCGATCTGTAAACACGACTGATTAACAATTAAAATTGAAATGAGCTTAGACGTCTTTATGAAAAAAAGGCCGAAGGCGCCATGTTTCGCTCCAAAGTACGACGGATTGAGGAAGGGGAGAAACCTACCAAGTATTTCTTCAATATGAAAAAAAAATCAGTAAGAAAGTCTCAACTGAACTGAAAATTTCCGAGGGTCATATCACAGTTAACGAGAGTCAAATAATAAATTGACGAAATTAAAACTTTTTATGGTAATTTGTATACTTCATCTTGCAAGGCTACAAGTGAGTCCTTTCTAGAATTCACGAGGAACATAGATCTACAAATGCCAAAACTATGCGAGGAGAAATACGAAGAATGTGAGGGTAAATTAACCTTAGAAGAATGCCGAACAGCTTTAAAATCAATGAGGAATGGAAAATCACCAGGAGAAGATGGTTTTACTGTCGAGTTTTACAGGTGTTTCTTCGAGTTATTAGGTCCAGATCTTCTTAATAGTTTCAATGCGGCTTATGAAGACTGTGAGCTGTCCATCTCACAACGTAGAGGAATAATAACGCTTATCCCAAAGGAAAACACAGACATAAGAGAGCTATCTAACTGGCGACCAATAACTTTGTTAAACGTTGACTATAAAATTTTGTCAAAGGCAAACGCTTCAAGAATAGAAAAAGTCCTTCCGCGTTTAATCAACTGTAACCAAACAGGCTTCATGAAAGGTAGATACATCGGACAAAATATAACACTAATTAATGGCATTATGGAACAGACAAAACTTCAGGACATTCCTGGTATACTTCTCCTATTCGATTTTAGAAAAGCTTTATTTCACACAGTAGAATGGGATTTCATCCAGCAAACTTTGAACTTATTCAACTTTGGAACCTTTTTAAAGCAATGGGTCAAGACGCTGTACACGAACACTGAAAGCTCTGTTTTACATAATGGATATACAACAGACTACTTTAAACTATCGAGGGGAGTAAGACAGGGGTGTCCCCTCTCCCCTTACCTTTTTATCTTAGGGGTAGAAATCTTAGCAGCTAGGTTAGACAAGACTGCACTATACCAGGAATCAAATTATTTTCAACCGAGCATAAGATTGGACAGTTTGCTGATGACGCTACACTTTTTATAGGAAATTTAACCTCAGTCGAAAATTCAATCAAACTTGTTGAACAATTCAGTGATATTTCAGGTCTAAAACTCAACGTGGAAAAGACCAAAGCAATATGGTTAGGTAAAAAGGGTTGTTGTTGTTCATCGTGGTCTAACATCTAACAGGATACTAGAACAAATCAAGACCAACACCCAACGAGTCTTTAACACCACCAAAGACAGACAACAGCAGAAGTTTGAAAAACTTTTGCGCGAAAAACAGGCGGCCGTGTCACCAACTGACACAACGTATGTTGACAAAACTAACTGGGTTATTAATTTATCTTCTAGGTCCCTAAGCGATGCCGAGATAGCCCTGCTGAAGAAAGGACTGAATTTTGCCGTAACTCCTGAGAACATACCTGCCACAGAGATCGTCGCAAAGGTTGAATCAGCCATCAGACAACTCAACTCCGAACAAGCAGACACTGTCAGAAGAGCTGTTAACAACATCCTTCAACAGGCAGAACCACCAGAGCCTAACATCACGAAGGAAATGCAAGACGCGCTGAAACGCCTAAAAGAGGACCAGACCATCACGGTTCTCCCAGCAGACAAAGGGCGCGCTAGCGTGGTCATGGATACCGACACCTATCACACCAAGATGTCTTCCCTGATCGAGAACGGACCGTACCAGCTCCTAAACAAAGACCCGACAGACCGTCTGACTCGGAAGTTGTCCGAGAAACTACTAACCTTGAAGCGGAGCGGACATCTATCGGAGACCGTTTACAACAAGATCAGACCTCGACACAAACAGCCGCCTAGAATCTACGGTTTACCGAAGATCCACAAAACCGACGTACCCTTAAGACCTATTGTGTCATGCATTAACACCTTTGCATATGATTTATCCGCTTACTTAGCTAATATCTTGTCTCCTTTAACAGGTAACTCAGAGTTCACGGTGACCAATTCAGCTCACTTCGTATCCACCATCAACAGTGAGACGATCCTAGGCAACGAGATCATGGTGTCTTTCGACGTAGAGTCGCTGTTTACCAGCGTTCCTATCGAAGCCGCCGTACAAGCCACACTACAGAAACGGGAGAACGACCCTACCCTTGCAGACCGTACGACGCTAACGCCTGCTCAGATCGCTGACCTCCTGACTTTCGTATTGAGATCCACATACTTCCAGTATAACGGATCAATTTACGAACAACAAGAAGGCGCAGCCATGGGGAGTCCGGTTTCCGCTGTTATTGCCAACCTCTACATGGAGAGCTTCGAGGAACAAGCAATAACTACATCATCTTACAAGCCTAGGATCTGGAAACGCTACGTAGACGACACCTTCACCATTCTAGATCGCGCAATCGTCGATAGCTTCTTACAGCATCTAAACGACCAGCAGCCTTCCATCCGTTTCACCATGGAGACAGAGAATGACAACAAACTCGCCTTCCTCGACACCGCAGTTTCAAGAGAACCCGACGGCCGCCTCACCACCAGCGTATACAGGAAGCCTACACACACTGATCAATACTTAGCGTATAATTCACACCACCCGCAATCAGTAAAACGCGGTATTGTCAAGTGTCTTTACGAACGCGCCAAACGTCTCGTAACGAAACCCTCTGTTATCTCCAAGGAGAAAAAACATCTGTCATCTGTTCTTGTTTCTAATGGTTATCCTTTTTCTTTCTTGCAGAAACTTACCAAGACCAGAAAACTCAACACCAGTGCTGAGCCCACGACCGAGTTCAAATCTACTGCGGTTTTACCTTATGTCAAAGGTCTGTCCGAACAACTTCGCCGCTGCCTACAACAACAAGGCGTACGCGCTGTTTTCAAGTCGGAGACTACACTTAGATCACACCTAGTACGGCCTAAAGACGCTGTTGACCCGACTAAACAAGATGGCGTGGTTTACAGAATTCCCTGTGAATGCGGTAAAGTTTATATCGGCGAGACTGGAAGACCTATGCAAGACAGAATAAAAGAGCATGACCGAGACATCCGATTCGCCCGTACCCAGACCTCCGCCGTTTCAGAGCACGCCAACAACACCGGACACCACCCGCTTTGGAATGAAGTAAAGTTTATTGATCGTGATCCTCATTGGTACACACGCAGGGTCAAAGAGGCGATCCACATAAGACTTAACCCTAACAACATCAACAGGGACAGTGGAATAGAAATTCCAGAAGCATGGATGCCCACGATCAAGAAACACAACAACAGGAGAGCCGTACGACTACGGACCGCCGAGGGAACAATTCGCCGATACAACGAGGATCAAAATGCGCCAGTCACAGCTGTTGAAAACCAACCAATCACAGCAGAGCATCGTGCTTCATAAGGTGACGCGTAACCAGTCGACCCCATCGCCTGAAGAAGACTAGCAGTATGCAGTCGAAACGTCGCGATCCACATCGGAAGTGACTACACCGTGAGACAAACGAAAAATACTTGTTTACTAATATGGTTAGGCTCCCGGAGATTTAACGACTCCAAACCTTTGAGAGCACTAGGAACGTTTATTTCTTATAACATGAAAGAAAATAACAAGAAAAACGTAGAAATAAAAATAGATAACATGATTACAAAACTTGATATTTGGCGGGCACGCAATCTTTCTCTACTTGGAAAGTGCCTCATTGTGAAATGTTTGGGCATTGCACACCTGGTATACTCCGCTTCGATGCTAGTCATTCCTAACACCTAATTTCTAATACCTATATTCCTATAATTAAAAACTCTGTTTTCAAACACGACTGATTAACAAAACGGACGACCGCGTAGCGGGAGTGCGATTTGTTGATCACGACTATGATTACACAGAATTGGACGACACGAAGTCCTACTGCCATTACAATTTCTGACAAGAAATTCAAGAGAATAACTTGAATAAAGGCTTTTTATCAATCAAAAGCCTTAATACAATTTTATCACTGCAAAACTGGCATTGAATAAGATCATGAAACTGTCCGATTGCAACTTTGCATATAAATAAGAAAATACAGAGATTTATGAACCAATCACATTTGAGAAAATTGTAATAGTTACGATAAACTTGTAATTCAGTTGAACTCAACAACACCCTCGGTCGCGTTTACTATTGCCTTTAGTGCACACTGTTAACCATTTGTTCATAAAAATTCAGACTTGTACGGACTTGTACCCACGCCCTTACAATACCGGTCATTATCACGATTCTTTGAAACCTTTGTCTGCTTTTGAGACGTCAATACATAAACCTTATTCGATGGTTTAACAGATAATACGCGCGGATATTTTACGAGCAATATCTGTTAAACCATCGAATAAGGGATTTATTATTCGACTGAAATTCTTATATTTATAATAGCTTGCGTCTTTAAACAGGGACAGTAAGGTCTAATACGGCAATCTACTGCGTAACACGGCAATCTACTGTGTAACACGGCAATCTACTGTGTAACACGGCAATCTACCGTGTAACACGGCAATCTACTGTGTAACACGGCAATCTACTGTGTAATACGGCAATCTACTGTGTAACACGGCAATCTACTGTGTAACACGGCAATCTACTGTGTAACACGGCAATCTACTGTGTAACACGGCAATCTACTGTGTAACACGGCAATCTACCGTGTAACACGGCAATCTACTGTGTAACACGGCAATCTACTGTGTAACACGGCAATCTACTGTGTAACACGGCAATCTACTGTGTAACACGGCAATCTACCGTGTAACACGGCAATCTACTGTGTAACACGGCAATCTACTGTGTAACACGGCAATCTACTGTGTAACACGGCAATCTACTGTGTAACACGGCAATCTACTGTGTAACACGGCAATCTACTGTGTACAGGGACCGCGCAGCAAGTTTTCGAGTGAGGGGGCTAAAGAAGAAAAAAAAAATTTTGTGGGCGGGGGGGGGGGGGGCATGCTTGTGGATTTCTATTCAATTTCACTAAAGTGACGGAGAATGCTATTATAACGATAAAACTATTGATTTTTTCCACATCATCAGTGATGTTGCTATCGGGTCTGAATATTCACCATCACTAAATTGAAATATCATAGATTGTTATGTTATACTACTGATATCAACCTTTAATTACTATAAATAAGCCAGAAATCCAACGATTTTGCTTGAGCTGCCTTGAATTCAACGCTGTATAATTACTCAGCAATTATTGCACGAGGCTGAGTATGATATGAAGAGTTATGCAGATCGAGGGGGTAATCCGCCAAAGCCGAAGGCTTGAGACCGGTGGATAACACCCTCCGAGATCTGTATATCTTCATATCATACGAAAGCCGAGTTCAATAATTGTTTAATTATTCATTCAAAATATTTACACGGCAAAACAAAACGGTAACTGAAAATAATTTAGTGAAAGATATTAAAGTTACAAAACAACAACGCGTTTTCCTGAGAGGTCCGCAGGAAAGAGAAGCCATTTAAAAGACGTTTACCTCTGTTAGAAAAATATTTTACAATTTAATATTTTATTTTACAATTGTAACGACTAATGCTTCATTCTGTCTATTTATCTGCGCGTTTGTCTTTGCCAGTAACTCCGGTCACTTTCGAATTAACGATTTTTTTATAATTTTTCACTCCGTTACTTTTGTTAAATTATTTTTTGTTTAATTTATTTTTATTCTTGCAAAAAAGTGGGGGGGCTAAATCCCCCCCCCCCCCAGCCCCTCCCTCTGCGCGGTCCCTGGTGTAACACGGCAATCTACTGTGTAACACGCTCGGATATTTTGTGTTCTCTTTTCCTTATAAGGTAAAATGACGTCACAGTCGAATAATACAAAGTCGTATCACGATTTTCAGATACTTTTGTCTGCTTTTGAGACGTCAATACAAAGTTGTTTGCCGTCTCAAAAACCAGCCTGTAATTAATCAAAATTTTTTTTTTTCTGGGTTCCTCGCGTTCAAAACCGAAATTCACAATTTTCTTCGAAGGAAGGGCTAAAATGTTAATTACTTTGTCACGTCTAGCAGATAAAACAACACTGTATTCAACACAATGATCCACTTTATCGAATGTTAACACACTGGTGTAACACAACTGTCGATGAGTGTCTCTAGTCATTGACGGACTGTTTATAACAACACTGTATTCAACACAATGATCCACTTTATCGAATGTTAACACACTGGTGTAACACAACTGTCGATGAGTGTCTCTAGTCATTGACGGACTGTTTATACCGGGTTTATAACAACACTGTATTCCACACAACGATCCACTTTATCGAATGTTAACACACTGGTGTAACACAACTGTCGATGAGTGTCTCTAGTCATTGACGGACTGTTTATAACAACACTGTATTCAACACAATGATCCACTTTATCGAATGTTAACACACTGGTGTAACACAACTGTCGATGAGTGTCCCTAGTCATTGACGGACTGTTTCTGAATGAATTGCAACTTGAAAAAAGTTAATAAAGTGGATGAAGTGGATCGTTGCGAATACAGCATGGCCTATTCCAGGCATTACGATTGTGGGGCCGGGGGAGATAAAAACCGGCGCGTGAATGAGCTGGAATATTTTTCCTTTGGCGTCGCGGCTCGCCTATTCTTCTGTCCCCACTACCTGAACTTCTGAGCCAGGCTAAATACAGTGTTGTTTTATCTGCCAGAGAAGACAAAGTAATCAGCATTTTTGCTCAATATTGACGTCTGAAAAGCAGGCAAAATTATCTGAGGATCGTGATACAATGTCGTCTTCCTGGGTGTTACGAAAACTAAGACCCCGAAAACTAAGACCTAAGACCTACCGGAAAAGTGAAAATCAGTGAAAAGACGAGGGTCTTAGTTTTCGTAATTACGAAAGCTCATAACGAAAACTAAGACCCCATGTCATTTTTCTTATTTATCAATTTTATGTTGAAATGTAAAAAGCGAATAATACACAGCAATTAACACCCCGTCTTTTCATTGATTTATCACTTCTCCGGTGGGTCTTAGTTTTCGTGATTACGAAAGCTCATTACGAAAACTAAGACCCCGTCTCATTTTTCTTATTTAGCAATTTTTTTGAAGGTGAGCGGGAGAGTTTACACTATTTACTCTGTAGTCGTTAGTGCCCAAGGAAAATTGGAACCGCGGTCGGTGGCGGTACAGATGTAGATAAACATGTGGCGTTTGAGACTACACGTACACATCATTTTCCTATACATAGTACCATGAAGATTCGCCCGTGAGAAATAGAACACAATGCATCTTATCTAATAGCGAATGTTTTTTTAATAGTAGTGTTATAAAAAGGACAGGCTAAACACGACTCCCACTCGTCGCAAAAAGTATTTTAAAAGCCTGAAGTGAAAAGCTTTCCCAGTAAGACTTCAGAGAGGATCGCGCCTTTAGATCACAGTTAAGAACTTGTTATTCTTCGATGATATAAACCTTTTGATCTCGGCGGATTATCTCTCAGATTGATAGGAGGATTCATGCTGTCCAGAGCCGTTAGAATTATTTTATTTCTTTATGCCGTTATTCGGTGCTAGCTCTATTGGCATACATTGTGGTTTTCTTTGGCTCACTTTTGTTGCAAGATAAATACTTATCGGCTAAAGTTTGTTATCGCTTTGAAAGTGCTAGGATCGTTAAATTTCTCAGGCCGTGATTAAATGTCCAAAGTCAGCGGCGTGCAAGACTTGAGAGACAGTGTTTCCGGCATCACGGATATGGGCGTCTTAGGTCCGACTCTCAAAAAGCCGTAGTCTATAATTCCACTGCAGTGAAATCATGAATTCTTGCAATAATTTTTAGCTCCTAAGTTAGTTCTGTAGTTGAGTAGGGTGTCTTAGTGGAGCTAGGATGAACCTCCGTTGCTTTGTAAAAGCGTTTGATTTGGCATCCAGCAGATAATCTGCAACATAGTTGCTGTTTTGTAAATCTCACGGATGCTAGTAAATTCTTCAGTCCTTTCCTTCAAGAGAAAATAACACTGTTTTTTTTTATTACTAGCTCATCTTCAATAAAATTGACAAACAAGAAAAATAAGATGGGGTCTTAGTTTTCGTAATTAGCTTTCGTAATTACGAAAACTAAGACCCCTTCTTAAATGTGATAAAAAGGTGCTGTTACACGTTACAAGTTTTCGTGCAACTTGTCTCGAAAAAAATATTGTTGCAAGTTGCAGGCACGACTTTTACGTGTAACACCCCTTCATGGAACTGAATTTTTGTTTTTTTAAGTTGCAGGAAGAGTTGAATCGTTTTCTTCTTTCTGCAACAATTTTTTTCACGTTGCACAACAAAAATATCAGGGCTCTAGCAACTTGTTTCGCCGCACTCTATAGTCGACATATGCGTCATTTTCAACTTACGCAATTTTTGTCGCGAGACAAGTTGCATGGTATTTGTAACGTGTAACATTGTACGTGCAACTTGCAACAAATTTTGTTGCGAGACAAGTTGCAGGAAAAATTGTTACGTGTAACAGCAGCTTAACGACAGTATAAAGTGTGCAAACCCTGATTAATTCTGAACTGTTCCATTTGAAAAATTTCCTCAAGTTCCATTATTTTTGCATCTTGTTGAACGACCCAAAACAATTACTGTGTATTATTCGATTTACTTTTCATACGCTTTTTACATTTCAACATATTCTCATAAAATAAAATAAATAAACAAGAAAAATAAAATGGGGTCTTAGTTTTCGTAATTAGCTTTCGTTATTACGAAAACTAAGATCCCACCTGAAATGTGATAAAAAACGTTTTCTGTTTTACAAGTAACGACACAAACCCTGATTAAGTCTGAACTGTTCCATTTAAAAAATTTCCTCAAGTTCCATTATTTTTGTAGAAAATCCCACTTAATCTTAAAGCAACCAGGTTCTTCGATCCAACCGGAAAAGCAACAAATCAAGCCATGATGTATAAACTCTCCCGCTCACCTTCAAAAAATTGATAAATAAGAAAAATGAGATGGGGTCTTAGTTTTCGTAATGAGCTTTCGTAATCACGAAAACTAAGACCCACCGGAGAAGTGATAAATCAATGAAAAGACGGGGTGTTAATTGCTGTGTATTATTCGCTTTTTACATTTCAACATATTCTATTTATTAAAATAAAATAAAATTGATAAACAAGAAAAATGAGATGGGGTCTTAGTTTTCGTAATGAGCTTTCGTAATTACGAAAACTAAGACCCACCGGAAAAGTGAAAATCAATGAAAGGACGGGGGGTCTTAGTTTTCGGGGTCTTAGTTTTCGGGGTCTTAGGTCTTAGGTCTTAGTTTTCGGGGTCTTAGTTTTCGTAACAACCTCGTATTCCTGTGTTAAAATCACAATTATTTTATACTGAGTACTTTGTTCCGTGGCTAATTGAACGTTAAGCCAGCTGGAGACCCGATCAACAACGAACTCACAAATAAAGAAGCGCTATTTTGGCACAGAGACTGGTTATTGTTTAAGAAACTTACTTCTGTATTTATCTGTTTGAGCAAAAGTCCTCAACACTAAGAATTGTCCTATTACGTTTTGGTGAAACCTGAACCAACTGACAAGTTAAAAAGTTGGCAAGTTGCATTATTTACCCATTTCGGTAATGTTCATAACTTTGAAAAAATTCATAAACATGTAATGTTCTATAAAATTTGTGTTGTTTTGATGAGCAACTTATAGCAAAACCTTTTTTAGCGTAACAAAAAATTCTAATTACGCGTACAAAACGTCCTGTATGACAGCTTAGGACTGAAAAGAATTTCAGTTTTGATCAGCACAAGTTATCTTCAGCTTTGCCTTCTTTTTGCCCGAACAACAGTTGAATCGTGATACAAATCTATAATTGCGATTTTGAGACTTCAATAGTCGCTTTGTGACTCCGCCCAATACACTTATTTATAACACAAATTCGATAAATCGTTTGGGAAGTTTTTTCAACGGTCATGAACGACTACAAAATCGGAAAATGACGCAGCTTGCCGAGTTTTTAGCCCAAACGTTTTCCAATATTATGATTTTGTGATTAACGCACGCCTTTTCACCTTTTCCTATTTTCAGCTTAACAATTGATGAAGTGGATCGTTACGTTGAATACAATGGCTCCTGGCATGGCCTATTCCAGGCATTACGCACGATAGTGGGGCCATGGGAAGAGAAAAACCGGCAAGCAAATGAGCGTCACCTATCCTTCGCTTCCCACTATCTGAACACTTGGAACAGACTAAATACAAATGTACGGTGTGCAAATGAGCGTCACCTATACTTTGCTCCCCACTATCTGAACACCTGGAACAGACTAAATACAAATGTACGGTGTGCAAATGAGCGTCACCTATACTTTGCTCCCCACTATCTGTAAGCCTGGAATGGGCTAAATACAAATGTACAGAGTTCGATTGAGCGTCACCTATCATTTGCTCCCTACTATCTGAACGCCTGGAACAGACTAAATACAACTGTACAGAATGCGAATGAGTGTCACCTATCCTTCACTCCCCACTATCTGAACACTTGGAACAGACTAAATACAACTGAACGGCGTGTGAATGAGCGTCATCATAACTCGATAAAGCACACGCCTGACGTAAGGTTCATTATAACCGTTTTTATTTTATAAAAGAAACAAAAAAACTTGCTCCTCGTGCATTGTTGAGTTATCAGTGTGCATATCAACTGTTTGTTGAATATGAAGTTTATAATCAGTAGATGGACACCAAACAGTCATCCATCAACCTGGGGTGTTCTTGTGTGGGTATCAACTGTTTGTTGAATATGAAGTTTATAATCAGTAGATGGACACCAAACAGTCATCCATCAACCTGGGGTGTTCTTGTGTGGGTATCAACTGTTTGTTGAATATGAAGTTCATAATCAGTAGATGGACACCAAACAGTCATCCATCAACCTGGGGCGATCTTGTGTGGGTATCAACTGTTTGTTGAATATGAAGTTTATAATCAGTAGATGGACACCAAACAGTCATCCGTCAACCTGGGGTGTTCTTGTGTGGGTATCAACTGTTTGTTGAATATGAAGTTTATAATCAGTAGATGGGCACCAAACAGTGATCCATCAACCTGGGATGTTCTTGTGTGGGTATCAACTGTTTGTTGAATATGAAGTTTATAATCAGTATATCGACACCAAAACAGTCATCCATCAACCTGGGGTGTTCTTGTGTGGGTATCAACTGTTTGTTGAATATGAAGTTTATAATCAGTAGATGGGCACCAAACAGTGATCCATCAACCTGGGATGTTCTTGTGTGGGTATCAACTGTTTGTTGAATATGAAGTTTATAATCAGTATATCGACACCAAAACAGTCATCCATCAACCTGGGGTGTTCTTGTGTGGGTATCAACTGTTTGTTGAATATGAAGTTTATAATCAGTATATCGACACCAAAACAGTCATCCATCAACCTGGGGTGTTCTTGTGTGGGTATCAACTGTTTGTTGAATATGAAGTTTATAATCAGTAGATGGGCACCAAACAGTGATCCATCAACCTGGGATGTTCTTGTGTGGGTATCAACTGTTTGTTGAATATGAAGTTTATAATCAGTATATGGACACCAAACAGTCATCCATCAACCTGGGGTGTTCTTGTGTGGGTATCAACTGTTTGTTCAATATCAAGTTTATAATCAGTAGATGGACACCAAAACAGTCATCCATCAACCTGGGGTGTTCTTGTGTGGGTATCAACTGTTTGTTGAATATGAAGTTTATATAATCAGTAGATCGACACCAAAACAGTCATCCATCAACCTGGGGTGTTCTTGTGTGGGTATCAACTGTTTGTTGAATATGAAGTTTATTATCAGTAGATGGACACCAAACAGTCATCCATCAACCTGGGGTGTTCTTGTGTGGGTATCAACTGTTTGTTGAATATGAAGTTTATAATCAGTAGATGGACACCAAACAGTCATCCATCAACCTGGGGTGTTCTTGTGTGGGTATCAACTGTTTGTTGGATATGAAGTTTATAATCAGTAGATGGACACCAAACAGTCATCCATCAACCTGGGGTGTTCTTGTGTGGGTATCAACTGTTTGTTGAATATGAAGTTTATAATCAGTAGATGGACACCAAACAGTCATTCATCAACCTGGGGTGTTCTCGTGTGGGTATCAACTGTTTGTTGAATATGAAGTTTATAATCAGTAGATGGACACCAAAATAGTCATCCACCAACCTGGGGTGTTCTTGTGTGGGTATCAACTGTTTGTTGCTGTCCACCTTCATGTGTTACATTAAGCACAATAACAGTGTTCCAGTTAACTTTCAAAGGCAGGGAGTCAATGAATAATTTTAAAGGGTTGACAGGTTGTGGGTCTCTAAAACTTTTAAAGTTAGCCATTTGATTTGTCAGGTCAGGAAGCCAGCCTTGTCGGGTTTTTGACCCGAGAACCCTCTCTTATCTGGAACATTGACAATAATATTATGTACGTAACTTAATCCACCTTAATAATGTGTTACAAAGCACAATAATATCATGTAAGATGTATTACGAAGCACAATAATATGCACTTATTGACTGAGACTGGGGAGGGCCAGACAGGAAAATATTTGGCTCGTGCGCCGTGACCGAGAGCCAAATATTTTCCCATCCGGCCTGACCTAACTTAGTCAATAAGTATTTTATATAATAAATGATTAGAAAGTACAAGAACAGTCGTGCAGTGCGAGGTCACTTGAACTTGAACGGGGCTGGGCGGCTTTTTCCGGACTGGCTTACATCAACCCGTCCGGCCCTGCTCAGGTCACCTTGCGATTCTATTTTCTGTAAGATTGTGTCAGCGGGGCAGTACGGTCATATTATAAATAACATCATGTAAGATAAAGCAATATTGCTTATTAGAGACAAACTTAATATCATGCACACATATGTACAGAAATTCAACTTAAAAAGTTTCTTCCAAGTATCCATTATTGTAAGAACAAACTAATTTTACTCCACACGCTTACCTTTCATGGAAGCAGGCAGTCTATCAAGGAACTGCTGAATCTGAGATGGCTGGGCACCTTTAAGATGCACAGTTTCTTTGGCAAGGGTATTCGATTTGATCACTTCACTAAATACAAGTGAGTCATTTGTCACTGTGATGGAACTTTCAGCATAAAACCAGAACTGAAACAGCAAGAAATGATGAAATTAATTATTACTGTATAAGTAATTTTGACAGTTAACTGCAAAACATGCCAATAAAAGACATTAATTCAATTGCCATCCCATTTCACTTCCAAGCTAGGGTCCATTACTGTTCCAGCAACAACACAATTATTGCACTTATATCAACAAATAAACATAGGGAGATATAAGTCCCAACCATTTTTCCCATCCTCATCTCTTGCAAGATGTCACGCTTACATCTTTTGTAATAGTCATGAAGGATAGAACATATATAATTTTAAGAAAAACGACAAAACGTTTTAGTTTGAAAAACATGTTTCGACAGCAACTTCTGTCATCTTCAGTTAATTAGTAGTGTACGTACAAAGCGTTGACAGTGAATATATAAGTGGGAACAAATGTTAATTATGCTAGTAACAACAATGTAAATAAAAGCGTGACAATGTGAGAATTATTTACATTGTTGTTACTAGCATAATTAACATTTGTTCCCACTTATATATTCACTGTCAACGCTTTGTACGTACACTACTAATTAACTGAAGATGACAGAAGTTGCTGTCGAAACATGTTTTTCAAACTAAAACGTTTTGTCGTTTTTCTTAAAATTATAACCTGCCTGCTAACATCTAAACATATATAATATAATTTCTCATTAGTATTAAATTATTATTTTTATTATTATATTATACAAAAGTGCTTGCAACATCTAAATATTATGCCAAGAGAAGTCGGCCCAAACTAGTTTTACACCAGGCTTCACAATGAAGAAATAAACAGTGTCAAACACCGGTTATGCCCAAGGGGATGATCATACAATGCACTTAGAATTGACTTTAATATGCATTATGCCTGCATGGGGAACTTACAACAAAATTCTGGGCCATTTTTGAGGGTGTGGCATATTATAGAAATTTCATCATATTAATTATAGTAAATCTTACCTTCAGCAATAGAAGTCCTTAGTATAACACATTATTTCTTGTACAGGTACTAACATTGCATTATTAATATTATTTTGCTATTATTTTCAACATAGGGAGGACATTTCACAACCTTTATTATGTTGCAATGCTCCACGTTCAAAATCTCACGTTTTAAAAAGCTTCTCACAGTCTTCTCTTTAATTCTCAGACAATCATTGGACCTGACAGAGTATACTATGCTAGATTTATTCCTTGTGGGTGTGGGGTCTCTAGGGTAAGGCAGGAGTGACCTTTGGGTGTTAGAGGGCTTATGTTATATGAAGGCTTGTGGTATAAATGGACACAGTTCTTAAGTCATCTAGTTTTTTTGGTGCAGTTTAAACTGTTGCATAGAACACATTAGGGATACTGACTGGATGGCTATTATAATTATCTGTGCATGGAAAAAAGGCAAGATCATCAGAATTAACCTGAAGGATAACTTCAAGTGAGAAAATCAGAGAGGTTATAAAGGTTTGGCACAAGGCCCCCTCCCTTAACAGAGATTGTGGGTGCAAACTTTGAATCTGGCAACCATTGTGACATTGTGCCATAGGATAACTTAAGTCCATTAAGCATTAAGTGACAGAAATCTTTAATGTGTTGAGATCACTTAGGCACTGAAATAGGTTAACAGAATTAGTTACGAAATTTTCTTTTAAATTACATGACTGTATGAAACTTGCTAAATTTTAGAAGGCAATTAGTTTATTTATGTTAAGCACAACACATGATCATGATTAAGTGAGATAAAAGATGGTTCATTTTTTTTATTTTGGGGAGGGGGGGAGGGGGTGGGTTGGGCAAATACCCCAAAAATTCCTGCACAGCAAAAGTAGAGGAAAAAAGGTGCACAGAAAGCCGAAGAAAAGAAAAGTGTGGGACAATCTCGAAAATAATTCTTGCACAGCCTCAATGGAAAAAAGTTCATGCTCAGAAAAATTTCCCCGCTCCCCTGAAAATTAAATTGTCCATCCCCAGGACTTCATGAGCACGTTAAAATTGAGATCAACATCCTCAATGACTGCAACAACAAGGACTCACATGAATGTAGGAGAAGAAACTTACATGTACTATTCTAGAGTTGTACAACTGTCCTAGAGTATTAACCCTTTCACTCACAGAGTCAATAATGGAGACAAGAAATGTAGTTCTAACTTTTGAGTTTGCTGTCAACAAAATCCTTGTGGTGTGACCATTCAAATGAAACTTCTTTGGCACTACTTTTGTGTGGTAGCTTTATTTTTTTATTTTTTTTAAGATTTTCCAAAATGAAATTTGGATATTTCTTGAATTATTTCTGATGTTTGGCACTGTTGGGAGTTAAAGGGTAAAGGACTCTCAGATGAAAGGAATTGCAATTCTAGTGTTGTATTATACTGGTCATGTTCCACAGAAATGTCTGACTTCCAGATGAAAGGAATTGTCATTCTAGTGTTGTATTACACTGGTCATGTTCCACAGAAATGTCTGACTCAGTTAATACACATAACAATGGGTTTTAAGCAATTCTGTTTTATGTTTTTTTCTCAATGACTGTATATTAAAACTTCAGCCTGTAACACTTGGGACTCAATCAGACACAAGTGTACACATTACAGACACATACATGTACAATTCTTTTTAAGCTATTTATGACATCACAAAGACACATGATACATTGTAGCTCATACTCGAGGCCTGACATATCTGGATTACACCCAAGAGGCACTGGAAACTTAAAGCTTGGATAATTTGTTCTACAGTGTAGGCCACATGAACTTATTTTGTTTAGCTGCCAGCTCTCTTCACATGCATGGATGGGAGGTTTCAGTGCCAATTTTTTTTGTTCAAGTTTACATGACAGTCATACTTTATTAATCATTGAATTTAATTATTTACATTCACATTAAAAAAAAAACAGAACAGCACTTAACCCCCTAATTAAGTGCATGCACAGATAGTCAACGGTAGTTGATGTTTGGACACAAACTATCATCAACTGTCATTAGTTATCTGCACAGGCTTAAGGTGTTTTCCTCCAGTTTCCATGCAGCCGCACTAAACATTTTTGAGCGGCTGTTTAACTAACTAATTTCTTTATTGAATTAGTATGAAACTTACACAAAATATTGTACTTAATTTGAAGTTTATAAGAGTATAACAATTTTGTAAATCACATTTAATATCGAAGATAAACAAGTAACATCGAAATCACTTGAGCCTAAATTCTGAGCGAATGCGATGGCATCTAGAAAAACCAAAACGATTGTGATAAACTTAATGGCATGTGGCAAACAAAATATCTAATCAAAGGCTCCTTAGAGCCAACCCGTGAATTTGAAATGCTAACGCGTAAGGCAATAATTGCGGTAAGCTTATGTTTTCACTCCGTCACGGTTCAATATATTTTTTTTTAAATTAAACGTAAGGATTTTTGACAAACACAAAAAAAAAGTACAGTACATCAATTTCATAATGTTCAGTCCGAAGAAGAAAGAAAAAAAAAAAGAACGCTCCGAGCGAGATTCGAACCTGGGCCTTTCGGCTGTAAGTCCGCAATTTACACCACTCGACCACCGTGACCACTGACTTGTAGTAGGATAAATTTTATTACTTGAAGGCAGATAACCATCAAAACGCGTGTCTCAGTTGAAAATTCCTTTTAGATCAATTTTAACGTTGCATTAAAGACTCCAAATGCGAAACATCTTTAAGCTTATTGTTGTTTATATTCGTTTACACCAATTTAGTTATTGTTATCGCTGGATTCACGCTGTTCTTGTTACAAAACGCATTCGTAACAAAGCATTACGTCACTAAGTTTACAGCTGATGGAAGGAGTGAGCGAGTGAGTGACTCATTTGCATATCTGTCGTCGTTACCGATAACCCGTTCATTACGCATGCGCGTATTTTCACGGGTTAAAAACTAGAAACTTTTGTCAAGCTGATTTTGAGTAAATCAGAAAAAACATTTAGAAATTGTCATTTTGCATGTATACGTATGAGCGCATCAGTTATTAGCATGTTTCGGAAAATTCTTCGGAAAGCAATCAAGTGCTCTGTTCGATGCAAATAAAGTTTTTGCTAAAGTTGTGCACATGCATTTGAAACTTGAAAACAATACCCGTGAATAATGAGGTCGCTCACTTGAAAACACATTAATCTGCGGGAAAAATTGGTACATTGGAGGCCCTATAAAATTTAATTGCCTTGCATGTTTTCAATTTCCTTGAAACTTGCAGGCCATATACACACTGTACATGGACATGTAAATTGAGGATTAACCTTGAGATTGTCAAATTTAAAAAAAAATTATCAAGCAGCTTCCAAATTATCATCACATTTGTTGGCGTAGACCAAATTACATACAAAAATGGCAAAATTCCTTCTTTCTTGCAATCAGCCAAAGCAATCCCCCTTACTTTTTCACACATGATCACAGATGGAATCAATTGAAACTACTATGCAATGAAACTGCATCCCTGAAGCACATTGTTTTCTTTAGATATTAGCCAATTATGTCAATAATACAGCCGTATGTTTTTCACTGTATTTATAATCCCCAAAACTTCATCCCCAAAAATTTCAAATGCTCTCATACAATTTGTTACAACTTTGCGACAAAGGAGGCGACTATAGCAGGTACAAGCTCCCATAAGCGACTGTTGAAAAAACCTCCTGGTGCCGAGAAATATGGCAGCAAGTAAAAAACGTCATGGCGTCCTTATGTTGCTATGGCAACTCTGATGTTAATATAACACTGGTCTTAATAAATTTTCATCTTTATCTAATACAGCTGTGGTGACCATTATTGCGACTATTGCAATATAAGATTGAAGGTCTCGGTTCAAGTCACTTTATTCAGTCAAGAGATCGAAACTACGCTCGCGCGTAATTGTCACGTCATAACAGTAATTACAATTATAGATTTACGACACTCTCCCGGGCCGACAATAATTACAGTGTTACATCCAGCGTTAAACAATAAGTACGGTTAATTAGTATTTCATTAAATTATTGTAATTGTTCTTTTATTTTCTGCATGGCCTGCTGAGCAGCACGTCGAGTGGGGCGGCTCTGTGTTTCAGATTTCTTTTCTTCTTCTTGCTTAGTATCATCGACGCTATCGCAGTCATCACGCACTTCAATGGGGTAGAGTTTCTCTATTGGTCTTGTCAGTTCTTTTCCAGAACTTATTTTTACCTTCGTGGATCTGATCAATCCATCTCTACCCGAAAGTAGTTCTGTGACGATCCCCATCTTCCACTGACTCCTTGGGGTGGTGTCGTGGATCAGTACAACATCTCCCTTAGCTATGATTTCATGGGATGATCTTTGATTCTTGCGAGAGTGTTCACGCAGACTGGTTAGGTATTCTTGTTGCCAGCGAGTCCAAAAGTGGCAGACTATTTTCATTCCAATTAATCTCTCGTAGAATCCTCCCCACCAGGGTGCTCTCTCGGCGATAAATTTCCAGGTTATTCCGTTGTTTGCGAAATATTGCTGAGCAGAGGAAGTTTTAAGTATGTTATTGCTCAGTGTTTCTAACTCTTGGGCCCCTGCCTTAAATGTCTTTGCGTTGTCTGAGATTATGATTTGTGGGACCCCTCGTCTACTTATAAAGCGCCTAAATGCTCTAAGGAATGCCTCAGTTGTTTGGTCCTCCACCACTTCTAGATGTAAGGCTCTGACCGCCGCACATGTAAATAAGCATATATATACCTTGTGTGAGGTTGGTTGTCCTTGACTACGGACGTAAAGGGGCCCTGCATAATCGATTCCGGTGAACTGGAAAACTTGGCATTTCGTTATTCTTTCTATAGGTAAAGGTGGTGTAGGAATTGAACGGAATGGAGGTCCCTCATGCTTTCTGCATCTAGTGCATTTGGAGATTATTCTTTTTACAAGTTGTCTACCTTGGGGAATCCAGTATGTTTGTCTTAGTTGAGTAAGCGTTTCACGTACACCGTTGTGCATCACCTTTTCGTGCATGCTTCTGACAATGAGTGTGGTCAAGAAGCTTTCTTTTGGTAATAGAATTGGAAATTTTGTGTCTTGAGGAAGTTCGGTATATTGGAGTCTTCCGCGACAACGGATAAGGTTGGCGTTGTCAAGATATAGATATAACTGATATACTAGGCTTGGTTGCTTTGTTTTGGGCTTATTCTGCAAATACATCTTTTCTTCCGGGTAAAATTTATCTTGTGTTGTTGTCAATAACAGGTTTTTTGCTTCTGTCATTGTTTCTGCTGTGATATTGAGATCTACTGCTTTCTTATTCCACTTTCTTGTGCAGACAATGATGAGGGCTACTGCCCTAACTGCCCGATTAAAGGTGCTGTAACTCGCGAGATCAATAAGGTTCAATATGCTGGGAAGTTCTTGAGTTTTAGTTGAGATTTTCATCTGGGAGATTTCTTTTTCTTCATCAACAGGAGTTATTAAATACTTTGGGTCCGTTGGCCACTTTTCTTCAGGTTCTTTGAGCCATGGGGGTCCTTCAAACCATAGCTTTTGGTTGTTGTTGAATGCTTTAGTATCAAGGCCGCGAGTTAGTAAGTCTGCTGGGTTCATGGTTGTTGGGCAAAATCTCCATCTCTTCGGAGATATGATTTCTTTTATCCTGAGAATTCTTGTGTTAACGAATGGTTGTAGTTTCTTGTTTGTTGATAGCCACGACAATACGATTTGGGAATCGCTCCAGCACGTTACTTCACATTCGTGTTCGTTAAGTTGAAGTGTTTCTAATATGTATCTTGATAGTTGTGCTCCCAATAGTGCTGCTAATAGTTCCAATCTCGGGAGGGTCTGAGGTTTTACGGGTGCAACTCTTGTTTTAGCCATAACAAGAACTGTGTTTGTTTCCTTTTCGGCTGTCCCTCTTAAATATCCGACTGCTCCGTAGGCAAGTGTGCTGCTATCGCAAAATACATGCAACTGTTTCTTCGTGTTCCTGTTATGGAAGTAGCGTCTAGCAATCGTTAGTGGTACAAGGTTGTTGATATCGTCAAGCCATTTCAACCAAACTCGTTTGTCATTGTCGGGTAGTTCTTGATCCCAGGTTATGCTGTGTTTCCAAAGTTCCTGTACCATAATCTTTGCTTTAACTGTTATTGGCTCTACATACCCTAGGGGGTCAAATAGTTTTGACGCAATACTTAGAACAGACCGTTTGGTAATCAAGTTTATGCTTTGTATTTCTGCTATCATTTTATCAAGCGAAAGCGATAGTGTGTCTTTTTTGGAGTCCCATACGAGTCCCAAAACTTTAACTGTCGGATTGGCTGCTGAATTATTCTCTTGCGCTTTGGTGCTGATGTTGACGGAGTTAGAGGTCCATTGACGCAGATTCATCCCTGCTTCTTGTAGGCATTCGCGTGAATATATGTAGTAGTCAATGGCGTTTCCTTCCGAGTCAGTACCGGTTACCAGGTTGTCCATATACATGGTATCCATGATGTCTTTAGCAATCCAGTTGTCTTTCTGTTTTAGGTGGTATTGGATAGTTGCATTCAACAGAAAGGGTGATGATGTTGCTCCGAAAAGGACGCGGCAAAATCTGTATACCTGTAAGTTATCCGTTTCATTAGCTGGTTTTTGCGCGTCTTTTAACCATAGAAATCTTGTCGCATCTCTGACGTTTTGATTGAGCTCTATCTGCAGAAATGCTTTCTCAATGTCGGCTGTGAGTGCTATCTGGTGTTTTCTGAATTTCATAAGGATGCCAGTAAGATCGTGCATTAAATTTACCCCTGTGTGGAGGCAGTCGTTGAGACACAGTGAATTGGGTGTCCTTTTTGCTGATGCGTCATATACTATTCGCATTTTTGTTGTCGCGCTGTCTGCTTTAAAGACTGGGAAATGCGGAATATAGTGAAGAGTTCCTTCGTGCTTGTCTGGGTTGTCGACTTTCTCAATAAATCCTAGAGTTTCTTGCTCTAGAAGCTGTTCGTTGTATCTCTTGATAAGTGTCGGGTCTTTCTTGTTCATACCTCGTTGTAGGCCTGTTAAGCGGTTCATACTTAGGTTGAAGTTGGACGGGAGATCACTCTTGTTGTCATTCCATGGAAGCTCGACGTTGTATCGTCCCGTCGCTTCGTTAAATTTGATTGTTTCTTCGAATTGCTTGATTATGGGGTCATCATTGTTGCTTTCGTTTGGTATTTCGTTTATTTCCCAGAACTTGGTCAGAAGATTGTCTAGGTTAAGGTCGGTTGTTGCGACGTCTACTTTATAACACGATACTGTGTTGTTCACGTCGTGGTTTGTTTTAACAGGTCCTGACAAAAGCCAGCCGAACTTGCTTTCCATAGCAATTATGGCTTCGTCGTTTGATTTGATTATGTTTCCTGTGATGAGTTCACCAAAGTGGTCGTTTCCAATTATGATATCTACTTTGATATCGGTCTGTGTTTGTAGAGGGTCTGCAAGTCTAAGTTCTTTTAGTTCCGGAGGTAGCTGGAGGCCTTTCCTTCTTGCGGATAAAGGAGGACAGATTATTGGCGTAACAAGCGCTGTTATTCTGATTTGTTCGTTTTCATTTTGTAGAGAGAGTATTACGACATCATACGTGGTCCTGATGCTTTGGGTTGTTCCGAATGTGGTTACGTCTAGAATTTCTCGACGGATAGTCTTAAGGCGCAATTTGTTTTTCATGTCTTGGCTGATGAAGGTTCTTTGGGATCCGGTATCGAATAAAATGCGGGCATTGTGAGTTTCCATCCCTTGTATTTTTACCGTTGCTGTTTGCATTAGGATATGATTGTTATGGGATGATGTGTGCGTTGCTCCCATGTGCGCTTTGCTCTGTTCTGCGCTGTTTATCGACGATTCATTTGTGTTTGATCGTACTATTTGGTTGTTACGCGGTTGCTGTGAGTTATTCCCGTTCTGAGAGCTTTCCTTTGGAGGTTCTTCGCAGATGGAGGTGTGATGTTTCTTCTTGCAGATCATGCATCGACCTCTCGAGAAACATTCGGTTTTGGTGTGGTTTGCGCCTAGACAGTTGAAACACCTTCGCTGTTGTTGCAGAATTTGGCGTCTTTCCTGTGTTGTGTTAATTCTGTCACATTTATCGGGGCGATGATTTCCCTCGCAATACGTGCATGGCCTTGGTTTAGGTGGTTTGAAGGTGGTTGTTTTTGTTTGTACCTTTGATAGAAATGCCCCTGTTGTTGGTACTAATGGCTCTTCTTCGTGAGTTTCTTCTTCGTTACTGAATGACAGGTGGCCTTTCTCTTTTGTTTCAATTTCTTTGCGTAAGGCTGCTCTTAAGTTGTCGAGTGATTTGTCGGCTGTTGAATCTGCCCTAAAGATCGCGCATCGTAAATTCTCAGGTAGTTTCTTGAGAAGTATTGGAATAAGTAGGCAGCCGTATGAATCTGTCGTTACTCCTAGTGCTTCTAATCCGCGGATATTCGCTTCTGCTGTGTCGTAGAATGTTCTTAAACTTCTAAGATCGTCTGATGGAGGATATTGTTTAGAGAGCGCTTCCATGTACGCGTTAATGAGGTTTTGTTTTTGCCCGAAGCGTTCTTTTAGTAGTTCTATTGCCTTGCTGTAATTTTCTTTTGTCAGCGGAAATCCGGCGATAGCGCGCGCTGCTTCTCCTTTCACCATTCCGATTAGGTAATTCATTTTTTCAATGTCACTAAGTTCGCTATGTTCATCAATTGTTGCACTAAAGCTATCCCAGAATGTAAGCCATTCACGAGGGTCTCCGCTAAATGATTTTATGGTTATTTTTGGTAGATTGACGTGCGTTCGTGGGCTAGCTGGTTTTCCTAAAATGCTAGTGTGGAGCGAGCTTACCGGTAGGTTGTCTTGCTGCTTTTTGTTGAGGAGCTGAGAGATTTTGAATTGACAGTCCGAAATGGTGTCTTGAAATGATAACGCATCTTCTGTTTCTTTTTCGATTTCCTCTTCGTCCTGAAGGGTTATCACTATTTGGTTGTCCATGCGTTCGATTTCTGCAGATCGCCGTGTGAGTCTGTCCATAAGTGCTGACAATTCTGCTTCGTTCGGGCATTCTGACGACATTAGTTTTTCTGCTTTTTTGATATCCTGCGTACAGTGCCCTTTGTATGATCCCCGGATTAATCTCAAACGCTTTGTATCTTCAGACATCGGGTCTCGGCACCAATATTGCGACTATTGCAATATAAGATTGAAGGTCTCGGTTCAAGTCACTTTATTCAGTCAAGAGATCGAAACTACGCTCGCGCGTAATTGTCACGTCATAACAGTAATTACAATTATAGATTTACGACAACCATTTTTCAATAGTATTGTTAATGGCTTCCAAGTTAATGCTCAAACTTGGGGGGTATCGCCCCCAAAAAATCCAGGCGAGCCCTAAGATCATCATTATTATAACTAAAATGCTGACTTCATTGTTATGAGGTGAAAATAGAGAAAACATGTGACAGTACTATATATACAGTGTAATATACATGTACTGTCACATGTGGTATTAAACAAACCCAGCTTTTCAGACACAAGCTGGGAAACATCATTATAGCAGCTTCTTCTGTATTGCACTGAGTTTCCTGGAAAATATGACTCCTGGATCAAGGAAAGGGAATCAAGATTTAAGGACCACAAAATAAGGAAATATAAATAAGAGAAAACTAAATAAATAAAAATATTAATAATTTAAATCAAGGATTGTGTAAATAATGCATTTTTTTCTGACATATGACTTTTAAATTAAATGTGATTCATGAATCATGTTATTTTGTGTGAACTGCAGCCATGCTCCATCACGCGTGACCAGTATTTTTGAAAATTGAATGGAGTTTTCAAGATTACACGTTGCAGCGAAGTTATTTTCCTTTATTTCGTGACTTTCAAAGTGTTTTCCACAGAGATCTTCAAGGTTTCATTGAAATCTCGGACGTTACAAAGAAATATTCAAATGTTCATTTCATTCTCTAGATTACTGGTCACGCGTGACGGAGCATGGCTGTAATTTATTATTTACAGTGTATATTTCAGCAGTGATCCAGACTTCATTGCAGGGGAGGGGGGTGGGGGAGTGAATAAGTGGGGAGGGGAGCAGTGAAAATTTTAGAGAAAACCTATAGGCTTTTATGAAGTTTTCCTAACAGTTTGCTAGTATTAAGAAATGCGAAGAAACACAAGCTTTAACACAACTTTAATCCGGTCGACTCGGCTATACATTGATTTACAACTGGATGTAAACATGTGACGTATTCTATGGCTTACAATCGTCAAGATACTAGGCGGGAACAACAAAGTCACATAACACTATAAAGTTCTACATACTAGGGTAGGATAGGGATAATTGTTCATAGGTCCAGTCTCGCTGGTTTTTTTACGACTCTTCTGGAACGAGTACAACAGGCTGTAACAGCTACATGTAGTATCAATTAAAATGCCAATCAAACCAAATCTACGTTGAGTAGAACACAACCCTCAAACTCCTTGAGCTGACAACTGGAGTACATGTATAAACAGGTTGAACAGAGGGTGTGAAAGTATTTAACACATTGACTGTTTACAGCTGGACTTACTTTTGTCGTAAGATCTCGCAAGGTCATTATTAAAGAATTTAAAAATGCGCCGAGTGCATTGTTGAGTTATATAAGTGTGCAGGAATTATTAAGAACATGCGGGAATAATTAAGAGCACAAGAGAAGTGTGAGCACTTCTCACACTTCTAGAGTGTTCTTAAAAATTCCCAGGGCTTATAATTATTATAGCTAAACAATTCATGAGGAACAAGTTTTTTTATTTCTTTAATGACCACAAGGGGGGCAAGAATTTGTGTGTGCTTTAATTATCAAGTTATAATTAACTTGGTTTGACCAATCATAGCATGCACATTTCCTTGAGTATTATAAAATAATTTATACATGTATTTCATTTTACTTTATTAATATTTTTATACAGAAAGAATCAATTAATTATTTTTATTCTTTTTTCATTTTTTAACTTTGTGTGTGATCTTTGATATTTAACTATTTTTATTATTATTTTTTTTTTCAAATATTGTGATCCTTCAAATTTGTGATCCTTGAGCCCCCGATCTTTGACCCATACTTTCCATGAACCCTGCACTGCATGCTGTCTAATAATGAGACTGATAGTCGTCAATAAAAGTATAGTCTTCACAGGTTTTGAATAGTTTACTGTACATTTTGGTAATTTTCTGTTTGTTTGATGGTGCTATGGTGTCATTTTATCTTATAGACTGTATATACAAAAGAAATGAAAACTTAATGGGGGTTTGTAAATCCTGACACAGAACAGCTATACTGTATATAATCTAAATCATAAATTTATTTTTATAGTGAGATTGCTGAGGATCTTAACTATTCAGCTACCAGATTGTGATTTCTATTTGCCAGGCTCTTTTTCTTGCTTTAGGATAGCTGTCAAGGGCAATTATATACACAGACTATTGTTTGCCTAAAAAAATTGCCTTGGGGCAGTGCAATTGACAATTTCAATTTTTATCAGTTTCTCCAGGGGGAAGTGTCAACAAGTACAAAGGTTTCCAAATTTCCAAATGATTAATTAACCTACCCGGTATTTTGAGAAAATCCTGCATGTCTTGTGACCGAGAGACTGCATGCCCTTAGGTTTATCACAGGCTTCCCAAGCTACATACGTGGTGTATGCGACAGCTTGTGTATACAGAGAAATGTATGGGAAAATCACGGATTCTCTAAAATTGGGTAAATAACTATCTCTTTTGAAATAAAGTTTACCTACCTCAAATGTGTCGACTATGCAACCTCGTCCCCAGGATCTTCTCGGTATTCATTATCGCGGCATTATTATCTGGGGGAATCTGGGGACGACATTGCAGTCAGGGAGACCAGACAACATGCCCTTGTTGGAATTTCCGTATAACCCCATTCATTAATTATGCAACAATAGCCAAAACAATAGATCTAGACTACCTTTGAAAATAGCATACATTATACATTTTTTTTTCATTTTTTTTTTCTAAGGGCCTGTTTATATGTTCACGGGTACCCGAGACACCCCCCCCCCCCCCCCCCACCCCTTCCGAGTGTTACAACGCTGCGTCAGGAGCCCATCAACGTAAATATTCAAATCTAAAGTTCCCCTTTGTATTTTTGCTTTAATGTGGTCTCTTTTATTAAAATTCCCCCTTTTGATTCATATTTTGTTCGAATCGGTTTTTTCTAAAACAAAACTGGCTAAAACTGATCTCAGCGTGACTGGCAGAGTTATTAAGGTTACAGAGTACCTTCAGATCGAAAATTTATTGATTTTTTTTTTTTGGCGTCAAAATAAAGTTTACACTGGAATGAACTTTCATCCAAAAAAAAAAATTATCGAAAAATAGTGAAAATTGGCCGTTTTTATACTAGAGACGCATTATCCGTCTGGACGATAATTCGTCTAGACGGATAATGCGTCTTGCGCCCGTCTTTATACTAGAGACGCATAACCAGAAGAACTACAAATGTTTGCCCAAGTTCGTCCAGACGGATAATGCGTCTCAAGTTGTTCGTCCCGTCTTTACACTAGACGCATAACATGACAGACGCATAATTCGTCTGGACGGATAATGCGTCTCTAGTATAAATGAAAACGGCCAATAAATGACGGAGAAATGACGGTATAACTTTTGTGGGTGGAGTTTGTTTATGAAGCGATATGTTTTTTTAAGCGCTGTTTTCTCAAAGTTAATTTTTTGCTTGTTGGGGACACTTTAAGGTGGCCCGCGGCTATTTAATGGCGCGGAGGCTCCCTTTTATAAATCGAATTTTCGGCATGTAAGCGCTAACCGATTTTTGTAAGTTTTGATAGGGCGATAAAGCGGTCTTCAAATTATACAGGACTTTAAATTTTAGTGCATATAAGATAAGCGATTAAAAGTTACAAGCGTTTTAAGAAAACCCCATTTTTTAAGAAAACGCGAATATTTTCATAACACGACGACAGATTTTTTTCTAATTAAGCTCAATAAGTTCCAAGACTTCAAGCTTTACTGTGAGCAATTTTCCACAAAATCGGCTGGACAGTAATTACTGCACAGTCGAATACTGAATTTAAGCTTCCAAATGTTATGCTTGCGTATTTGCCTCAGCTGTTGCAAGAACGCTAAAATAAGGCTACAATCGCACCCTATTACTTGAAAGCTTGATGCAACCGAAAACTTTGCTGAATAATCGGAAAAGATCGGAAGCTCCCAGCAACAACTATAAGCAAAGAAAGAACAAGATGTTTATAGTGCGTAATTTATGAATTTCAAGAAATTCAAGTTTGTTCGACTCGTTAAAAAACTACCGATTTGTTTTCTGGTATTTTTAAGTATGATAACATTCAGTATATGTACAAACGGCCTTACCTAGTTTCATGTGTATAGTCTCGACGAAACTCGGCGAATTTGGGTCGTCAAGTTTGCTTACTTCACGTCTTCCATTTTCTAAATGCTTTGAAAACCCTCGTGTTTCATAAATTATTCAAAGTTGCCGCATTCTGGGTTATTTGCCACTTGGGAATCACCGATCATCGTTAATACAATAGGCCATTTGCACGATTGTAGTCAGTAATGAGGCCAGATATCTGGGTTTAGGTATATTAAGTGTAATCTTAAGATGCTAGAGCTGTTATACTGGAGACACCCCCGAAGGTACACTGTAACCTTAAACTCCAAATACAGCTATCGTATACCTGTTCTTTTGTAGCCTGCATAACAGGCGCTATTGGGGCGCTCAAGCGGGTTTTAGGTCGCGAGCGCGCAGCGCGAGACACGCACGGGGAGGGAAAAGAAAAAATAACGCGTTATTTTTTCTTTTCCCTCCCCGTGCGTGTCTCGCGCTTCGCGCTCGCGCCCCAAAACCTGCTTGAGCGCCCCCAATGACGCCTGTTATGCAGGCTTATTCTTTTGAGTTTCATTTCATTCATTCGATCACTGTGGGCTTTGCTGATTTATATTTTACCTCTTAAATGCGAATTTGTGTTCTTAAACCTAAAAACTTGGCTTGACGTGACACGCAGAACGCCGTGAGTTGTCCCGGGTAGGCGAGCCAAAGTGTTTATATGAGAAAAAAGTTATCCCGCCTGCCAGGGTTGCCCTACCTGCCGAGGCGAGACAACTCGCCCACCCGAGTTGTCTCGTCCCCCGAGACGAATTCTCGATTCTCTGATTCCCTCGTGTGGTCCCTCATTTCCTTACTAGGGCTAACGCTCAGTACAGGGAGATTTATGGGTTTACTTTAGCACTATAATTTACACACAGAGTTAATTCTCTGATTTCTCATGTAAACGGTTGGTTGAATTTTTTAAAGAAATAAGTGAAAGTTCGCTCGGCCATGGTAACTCGGGGCAAGGGTTGTCTCGGGTACCCGAGACCATATAAACAGGCCCTAAGTCTTTTCAAAATTAAGTCTAAAATTAGCAATCTCATCCCAAGGATCTTCTCGGTTTTCATTATCGCCAAAAAAAATTCGAAAAAAAAATTCAGGCTTCAACGGGATTCGAACGCATGACCTTGCGATACCGGTGCAACGCTCTATCCACTAAGCTATCAAGCCACATCCGAAGCTCAGACGTTATGAGATTCTGGCCACATGGATAGATGATCATTTGTGAGTTCGTAATATATCTGTTTTGATCTTCTGTCCTCATATACTCAAATTTATATAAAAATATAAAGTGCGTACGAATTTATAATTCCGTATTTTCTCGATTAAACGCCGGGCCCTTAATAGGTAGATTTTTAAATAAAAGCAAAACTCCCGAATGGGAAATTCCGTTCAAGATTTTACCACACTTGCTGGTAATCTCGCAATCTGATTGGACGATGCAGGTGGTAAATGAGAGTGCAGACAACGGTGCTGACGCTAACATCACGCAATGCATCACGTTTTGTAACGAAACTTCGATTTTTCCTTGTATTTTTTCTAAATATTGTGAAAAAAAAAAACAGATTTCCACCGGTTTTCCGTTGTGTGGACTCTTATCTACCACGATTTCCGTCATCACATGGTCAAAATTTGTTGCTGACTCACTCGGCTGCGCCTTGTGAGTCCACAACATTTTGACCATGTGATGACGTAAATCGTGGTAGATAAGAGTCCACACCACGGAAAACCGGTGGAAATTTGCTAATTGGCGTGTACCATTTACCATTGACCGCCAGAAATTGGATGAGTAGCCACACAGATTAAAACTGGCATACGGCCTGGAACTGGTATATTAAAACAATTACAAATGGTACACACATTTTCTATTCCAATATTCTAATATTCTGATTGGTACTCTCAAGACGTTCCGTTTATTTTGGACATTTTCCGATTGGGCAAACTCTACATTCTAACTGAAATTTTTCGGCCGTTTCTAGTAAATGATACACGCTCCATCTTTATCTGAAAAATTAATTTTCAGATATAAGACATGGTATTAGCCTTTTTTTTGCCGGCGTTTTGAGCGCAATTCTTACTCTTGAGAACACAACGCGTCATTCATAATTGTTTCATTTGAGACCTAAGAGCTCAAGAGAGGGTTGGCATGGGTACCATAAACTATCTGGTTATGGCCCTGTCACACTATTGCGTATCGTACTAGCGTATGCCAGCGTATGAAAAATATCACTCATACGCTGGTATACGCTGACATACGCTAGGGGTACGTTAGGCATAGGTTGTATACGTTTCAAGCACGGTCGCATACGGTGGCATACGCTGGCATACGGTGAGGCAGAAAATTTTTTTTAAGCATGCTTAATAATTTTGTGCGTATTCGGACGTATGGTTTATACGCTAAGCATACTCTAGGCATACGCTGAATACGCGAGAGTTACGCTACAGGTACGTTACTCATAGGTCAAGTACGCTGGTCATACGCTGTATTTTCAAGGGAATTTTGTGCGTATGAAAATTATTTTATGAATTTTCATACGCAACTCATACGTTTCTTTAATACGCAATAGTGTGACAGGGCCTTTACGTCACTGCTGGTTCCTTATAGATGAGTAGGTCTACTTCGATATTTCTTGTGCAAAGGCTGATTTTCACACAAAAAAAAAACGGAAATATAACTCTAGCTGCAATGAGAAAGAAATGTGGAACCCGTTTATTTACACGAAGGCCTATATGTATCTAACCGTGTTGTTTGACATTACTACAAAATATTTAATTTTTCTTTAGGAAAGCAATATAATGCTTTAAAATGTTTATCTAATTGGTAACTTTTGTGACACACAATAATCACGCTGAAAATCGACATAAAATTCGTCAACAATGTCTTAAAATAGGAGGTCTTCGTGAATACCAGTTATCTCCTAAGTTATATCTTAGGAGGCTCTTTGGACTTAGGGTACAAATGATCCCACCGATCCCACCGAGGTCTAAGATTTTTTTCTTTCCCTCGTGTGGTCCCTCATTTCCTTACTAGGGCTAACGCTCAGTACAGGGAAATTTATGGGTTGAACTTAGCACTACAATTTACACGCAGAGTTAATTCTCTGATTCCTTCTTTGGACTTAGGATGCTTTTGTGAATACGGCCCCAGATAACTAATTTTCTGAATTTCTTAGTGTTCGACGCGTTGCTGCACTACGATGAGCATCGCGTCAGTTTTTTCTCAGGATGATAGGGCAATGGTACCAAGAATGAGAATAATAAGCCTGGGAACAACTTCAAAGGAACCACCCGTGTAATCTGGGGAGGAGAGGGGGGGGGGGGGGGGGGGGGGAGGGGGGTACAGGAAACCC
This sequence comes from Cladopsammia gracilis, assembly GCA_022457155.1. NCBI lineage: Eukaryota > Metazoa > Cnidaria > Anthozoa > Scleractinia > Dendrophylliidae > Cladopsammia > Cladopsammia gracilis. The sequence goes on along the minus strand of JAJGOT010000168.1, from coordinate 489,908 downwards.
TCATTTCAGGAACCTCCCTCTTCCTCGCATAGGAACGAGATTGGTGGTAAATGAGTTCGTGTCAGCTGCAAGTGACGTCACTGCTCAAATGTAGAGTTCAGTCCTCCCCCTCGTTGCCACAGTGTTCTCTCCTATATTAGAAGACAAGCGAAGACCCTGGAAGCGAGATTTGAATTTATGATTCCTCCTCCGAAACTCCCCGTCAGTGAGCGAGTGACTGAGTGAGTGAGTGAGTGAATTAGCCACCGTTACCGATATCCCGTTCATTACGCTTGCGCGTATTCACGGCTTAAAAACCAGTTACCGCCCAAAACGTCCTTATAAAGTGTACCAGCTTCAAAGACTTTACCGTCAAATGAAACATGTCCAGACACCTAGCTCACAAATTGTCTCTTCGTACCCAGCCATCTTGTTTCTACTGAGCAATCTCGTCTCCAGGATCTTCTCGGTGTTCATTATCGCGGCATCTGAAGACGACATTGCATCAGGGAGCCTGATAGCCTGCGCGCAGAAGTATCCAATTTCCTTGCTTCACGCGGAAAACTGACTAGTAAAAATACTCAGCCGTATTTACACAACTTAATGCTGAATAACATCTATGAACTAGCAGTAATCGGAGATTATGGAGACGTGTTCGAAGGAACTTCAGGCGGAAATGAGTCCCTGAAAAAAGTAATAGGGGCGGCCATTTGGAAGACGGTCAAGCCCAAATCATACCGTCCAGAAGGACGTCGGACACCTTATTGAGATTACATAACGGAGTAACTGGTTGGCTTTCAGTTGAGGTTTGGGGAAGCAGTTTATATAGTTATATTTAGGACTAAGCAACCCGAGAAGCTAGGTGGTACAGTGGTATGGTAGGCTATGTAAGCCTAAGCCTAGCTGAGGGCACAGGTTCAATCCTGAGTGAGGATTTTAGATTTTCTTTTTTACACTTCAAAATTTATTGAAAATAAAATTCTAAGTGTCGACATTACGTTATATAAGTCTCAATAAGGCGTCCGACGTCCTTCTGGACGGTATGATTTAGGCACAACCTTGGAAGACCGGCTACCAAAAAATCTCAAATTTTACTGCACATAAACCACAGGACAACCAACACGAAATTAGAATTGCGTTCAATAAATAAATAGTCTGTAACATTAGGCACAGATTACCCTCTCAAATTTCCGGTCAACAGACCATTGGAAGTTCAAAACACAATATCCAAAATAATTTATTTCACAGGAGAAGTTGACGATCTAGCACAATTATTCTCGAACGGTGTTGTTCTTTTTTCATTCGACTTGCTTTGAAGCTTTACAAGCGTATACAATATTTAATTAAAGTTGCTCTTTGAGGTTTCACAGATTGAGAGAGGATTGACAACAATATCGGCTCAAACCAATGCAAACCTGTATATTTCTAACAATACTTTGCTATTATAAAAATTACTAATGCTATATGAATATCAGTCGAATTTTCTTAACTTTTTTTTAACTACATTGTATTTAATTTAACTTTTAAACAAATATTTTTAATATTCTATAGCTACGTAGGTATAAATTTTAACACATATTTACATATTTTATCTTTTTGTTATACTTTCATAGTTCATTTATACACGACCCCACAAGCTGTACAGCTTTAACCAATCATCGTGTTTAAATAAAGGTTATTCATTACATTACATTATATTACATTACATTGGCGATAACAACAAATCGTTTTGTAAGCTTCACAAATACAGTGTTTGCAATAGGAGACGTCTGCCCGCAGGCTACAGTCAGTCCTGCCTTGAAAGCTTTGCAACTGGCTTCGTTAAAAAAGTCCATGAGTGTCTCTTCTGCAGAAGTCCTGCGCATGGTTCACAGCTATACAGCGTCGTAGAGTGTACGGAAAACTCTAGTGAAAGGTTTTATCGTCAACTTTCAATTCACTGCGACCTTGAACAAGATTTCTGTTGCTATACATCACGATAGGCGAGAAACACAGCACACGATTAGCCACTGACAATCACCCATGTTTTGTCGACATATTTAGATCTGTCATGGAAAAACCCGTATGAATTTTTATGCAGCACAAATTGCTTCGGCATTTCGTGATGATAGCCAATCAAAGCTGTTTCTAATATGCCTACTGTCAAGCGTCCGATCAGAGCGCGGAAAAGCACTTTTACGCTGGTACGTTGCTCAATACCAATGAAACATCATCTCTTTTGACATTTACCGAGCTATTTTTATAAGTTTTCCTTTACTTGTTTTTACTAAAAAATTACGAGTTTTTTGTTATACTGACGTAACTTAAGGGGCACAATATCACTTTATCTAGACGTGCCCCTCTCCTCTCCTTCCTATATACGTGTGACTTAATTAAAGTGGTGTAATTTTATACTGTTTTCTTTCCTTGAGAATTTTATGCTATTTTTACTTCCTTTTTTCTCACTTTATATTCAATTCTGTATTACCATCTGCTAAGGGTCGGAGAAATAAATAAATGAAATGAAATGAAAGAGCGCGGTCCACGGATCCTTGAGAAACAGTAGGATACGTGAACACTATTCGAAACAGCGTTTCGCAGACGTGCGTTTTCCGCGGAGAGCAAGGGAATCGGATACGTCTGCGCGCAGGCTATTGTTCTCTTTTACAATGGCGGGTATGCATAATTAAATTATTAATGTATGGGTTGATACGGAAATCATGCCATTTTTCTTTGCAAACCACGCCATATTGTCCATCTTGTTTCTGCTGAACAACCTCGTCCCCAAATACACTAAGGGAGACCAACATGTCCTCATGGCCGGAACTATGAGTATTATAAAATATATAGTGCCTACGAATTTATATTACCGTATTTTGTCGATTAAACGCGTGCCCCGAATAGGTGGTTTTCACGTTACGCCACGGCGGCCATGTTGATGCACACGTACAAAGGAATTTTAATGGACTTCTTTTGTTATGTGCACCAACATGGCCGCCATGGCCTTTGTCATTTTTTTGCAAAAAAAGAACTCGACCAATATTTTCCCAATACGGACCTCACGCTAGTTCAATAACATCTATCTACGGTCCCTTTCAACTGCTATTTTTAAAAGAATGGAAGAAAGAAACATTAGCAAATAATGACAATAATAGTCAATGTGAAGTCTCTATTTTGCTGGATTTCTTGTCAATGGGATTTTCAAGCTATTGAGATGTATTAAAAGTTCGTCTTCTTTATCATCCCAGGAATCGCTCCATCGTTTCTTTATCCGAAGTTGATAGTTTATTGAAAAGCATAGGAAAACCGGTTGGTCCACGGTTAGACTGTATAGCAGACGCTGGAAAGGGGATCTGGAGGAAAAGGGGAGATTTTGGGCGCGCGGAGCGTGCAAGTTGGGGGTAAAGTAGCTTCCTTCTTTCACGCTCCGCATAGCAGACGTTAGAATGGGGATCCGGAGGAAAAGGGGAGAGTTTGAGCGCGCGCGGAGCGTGGAAGTAGGGTGAAAGGTAGCTCCCTTCTTTCGCGTTCCGCATAGCAGACGCTAGAAAGGGGATCCGGAGTTAAAGGGGAAATTTTGAGCGCCCGCGGAGCGAGGATGTATGGGAGGGAGGTAGCTCCCTCTTTTCGCGCTCCGCATAGCAGACTCCAGAGGCAAAATTGAATGTTTGCGAAACCCAGCGCTAATCAACAGTAGTTTATTAAAAATCATCTGAGTTGCTTTCAAGGGTTCAGGTTCTAGACCACTTACACCTCGATCTTTAATACAATAAACATAACAACAAGTCTCTTCACAAGTAAACGGTGCATAACATTTTAGACTTTATAGAGGTTGGGTTTGGATTTGACCTCTCTGGAGGTGTCCGTAAATGGAGGTGAGCCTTTAGTTGAAACCATTATAAATACATCTTTTAGATAATAACTATTACCCCTTTATAGCATGTAGCATGGGCCGGTATAGAGCACCACTTCGAGAAAGCGCGCGCGTCCTAGAAATTGTGCGTCATATACAAAACAGCTTTACATATGCCAATCAAGCACGCAACGGGTTTATCTGTTAATTCTTCAGTCTATAAATCAGTATCACCTGAACAATCTAAAAACAATTTTCAGACTGCGTAATTTTTATTCAATTACTATAAAACTCTACAACATGTAGTTCTTCTTCTTATTATTATTATTATTAGTTCTAGTCTATTGCTTATTAATTAATAGACAAGTTTAATACGCGAGTAAAATAAAGACTACTTCTTTTCGCATAGTTTTGTTTTTATATTTCTTTTACTTGAACAGGCTAAAGTACAACAAAGTTGACAATGCGACCAATTTACGAAATAATTGGATAGTAACTGGTGCGGAATTATTCGTAATATAAAACGTTCTACAAAAGTTGGAGAAAGAATAAAAATACTTTCTAAAAAAATGTTTAACAAAAATATTTCTACAAAATCATTCCGGCTTTAATATATACGGTATATTTCCAAAGGGTCTGGATAATAGCAAGCAAGTAATAACTTTCAAAGCAACGACAACTGACTTGATTTTAAGAGACATGTTTACGGTATATTAACTATACTCATACGTGTTGGCATTAATTCAAAAAATGTTCAATAAATAAGGAGACTGTGAAATATAAATTCTCTTTTGAACTAAGCTTAACTCCTTAGCCAAAGCGATGCAATAATTGCAAAAATAAATTCATTTTTTTTTTGGTGCTGATGTGGCCATATATGGACTTTCAAACCTTATTTAGAGCTGTTTTTAGTTGAGTGTCGTATTTAGCATTTGCTTTGGTTTTGCATAAGTACACTTTGTGATTGGTTAAAAAAAATTCACGCAATATTTCCGACCAATCAAAGAGTAAGGGACTGTTTACACGATACCGGTATAACTTTCACGCCGGTAAGAATTTATACCGGTTCCCACCTGTGGCCCAGAGTTCGTTTACATGATACCAGCACAATATCTCATTCCGGTACGAGCGATACCGGTACGAGTTAATCCCTGTAGCAGTCCCAGATCGAGATTCTGATACCGGTACGAGCGATACCGGTACGAGTTAATCCCTGTAGCAGTCCCAGATCGAGATTCTCATACCGGTACGAGCGATACCGGTATGAGTAAATCCCTGTAGCAGTTCCAGATCGAGATTCTCATACCGGTACGAAAATTATGTCGGTACCATGTAAACGCGGTACGACCACTCTTTTCGGTATCAAGTCACCCTCTCGGAAGACTGGAACGGGTAACGAACGCGTAATGGACGCCATAATTGTTGGTTTTTTTTTTCAATACGGTATGTAGATCGGTATGAAGTGTCCCTTCACAGTCCCTTCATGAAAACGCGTCATGAATTCATACCGGTGTCAGGTAGACTCTCTAACACAAAAACCAATGGTGACCTGGTCACGAGCTTTTTCCCGCGCTTGGCGCCAACCACAAACATTTGCTTCATTGTTTCATTGGATCCTGATTGGCCAGAGTGATTACTTTAAAAACTCATCAAATACTTATTTATTTTATTCACAATTTGCCACATAGAATTAATATTACAAAAAGAAGAAAAAATATTACAAAAATTTACAGGACAAAAAGAGCTACAAAAATAGTTCAAAATTAAATGTAAAATTAAATGTAATATTAAATGTCTTAACTTTAATAGGTAGAGTGGCGAGGAAGCCCAATGGAAGCTGTAAAGCTTGTAAAAATTGGGCTCCTCATACTTAATTATAATCTGCCATATCATGGTCAGGCAAGTTTAGTTTGTATATTTATGAAGGATTTTACAAGAACCTCAAAAAGAACCTACTTTTTCGTGTTTTGAATAAAATTATAGTCGATGTCATAAGTACAATCGAAGGCCTACTTTAAAAAACTTTTATGAAATGTCATTAACTTAAACCGACGGTTACGTTATATTTCAGCCTTCGATCCAATTTTTGGCGGTTTTAGATTACTGCCGTGTGGTGATCGTGATATGTGATGGGCTGATAAATCTTCAGCATGGTGCGTAATATGGCACATCTTTAAGACTAAGAATTTGTAGATTTAGCCTGCACGGTAGTAAGCACGGGTTTTGTCAACGTTGCAACACACACGCAATGTGTCGTGTTTTTCAACTCTTCATTCTTTAATGTACAATTTTGTTTTACTGCAAAACAAGAGAATTAAAAATTTTGTTTTCGTACTTTTTGTTGTTGCAAGTGATGAAACACTGTACATCGTGTCTGAGAAACACAGTAAGTCAACAATCATAACAAAAACCTTCTAAGGTTTGCCTGACGTTTTTTTTTTCAGGTACTTTAGTACATTAGCCTACACTAACCTCTAAAAACTAAACCTTTGTTTGATCCTCGTCATTCTGTTACAATACATATTCCGATTCCATGTCGGAAGAACCTACTTAAACATTTATCTAGGAACTATTTTGATACTATTAACACTATCCTCTAACAACCGGACAATAATGATTTGTACTCATTAAATAATGAAAAAAAAGTCATAACCAAACAAACTTACATATCGTTTGAACACAATGTGATAATGAGGTTGTGTTATTATCCTCTGGACAGTTCACCAATAATTTGTTGCATGTTTGGTCTCATGTTTGGATCAGTTTGCAGGCACCGTCGCACCAGGCCTCGTAACACGCGGTTTGTCACAAGCACAACTTGCTCGTCACGCTTTCCGGGATCTGGAAGTTCCCGGATGCTCATTTCACACAGAAGAACCCCAAAGCTGTAAACATCTACCTAAAAAAAAAACAACATAGAAATAGTGCACTGGACAAAACAATTCAGGATTGGGTTAAGTGATAACTTTTAAATGTTTTACCTAAATTCCATTAAAAACGGCAAGAAAATTTCACACATGGCATGGAACATTCTTAAAATACATGACCTGAAAAACGGCGGGTAAACGCGTGTGACGGCATCGGTTTTCGCGCCAACAATTCTCCACATGGTAGCAAACATCTACAATGCGCTTGAGTTTGCTTCGCTGCAGAATTTGTTTGAAACATGCAACGAAAATCGTTCTTCGGCTCTTTAATTTAATAGAGCTGGCAATTAACAATACTTAAACTAATTTCTACATTTACATCCATTTTGTGAAGCAGTCGGCAAGCAAAAAATTCGGCGCTGGCAAAAGGGTCTTTGTCGAGTCGTTCCAGTAATTTCGTTCACGAAATGAGCATTGCTTTTGCTTTTATTCGACGCCTGATATTTTTTTCAAAGGGTTCATTTATTACCTGTTGTCAAAATGTTTTGTCCATCTTTTTGCATTTTTTTTCTTATTATTAAACTTTAGTTTGTGCAAGTGCACCGCTTACCGCTATATCAGCTTTGATAAGTTATTGAACCTTTTTCTTCATGGTTTCTTGTCACGGATAAATGTTCTCTCCCTGCTTTTTTCTCCGTTCATGGGACAAATATTTTAGAACGACGTTTCTGTTTGTAGAAAGGATTGTTTAAATGTACCTTTTAAAAAGGATTTTCGCGATAATTGTATCGACGAAGAACCATATATTATTTTCTAGATAAAATGAATCGATTTACTGATAAATAGAAAGCATAAACATTGCATAACCAGGGCGAATTTTTGGCGCGAAAACGAATCGGTCGCGCGTACTTTTTGTCCACCTTATCATTATTATTATTTATGAATTAACTTGGTTAACTTTGAAGTGCGGTCGCACTGGAGTGGGGTTAGGAAATGTAAAATCAACGTAGTTGATCATGGCATAAATAAACCAAATGCTGGACTTGCGAAATGAACCATGTTATTTATTTTCGATTCTTGTACTTTTTAGATTTATTACAAAGAGCTTTAGACTCAGAAAGTCCCTCTTCTTTCAGATGCGCTGTACACTGCAAATATCAAATGGTAAATCCAAGACTTTGTTGCGACTTAACAAGCATGGTCAATAACAGACATACATGCACACATAATACAAACACTGCATCTTTGGTTTTCGTATTGAGGACGTTTGGCTGTGTTCACTTTTACAAAATGTAAATGTACTTGATTAAATCAGTGATAGCTAACCATGTCTGTTGGGTTTGATGTAAGTGATTCAGGAGCGCTGTAAATCATATAATAACTAACCTTGACTGTTTGTTTTCATGTAAGTGCTTCAGGAGTGCTGTAAATCATATATATAACTAACCTTGACTGTTTGGTTTGAAGTAAGTGCTTCAGGAGCACTGTAAATCATCGCACCTGGAGCCACAGTCATGGTATTCTGCATAAAGTTAGCGGTGCCGTAATCTGAAACTTTGCCTCTCCATTGGTCACCCTGTCGCCATAGCAACACATTAGCACTACTGACATCCCGGTGAATGATGGGCGAGGGTTTTTTTCGATGAAGGTACGAAAGTGCTCGAGCTACATCTAAAGAAATGTCAATGATTTCTGTTTCAGAGAGATGTCGCTGTTGCAACAATGCCCGTAAACTTGTCTCCATGAGTTCGGATACAAAAAGAGGACTTCCCTCATCATTTGTTGCTCCAATGAATTGTAATAAACAAGGATGGCGACATTTGGAAGCAATGTTCATTTCTCTCTCAAATAGACGCCTGTTGTGAGGAGAAAGGATTAAATCATGGATTTGTTTCACAGCTATATTGCTGTCACAATACGTGCCTTCATGAACAATCCCCCATCCTCACCTACCAAGGCATCTGTTTGTCATTTGAATTTCATCTCGGGAAATGACCCAGTCACAAGCTTGCTGGCGACGCAGTTCAGTTATTGTTTGCTGAGCTGTTGAAAGACTTAACTCTAGTTCATTCATTTCCTGCACTCTTAGGCTGAGTTGTCCTTCTAAAGTGGAAACCTCTTGTTGTAAACCGACCCTTTCTTCTGTGAACTGTTGGTCCATATCCCTCAACTGCTCTTGCAAGTTTTCTTGTTGTTGTTCTTTATCCCTCAACTGCTCTTGCAAGTTTTCTTGCTGTTGTTCTTTATCCCTCAACTGCTCTTGCAAGTTTTCTTGCTGTTGTTCTTTATCCCTCAACTGCTCTTGCAAGTTTTCTTGCTGTTGTTCTTTATCCCTCAACTGCTCTTGCAAGTTTTCTTGTTGTTGTTCTTTATCCCTCAACTGCTCTTGCAAGTTTTCTTGCTGTTGTTCTTTATCCCTCAACTGCTCTTGCAAGTTTTCTTGCTGTTGTTCTTTATCCCTCAACTGCTCTTGCAAGTTTTCTTGCTGTTGTTCTTTATCCCTCAACTGCTCTTGCAAGTTTTCTTGCTGTTGTTCTTTATCCCTCAACTGCTCTTGCAAGTTTTCTTGCTGTTGTTCTTTATCCCTCAACTGCTCTTCCAAGTTTTCTTGCTGTTGTTCTTTATCCCTCAACTGCTCTTCCAAGTTTTCTTGCTGTTGCTGTTTAACCATCAGTTGCCTTTGACAGTTGTCTTCGTTTTGTTCTTTTTGTCTTAGCTGCTCTTGTAAGCTGGATTCTCTCAGATCTTTTTGCTGTAATTGTTCTCGGCAATTTGTCAACTGTATTTCCATCTCCCTCAACTGTCTTTGTAAGTTCTCCTTCTGTTCCTCCTTCTCTCTTAGCTGTTCTTGTAACCTTTCTCGCAAAAGTTTTTGTATGTTCTGTCTTTGCTCCTCTGTCTGTCTTAACTGTTGACTTAGGTTGGTTACTTGCTCTTCTTTAGCTGTCAGTTGATCATGTAAAACATCCAAACTTTGTTCGATTTTCTGTGATTGTCTTGGTGAGGTTTCTAAAAAGACAGAAAAAAAACTTCCAATGTGAATGGCAGAAATAACAAGAGGAAATTCATTTTTCCTTCTATCTCGTTTTTATCTACCGGTGGTGAAACTGGGAATTGATAATGAAAGTGATTGCTGACGACACCCTAGTTTTAAATACAGATACGGAAATGCATAGTTTGTCTGAATAAAACTGAGGCTTTGAAGTTAAAGGTGAAGACTTTGGAATATTTCTGAGGGATTCATGAAGCTTAGAGTACTGACGATTGTCAAATCACTCAAATATTGTTCTTTATTTGCAAAGTTTCGAACATTATGGGAGATGCTGTGAGTGTTTTTGTGGTATAAATAAACATTAGGCAATACGCACAAGATTAACAGCAAACACAAATCTAAAAATATCAACAGCTATTTAGTATGGAATAATTCGGTTCACTAAATTTCGAGGTAAAGCACCGGTGGCATGTCGAAAACTACACAATTTTGATAGACGTTTTGCATTTCGTGACCTGACGTACACGGAAATTAGATCCTGCTTTTGTCTACATTTGCAAATGAACTGGCAAACATTAAAAATAGACCACGAATTCTTCTCAGCAATATTTCATTCAGATATTCATAAGTTTTACTCCAAAAGCAAAACACACAGTACCTAAGTTTTCGCACCGAGGAAACTGCCCTCACTAACGAGTTGGCGAAAATGTGGCGAAGCGCTTTCAATCGAAGTTCATATTTCACAAAAGTTATCAAAAGCGCAAACGAACAGTGAAATAAATACTTATAACGAATTAAGTGCACATTCAAGGAAGTATTTTCTTTTACCGTAGTTTTCAAGTGAGTGCCTGAAAATTCTCAGAAAATTGTAAAATAATTTATTCCGAATAACAACACTAGACTCAACTTTGCAACGGTGAAACGAGCTATCAACGTACGATTTCATCGCTTTCAGCTCTCTTACTTCCACTTTAAATTTGCAGAGTACCTTCTGATTGACCACCTTCTCGAAATTTGCTTTTGGGAGTCAAAATAAAGGCTCCAGAATGATTTTTGATCCAACAAAAAATGTTGAAAAAGAGTGAAATTTGAAGGAGATATGACAGTAAAACGTTTTCACTAGAAGTTTGTTTAAAAGCGCTGTTTTCTCAAAGTGAATTTTTAGTTTGTGGGGGACACGTTTAAGAGTTACAACTCAAAGGGAATTTGTTCGATTTTCCTCAAATTTTGACAGTTTCTAGGTTAACAATCATATAATATAAATACAAACTTGTCTGGGGATTTTTTCTAGAGCCAATTCCGTAGGTATTTTATTCGCCCTACTTCGAAAATGTTCTGTAACTTCACTGAAATTTCATATGAGGAAATGCAGATACGTTTTGCTTAGCGCTTTTGGTCCGGAAACCCGAGAACAAATCAAATTAGTAAATATCATAATCGCGTCGAGTTTAATAATGGCTTTTAAAAGCTGATCCAGACGCTCTCATTTAGACTTCGTTAAAAATTCGCGCTTCATTAGAAAATGAAAGGTATATTTAGATAACCAGCATGATGAACAATTAATAAATGAATGGATAAATAAATAAATAAATAAATAAATAAATAAAGTAAAAGATTAATATATACAAGTCTTTTTATTGCAATGAAAGTTTGTTTATCGCTTTTCACTTAACAAGTGAGAATATCGCAGGCGTCCTTTACAATCTGCGAAGTAAAACGTAGTACACTCTAGGCCGTCTTGGACCACTGAAGTTAGACGCCGCTGTGAATCTCGAAAAACACTAACACCTAGAAATGTTAGCTACAAATACACGTTTCAAACATCCCCCCCTTCCCTTCTCCAAAAAATAATACACAATTTGCCAGTCCTTTACTAAAACGAGGCATGCACATCGGTTAAAGCTTCTCATTAATGCAAAGTTCTGAGCCTTGTTCATTAGACGATTTGCACAAAATGCACTCAAAGCAAATAAGTTCTTAACGGCAAATAATTGTTGGACTTTTTCAATAGGATTTCAGTCATTTCAAGTAATATATCAAACAAGAGTTTTTCATCACGATTTCCAAAGACCGAGAAGTTCAGCTCGTTAGAGTGTTTGATATAGTTTCTCAAACTGATCATTAAATAAAGAGAAAACGAAGGAATAAAATCGCCAAAATCTATGCAAATTAAGATCGGGGTTCCAAACCTCCGTCACGTTTATGACTTTTTTCTCAAACTTGGTGACTTATTCGGAAACACCCAACGAATCGTTTCCGAAGATCTTCCGAAGATTTCCGAAGATGGAAAATCTTGGAAGGCCTTAGTCGTCATGAAAAGTCGTAATTAATTAGACTTAAAACCAGAGTTTTCTTGAGTACAATATCGCCTCAAATTTTTGTAACATCGGACAATTTTAACGCCTTTTGTTTTCGGAAGGATAAAAAAATGTCATTTTGGATGTTGAAATATTCGGCTAAAAGAATCGAAAAGCAAACTGTATTAGTTTCACATAGTTTCATTTAAAGTTGCTAAAGTGATATGGAAAAATAATATAGCGCCATTCCAAGCGTTTTGATAAACATTCCTCGCTGGGTGCCCCTAATTTATGGTAATTAATTCAACCTGTATTCAGAATGACGCATAGTTGACTGATTGAAAGTCACTTCAAAACCCATTTTAATTTTATTTTTTAATCTTTAATTGAAAGTGGATAACGCAATTGCTTAAATTGCGTTCACAACTGCGAGGATCATTCTTCATTTGATTTCATTTCCGCAGTTCATATATGATTTATTTCATATATATCATTTCACACTCACTCCTTTTCACGGGAACATATGAACCTACAATTGACCTGCTCCCAACGTCAGTGGCTTCATAGCTCAGTTAGTAGAGCATCGCACCGGTATCGCGAAGTCACGGGTTCGAACCCCGTTGAAGTCCTGAATTTTTTTTCAGGCTTCTTTTCGCAATTGCTTAAATTGCGTTCACAACTGCGAGGATCATTCTTCATTTGATTTCATTTCCGCAGTTCATATATGATTTATTTCATATATATCATTTCACATTCACTCCTTTCACGGGAACATATGAACCTACAATTGACCTGCTCCCAACGTCAGTGGCTTCATAGCTCAGTTGGTAGAGCATCGCACCGGTATCGCAAGGTCACGGGTTCGAACCCCGTTGAAATCCTGAATTTTTTTTTTTCAGGCTTCTTTTCGCAATTGCTTAAATTGCGTTCACAACTGCGAGGATCATTCTTTATTTGATAAAAATCACAATTCAATATTTATTGAGAACATTTTCCGCAAAAAATTTTCCGGAAAAAATAATGCGGCCATTTTGAATAATTAGTACTCTGAACTTTAAACCATCTCTTGGCTGACACAAGGCATATACAGAATGCCTCCAATCTGTGATGAGTTTAAGAAGTCGAATAATGTCTCTTGGCAGACACAGGGCATATACAGAATGCCTCCAATCTCTAATGAGTTTAAGAAGTCGAATAATGTCTCTTGGCTGACACAGGGCATATACAGAATGCCTCCAATCTGTAATGAGTTTAAGAAGTCGAATAATGTCTCTTGGCTGACACAGGGCATATACAGAATGCCTCCAATCTGTAATGAGTTTAAGAAGTCGAATAATGTCTCTTGGCTGACACAGGGTATATACAGAATGCCTCCAATCTGTAATGAGTTTAAGAAGTCGAATAATGTCTCTTGGCTGACTCAGGGTATATACAGAATGCCTCCAATCTGTAATGAGTTCAAGAAGTCGAATAATATCTCTTGGCTGACACAGTGCATATACAGAATGCCTCCAATCTGTAATGAGTTTAAGAAGTCGAGTAATGTCTCTAGGCTGACACAGAGCATATACAGAATGCCTCCAATCTGTAATGAGTTTAAGAAGTCGAATAATGTCTCTTAGCTGATACAGGGCATATACAGAATGCCTCCAATCTGTAATGAGTTTAAGAAGTCGAATAATGTCTCTTGGCTGACACAGGGTATATACAGAATGCCTCCAATCTGTAATGAGTTTAAAAAGTCGAATGTCTCTTGGCTGACACAGGGCATATAAAGAATGCCTCCAATCTCTAATGAGTTTAAGAAGTCGAATAATGTCTCTTGGCTGACACAGGGCATATAAAGAATGCCTCCAATCTCTAATGAGTTCAAGAAGTCGAATAATATCTCTTGGCTGACACAGAGCATATACAGAATGCCTCCAATCTGTAATGAGTTTAAGAAGTCGAGTAATGTCTCTAGGCTGACACAGAGCATATACAGAATGCCTCCAATCTGTAATGAGTTTAAGAAGTCGAATAATGTCTCTTGGCTGACACAGGGTATATACAGAATGCCTCCAATCTGTAATGAGTTTAAAAAGTCGAATAATGTCTCTTGGCTGACACAGGGCATATAAAGAATGCCTCCAATCTGTAATGAGTTTAAGAAGTCGAATAATGTCTCTTGGCTGACACAGGGTATATACAGAATGCCTCCAATCTGTAATGAGTTTAAAAAGTCGAATAATGTCTCTTGGCTGACACAGGGCATATAAAGAATGCCTCCAATCTCTAATGAGTTTAAGAAGTCGAATAATGTCTCTTGGCTGACACAGGGCATATAAAGAATGCCTCCAATCTCTAATGAGTTCAAGAAGTCGAATAATATCTCTTGGCTGACACAGAGCATATACAGAATGCCTCCAATCTGTAATGAGTTTAAGAAGTCGAGTAATGTCTCTAGGCTGACACAGAGCATATACAGAATGCCTCCAATCTGTAATGAGTTTAAGAAGTCGAATAATGTCTCTTGGATGACACAGGGCATATACAGAATGCCTCCAATCTGTAATGAGTTTAAGAAGTCGAATAATGTCTCTTGGCTGACACAGGGTATATACAGAATGCCTCCAATCTGTAATGAGTTTAAAAAGTCGAATAATGTCTCTTGGCTGACACAGGGCATATAAAGAATGCCTCCAATCTCTAATGAGTTTAAGAAGTCGAATAATGTCTCTTGGCTGACACAGGGCATATAAAGAATGCCTCCAATCTCTAATGAGTTTAAGAAGTCGAATAATATCTCTTGGCTGACACAGGGCATATAAAGAATGCCTGCAATCTCTAATGAGTTTAACAAGTCGAATAATGTCTCTTGGCTGACACAGGGCATATAAAGAATGCCTCCAATCTCTAATGAGAGTTTAAGAAGTCGAATTCATAAATACATACACTGATTTGAGCGAGTGAGTGGTCGAGCAAAAAACTAAAAAAATGAAACCGCTACTACAACATATATCTTGTTCCACGCTGTTACATGAGATACCTATTTCAAGTTACCGGATTATGTGTGGAAGATACCAAATGAAGTATATCATGAAATTCTAAACCATTAATAAGAACTTCACCTGAAGTTCAATTCTACCATGACCGTACTCTTTAACCTTCCTTACCTGTTGACATGTGAACTTGTTCCTGAACATGATCCCGTTTCTCTGATGTTTTCATCGATCCGTCCTTATCACAGTCAGCTTCTGATGTTTTTATATTACCATACCCATGTGTTTTCTGTCGTTGTTTAGGTTGTTTAGGTTGTTTAGGTTTGGAGTTGTTTTCTTTCTTTTTGCTCATTTCACCTTCATAGCTGCCATCCTAATAGAAGAAATTAAAGAAGTCCCATGCTCGATTAACTACCTTTTCCTTTAAAACCATAGATTGTCATAAGTTGAAATGATACCCAGCTGCCCATAATTATTGTAAGTTTACAAACTTGTACTTTTTACTACACCGTTTGCCTTTCATTACGGGCAATAAATTTTTATCAGCGTCCAAACATCATTTGTAAAAGTGAATGTGATCGTTTAAAAAAAACAATCGTTTTATTTTTTTGCATGAACATTAAAGAGTTTTGCATTAGATGAACATTAAATAGCGTTGATTGTCCGATAAAATTAATACTAGCAGTAATCGGAGATAATGGAGACGCGTTCGAAGGAATTTCCGGCGGAAATGAGCCACTGAAAAAAGTAATTGGGGCGGCCATTTGGAAGACCGGACACCAAAAAATCTCACATTTTACTGCTTGCAAGGCACAGGTCAACCAACACGAAATAAGTTTCAATAACAATCTAAGTAATGTTTTCGATCACGTTTCTTGTTCCAGCTTTCACTGAATAAGGCAGGTGTTTGGGCAGCATGATATGTAGGTTTGCATAAGCCGATACCACTGCACATTTTTTGACAGTAATAGCGGTCATATCGGTCTTCCAGTGGAACACAATTTCATGACTTATTGTCTCTTACCGACTGTTTACCGTGTTTATGCCTATAGCAAGTTGAGAAATTTCAGCTTAATCGTGGCTTTGTTACTGGGTGCTCGACTTCCGCCAGAAGGATTTGCACAACTTCGTTTTTTTAAAATCTTGTAGAAAAACCGTGGAAAATTGAAGAAAAACAACTCTTTTCTCTTTGCAATTTTATTCTCGCAATTTTTACATTTAATTTTCGCAAATTTTCGCATTTAATTCTCGCAATTTTTACATTTTACATTTAAATGAATTATCATTTGCACTAACGAATGTTGTTTTCGTAAAAACGCTACATTAAAATTGGCGTTAACGAATCTTCGCCTTGATGCAAAGCTCTTAATGACTACGCAAAAAATTGAAGCAACAGGCTCCAAGTAGCCTATTCTCATGCGCATGCTTAACAAACTGTTATGGTATATTTTTAGTAAAAATACAACGGAAATTCCCAAGAACCCCTTTCCAGCGCAAAGACCGTACCAGATAAATGTAAAAAAAAAATTAAAAAAATTAGAAAACAAGTGACTTATATAGCGCACATATCATGTCTCATGGCGCTTTACATACACTTATAAGAATGAGATCAGACGTCAGCTTATGAAGAAGGTGCCTCAGGCAGCCGCTATCGGTCCATTGTTAATCTCATCTCCCCCACCCCACCCATGAACAATGTATGACACTGAGGGTGGTCACAGCCAGGGTTTTGTTACGTCCTCAGTGGTTCTTTTACGTCCCCATCGGAGACAGGACCACCTTTCTACGTGGTTATCCGAGCCATGTGAAGGTCTAACCATTTGCAGATGTCATAGCAAAGGCAGCACCTTCGTCCTCTTAATAGTAAAAGCCAAAGTCAGGAGCTGATATGGGCTCCTGCATGCCATTGTTGATAATGGCATTTTCACCATGAGCTTACAACTTCTACAAAACATTCAAAAAATCTAAACGATTGGCCTCAAGTTCTGTACTATAAATTGAAACAATGTTTATAGCGTGTGTGTGGATGACGTCACAAACTTACCGGCGGCCATGTTGGAGGACTGACGTAATTAAAATAGTGACTGAAATAACAGAAATCGAGCCTCCGATGCTGTCGAATAATGGCTAAAATCTTGAGGGCAAGGTTAAATGTAAATATCTTAAAAACGTTCTAGGATCGGAATCGATCCGATTCTTATCCAAGCCATAAAAAATTGAGCGAGGAAAGCATTCGACCTATCAAATCGATGGATTTATTTCCTTACCTTGTGCTGGATACTATTTTTATACAAACTCACAATAAAGCTTACCGAAGCATTGAAGCCTACGTCAACCAAATGGTTAGCGGCTTTGTTTTCTATTGTCCTTGATGCGGGTATGTGATGATTAACACTGAAGAATACACTCGTAGATAATAAATGATTCCGCGCAACTCGGGCAAATGTTGTGGATTATAAGAAAAAAGGAAGGTACCGTTCCGTGTCAACACTTGGACTTGGTGAGTGTGGCTTGCTCATAGCACGACTAGCAAGTGTCCTTTTCTACCTTGCAGTGTCGACCTTTCCGTTTGTTCCCGTTAGTTTGTTAAAACTATTAATAGGAACACGAAAACATACTAGATTCGGACACTTGTCACTCTTGTTTCTAGAACCAAAAATTTAACAAAATGACCAATTCACACGCTAGTTTAATCGCTGAATTTTCTGTCCACTAGTTCCAACCGAAATTCCCATAAAATCAATCGTACCATTTGCTTTCCAAACGAAAATACTGGTTTTCTTGGCTAAATGGTAAGCACCCGCAGATCAAGGCAATTTTTCCCACAGAAACCACTTCGAAACAAAATTCGGCTGTGCAGACAAATTGCAGCGTGCAATCAACAAATTGTATCATGTGAACAGACGCGCTCATTCTACGATTTGTCGCTTGATATCTTAACTCATGGGCATCGCGACAATGAAAATGATTCCGTTTTATAAGAAATTGCTGAAGTAAACCGATTTTTATAAGTCTGGCTGATTTTCTACTCTGTGATAATGTTTTCAAGTTGTGAAAATATCGGGCGGCAAAACGAAGTTGTACGAAGTGATCGAAACAAAATTAATATGGCCCTAAGAATCGAAAATAAAGGAGTTTTGGGATTTAAACTAGCACAACTGACAAAAGAGCACTTTAAATTAGTTACCTTTTCAATTATTTTATAAGCGCTTGCGCTGCCCGCTCTCTGGAAGGTAAACACTGGGAAACCCATCAAAGTGGTCCTCCAACACGGCGTACGGTAATTCAAGGGTCACGTGAGCGCACACACAGTATATTCACAGGAAGACTTCCACAGCAGTTTGCCCAATATATCGCAAAACGAATGCTATGCACTTGCGTAACAAACATTCATCGTATATTTTAAAACGAAGCTCTATATCTGATACGCGCATGAGTAATGACTGTTTTATGTGAGCTTAACTGATTACACCTTCATTTTATTTAATGTTGTATCCACACTAACGAAAATTTATTTCCATCTGTAACAAAGGGTAAAAGGTGTAAAAGCTGTCACGAACTGATCATGCTCACATGCTGGAAAATTACATCCAACATTGCACACAATTAACAATAAATATTGTATTTTTCACTAATCAGCAAAAGGGAACCATGAAACGTGCCTGTGTATACGTAGATGATGAGTATGAACTGAAACCAAAAAAGGAGAAAGAAATAGTTAGCTCCACTGACTAACTGTACATTCAAATAAAGAATTAACGTTCTAACGATAAGGTGTTTAATTTTAAGACAAAGCCCATGCACACTCAGTTAAATAAGAACCTTCAAAACACACTCAAGAACTACTGTAGATACTAGCTCCTCCATTCCTTAAAAAAATAAGGCATGGATGAAATAAACATGACAATTTTGTTGTTGTTAAATACATCAGATCAGCTGTAAAATGAAAGCAAGTTTTTGATAGGTTTTGACAGAGCGGTGGAATGTCTTTCACACTCAAGAGCTACTGCCACGGTCAGATCAAATGTTACACAACTTGCTAACTTTCTAATAAGTTTGCCTCAATACTCTTCGCCGTGCGCATACCTAAATAATTAAAGTAATAGTTCGATAGTAAATGATTTGAACCCAGGAGTATCAGTTACCTATGCAGCACGATCTTATATATGGGGAGTGCTAATTGGTCCGGCTTTTAATAAATTGATGGGCACAGTGTAAACTCTCTTAACATAGCAAGAACGAGCTTTCTTGTAACAAAAAGAACAAGAACGTCGAAAACAAATGAACTAAACGTTTTCTTTTAACAGTGACTACACTGCAGTCGACTCTTCGACTTTATCTTTAGGAAGGGCTTATTTTCGATAGGTTTTTGCGTCTTAAATTTGGGGCGTATTCAAGGGGGGCTTATATTCGGAGTTTTACAGCAGTTATAATTAATCTAGTTCCTCAGTTATTTAGCTTCCCTTTCGTCATTTCCGTTTTATGGCATTAGAATTAGTCTGTAACGTCACTCTTCATTTTCCGGATGAATGCGTAATCAACCAGATCATTGATCAAGGTTTGGCGTTGCATGAACATCCAGCTCCCGATATAATACGTAACATTAAAAACTTGATTTGGTATCAGATTAAGAGTCTGCAAAATTCCCAAATAGCTCAGGATGCGAACGAAAATCTTCGAAGATGTAAAAGCACATACAGCTATACGGACAGTGCTATAGTCACTAGCCTACGTAGCAGGTACCGATTTATATATAGGGCATGATTTGGAGGAGGCGCGGGTGAGTTCTTAAAAGGGCTAACTGTCAGAGATACGTGATGAAAGAGAAAACATGAAATTGAAATAAGCGCCAAGCATTTTAAAGTTCTGCTATACGTTCAAATCATCCAGTAACTTTCGGCATCGGAATCGAAAGTTAAATTCCTCAAGTACAAGTTTATCCAAAGTTTGCTTTCAAACCATGAAGGAAAGTGAATTTCTTTAAATGCGCTTGAATACTCTACAGTTTTTCATCGCCGTTGAACCACCATGTTCCTGCTTTCTGGTTACCAATATTATTGCAGGTGGTTTCCGATCCGAACATCCACAAAGCGCTCTGAATCACTGTCGAGAAACTAGAGAACGTTTTTGAATAATTGTTTTGTTTTTGAAGTGATGGTAAGCGTGGTTTGTAGTGGTGTTATGAGCTTTCACTTGCAACGCAACTGAGAAAACAATGCGAAAATGACGTCATGACACTTAACATTAAGCTCGCTGAAATATCTACATGTAAATCTATAATGGCGGACTCAAAAAACACCACTTTTCTTAATATGCGTTTAAAACTTGATAAAATAGTTAAAATAAATGAAAAATTGTAAAGAGTGTCATGGTGATACAGTTCACTACTTTTCTTAGCTCGACATTTTCCCTTCTTCATTTCAGTCGCCCAGATTATCCACCTCTGGTAAGCAGAATCGTAGTTGCACTTTAATATCAGTGAAAATAAAGTTTGAACCCTATAACTACGACCACTGATACGCCATTCAAATCTGCTTCCTGCGAGAGCTCTTTTTTAAGGCCAAAAACAGTGCCGTAAGTCCTTATGGCGCTTTTCAGTGAAAGATAATATATTCATATAATAATACAATCTAAAAATATTGTTAATACCTTTGCCTTGTCTGACACGGCCAAGTACCATCCTCATTCTTTTTCTCCATGACAAGAACCTTAAGGATAAAACGATGACAGAGGATTGATTAAGGTGATTCCTCAGTATTGCACTGCGCATCCTGTACTGCGCATAACACGCGTAATAGTCCTTTCATGGCAGCCAGTTGATAACAACACTCTTTTTAGTGAACGGTTTTTAAAACACGCAGCTGGAAATTTAATTTTCTTACGAGTATTTTTCAAAAGGAGAATTACCATAATTTATAAGCAATGAGCGAGCGCGGTTGAGCAAAATGAGCGCGCGCACATTTCGGAGGATGGAATGTTTTTTATCAAAGGCCCGCAAGCTCGTTAGAAAATACGACTGTCTTTTTCTCTCTAACGAGCATGGTGACCTATATTTTTTATTGCATCATTTTGATGTTAAATTAATGCTTTTTAAGTTAACAGAGTTAAAAAAAATTCCTCGACAGGAAAAAAAGATATCGCTAAAAACGTTCTCAAATCAGTTACTCGTGGGAGCAAATTGTTGACCTTGAAAACATGGACGCGAGGAACGTTTTGAGTCCGTGTCATTTGAAGTTGTGTGACTTTTTCAGAAATTTTATTTTAAAGCGTTCCCATATGGTGGAGACTTTAACCTATCAAGTTTTTTTTAAGAATTGTAAACTTTGCTTTCACGTGTTACCGGGAAAAGAAACATGAACCGATCAACTAATGACGTGCGTGATCGGTATTGCTATAGGCATAAATGGGGCAACATTGGTCCATCATATCTCTTTACTGAGCATGGTGACCTATCTTTTTTATTGAATTTTTCGAAACAACTTATGGTAGGGAGCTGTTAGGGAAAATTTAAAAAAAATCGTTCGACAACTTTTATTTCTGAGGAATCACCTTAATCGGAAAAAAGCAACTTCGTAGAAAAGCAATACAGTGGAACCCCGCCTTATGGCCACCTCGGTAATACGGCCACCTCGTTATTACGGCCAATTTTTTTTGTCCCGGAAAAACAGCCACACATTTTCTTATAAAAAACTCCCGTTAATGCGGTCACCTGTTAATACGGCCAACGGCCACATTTTAAAATCACAAACAGTAGAATCCTTTATAATTTCGCCCCATTTATAATACGGCCACTCGTGCTAAATTTAACAAACCAAAGCGCCTGTGACATGTCGATTTCATCAATCATTGTAATTTGCTTGGTAGTCAAACAGCCGATTTACTTTACAACACTGTCACAACGTAAGCAACACTTCTCCCTGTTTTCATTCTTGACGCTAACATCCACTTGGGCAAATTGCAGAGCGATTAAATCACTGTGCTTTCATCACAAAGTCAATTAATGCACTAAAGCGTGTCTTCCGGTTAGGAAATTTCAATGTCTTGCTTTTTCTTCTCGCGGCTTTGTCTTTAGTCTGTTTCAGCGATTAGCTGAAACGCAGAACAAGCCAATCGAAGGTCATCGATTTTTTTTCAACAACGTAAACATTCCGTTTTTAGAAGCATACTGTAATAAGCTGAGCCTTTTCTTGTTTTGTTTTTAGACTCAGACAGCTGTACACTTAAAATTTTTAAAAGTGTTTTATCTACTGAGTGAATTTTCAAACGGTTGTTTATTAAACCGGCAAATAATTAAAAGAAAAAAGGACTGTAGTTGTCCATGGAGTGCTAATGCGATTTATTTGTCATTAACGCCCTTTAGTCGTGGATTTTGACCCCACCCCTGTAATACGGCCACCCCGTTAATACGGCCAATTCATTATGGCCCATCAGTGACCGTATAAACGGGGTTCCACTGTGCTATTCCATATTTGAAATGTATTGTTTTCTTAGCGAACAGACATCGTTTGGACAAGTGCTGGATTAACCACAATAAAAGACAGTGACAACAATTGTTTTTCTTACCTGTCCCTGATACAGACCAGCATCTTGCACTGTTTGTTCCAGGTTAGCAAGAAGTTCGCATGAGTTACTCATGTACTTGTTCCACACCCGTGTTTCAGTTTCCTCTGTTATGTTAAATGTCTTTTTCATTTCTGACATAACATGACCTGAAGAGCGTGTTTATAAAAAACAGTTTTAATACAGACTTTATATAAGTATTTTAAATGTAACAAAATCCCTCCACGTAAACAACTTGAGCAGTTTTGGATAAATTTTCACTTGCTACTCTCTCAACTGCTGCAGGATGTATCATGAAAACTGTTCTTTTACAATGGCAATTAAGGTGTTTCCCTCCAGTTTCCGTGTAGCCGCACCTACCATTTTTGAGCGGCCGTTTAACTAACTTTCCTTTATTGAATTAGAATGAAACTTACACAAAATATTGTACAACGTTTGAAGTTTATGAAAGTGTAACAATTTTGTAAATCGGATTTAAAATTGCAGAGATAAACGAGAAAAATTGAAATCGCTTGAGTCTAAATTCCGAGCGATTGCGACGGCATCTAGAAAAATCAAAACTATTAACATAAACTATGACATATGGCAAACAAAATAGCTAAAAATTAGAAAATTTTGTCAAGCCGATTTTGAGTAAATCAGAAAAAACGTTTCGAACTTGTGATTTTGTATGTGTATGAGCACATCTACAAATTCCTCAATTAAGCTTATAAAAGTTTAATTTCTCAATCTGAAATTTACGCAAAATGTGTGTTTAGTGTATGAGATGAAACTATGAAAGTTTGAAAGCGTTTCTCGTTTTGGTTTTGGAGATTCGATTTTCTGTAGGAAACCGTAGTTTTTTGACTGAGTCCTTGATATTGTAGTTTTAGCACTTTTCTACATATTTCAAAAACCGCGAGATAGATTTTTTTTAAACTTTCATGGTCATTTCTTTATAATATGAACAACATTGTCTCAAAGTTTCATCTTGATTGAAACATTGCAACATGGTCAAATAAAATAATAAATTTCACCTAAAGCGCGATTGAAACTTTGTGCTTTGATTGCACGGTTGAAGGCGCACGTCGCAAAGACGCTTTAATTAATTCAGGTGAAGTGTAACGCATTTCTGCGTGTTGAGAATTATGCAAATCGCGATGACTTCTTTCTTTTCCCTACAATTCAAAATGTCGAGAGAGTCCAGTGCACGTCAAATGCGAATAAAAAAACCTGCTTTCAAATAAACGTCCCACTGAAATTCGTGGGAACGATAAAAATAACGTGGAACACAGCCCCTAAAGTTACTCCGCAAAACATGATGGTCACGCAGAAATGCGTTGCGCTTCACCTGAATTAATTAATTAAAGCGTCTTTGTGCGCCTTCAACCGTGCAATCAAATCACGAAGTCTCAATCGCGTTTTGGGTGAACTTTATTCTTTTATTTTACCATGTTGCAATATTTCAATCAAGATGAAACTTCGACACAATGTTGTTCATATTATAAAGAAACGACTAAAAAAGTTTTAAAAAAATCTATCTCGCGGTTTTTGAAATATATAGAAAAGCGCTAAAACTACAATACAAGGACTCTGTCAAAAAACTATGGTTTCCTATAGAAAATCGAATCTCCAAAACTAAAACGAGAAACGCTTTCAAAATTTCATAGTTTCATCTCATACTCTAAACACACATTTTGGCTTAAATTTGAGATTGAGAAATGAAACTTTTATAAGCTTGATTGAGGAACTTATTGATGTGCTCATACACATGCAAAATCACAAGTTCGAAATGTTTTCCTGATTTACTCAAAATCGGCTTGACAAAAGTTTCTAGTTTTTAGATATTTTGTTTGCCATATGTCATAGTTTATCGTAATAGTTTTGATTTTTCTAGATGCCATCGCAATCGCTCGGAATTTAGACTCAAGCGATTTCAATGTTTCTCGTTTATCTCCGCAATTTTAAATCCGATTTTCAAAATTATTACAATCTTATAAACTTCAAACTAAGTACAATATTTTGTGTAAGTTTCATTCTAATTCAATAAAGGAAAGTTAGTTAAATGGCCGCTTTAAAATGGTCGGTGCGGCGGCATGGAAACTGGAGGGAAACACCTTAACACAAGGCTGCGGTTGGCCAATACATTTGTAACTGTAATCAAATATTCCTAAAACTCTCAATGTGAAAACAACAACTCGGTAACTGCTTCCGCAAAATATTCTCATGACAGCGTTACGGCTAAGATTGACCATATTCCAGTATGAGCTACATTCAAACGAGTTACATCTGCGTGACCGTAGCCTTTATGTCAAACGCGATTAATCAGTCTATATGTGATACACAATACACAATATAACTACCAGACAACATACATCACCCCCTAAGGTGGCAAGATCACCCACTGTATTAAGAAAAGATAACTTTGAAATACCTTCATTAATGTCAGAAATTGAGGATAGCAGTTCTTTTTTGCATTTGAGAATTTTTCAAGAATTTGAATTAGTAGCCAATATGAGCAAATTTGTCCACATAAATGAGATTAGGTTTTGATGAAACAGCCTAGACAGTATATAATTTTACAAGGTGTAAGTATTAGGCGGGTGTTCATAAAGCAGGGTTCTACACCTGTCTTGAATAAGAACTTACCTACTGTGTCTCCTTTGCTGAACTGCCTTTTGATCAAGGTGTTTGGATCAGTGTGCTGTGAGAGTTTGAACTCCATCAGATACACCTCAACCTTAGGGCTTTTCACATACATGCCATATTCCACTACCTTCCTTGGAAGGGGCTGTTGATCCGACGTCACTCCGTACCATGATACAAGCTTGAACCATGCTTCATCAGGTAGCAGGTCATAATCAAGATCGCCTATGAGGTGATCCTTTAGAGAACAGCCATCAGCTGAAAGGAAAAAATATTTAATTGTAAAGTTTTATTAGTCCAATACTACAAATACAGTGATGTGTGAGCTTCATGTATATGCTCAATTCGCAGCCACTCCAGAAACTTTGGGGAGACTGAGCACTAGCTTTTGGCACTAAGATTTCTGGGATCGTTTGGGTAACCAATATGAGCTATGATTGGTTAATGGTTGGTAATCAATATGAGCTATGATTGGTTAATGGTTGCCTTTGTAGCCATCAGCCTATCATAACTAACGCTGGTTATACAAACGATCCCAGAAATCCTGGTGCACAACCTCCATGAAGTTTCTTGAGTGGCAAATTCAATATACCATTCAACCAATACACCAAATACAGTGACGTTTGAAGGTGTGCTTCCAGAATCTTGATTTACCTTAGTTTATTCTTTTCAGGCTTCTGGAAAATGACCATCTTTAAGACAGTCAGAGACTTATTGAAGGTGGCCACACTGGTAAAAAAAGTTCCTTTAAATAACACTAAGGGCCCGATAACATGACAAAATTCAGCCCAGTTAACCAGGATGAAACTTCAGGCCTGCTCTCTAAACAAATCCTCTTAAAATATGTGTGCGATTACATGAAGAAAATGTTTAGCCTGGTCCGAAATTCAACCCCGTCTGAAACTTCCAGCCCGTTTGAGCTAACCTGGCCAAACAGGCTGAAAAATCCCATGTAATAGCAATCAAATTTAGCGCGGGCTAAAAAGTGACTTTGTCATGCGAAATGATAGCGATTTCAATGAAAAAAGATAGCTTCACACCAACAGATGTCAGCTAAAAAGGAAAATAACAGATAAAAGTGTTGGTGGTAAAAGTGTTGGTGTTATAAGGTTTATTGTGATTTTCATCCGGACAAAGTGAATTTATTTCACCACACAATTTCAATTTTTAGCCCAGGCTGAAACTCGCCATGTAATCGGTCCCTATACTCCTCTCATCACTATTGAGCGCAATAATGCAAGCAACTGCAAACATGTTCCACGATTGATGATTGCCAATCAGGCAAGTACCGGTACTCGCTTTGCAGCCATTATTATAATTCAACACATTGATACACTACCCAAATGTGGTCAAAAAGTTATCGATATACGCTATGTCTACATGACGTATATCCAACGATGGATGTAAATTTCGCATTTTGACAAGAGAATGCAAAAATGACGGACCGGCCTCAATAATTTTTCTTCAAACTGTGCTTTATTATCAATGTGTTGAATTATAAAACTATTATAGCGTTCAAGCTTGCGTGATATCGCCTGATTTTAGCCGACTCGGCCTACGGGTGTTCCATAGCCTCCTCCCCTTACCTCCTCAATCACGGAGCCTAAGTACCAGAGTCAATAACTGGGATATCTGGTTAAGATAAACATGTAGTTTCAGCTGTTTCCAGCAAAATCGCAGAATTTTCCAGGTACAGTGTAAGTGGCATTCAAGACAAACAGTATTTAGAACACTAACAGTGGGATTTATAGAGAAAATATATAGAGTTGAATTGTAATGATTTAATTAGCTGTTTGTGTCATGTCAGGTTTGATTGTAACTTCCTGGAACACACTGAAATGTTTAGTATGTTAGCACTTAATAGGATTTTGTCAGTTTTGGAAATCCCTATAAAACAATATTCAATTTTCATTAAAAAAAAAATTTTAAACACCAAAAAACCTAGATAAAAAAAATGTGACCAAAAGCAGAGCACTTTTACTGTTTCGAGGTGTTTGGAAACCCCAAAAAACGCGAAGCTCGAGATTTGGAAATGACTTTGTTCTACAGCACAATATTAATTTTTTCTATTGAAACTGACCTTTATTCAATAAATAATGAATTGTTATGCAATAAATCTCTTTAGCTTGTATGTTTTGTTTTCCCAATGCAGATCATGTGATGTTACCCTAGAGAACTGTTTCTTTGAAATTTTGTTTTCTTCACATGCATATGTATGCATAATTTATGAAAAGACACAGGACAAATTCCCTTGAGAACATCACACGACCTAAATTGGGAAAAGAAAACATTCAAGCTTAAGAGTTCTATTGTTATAGCTAGCAGCAATCACAGAATGGAGACGTGTTCAAAGGAATTTCTGGCGGAAATGAGTCCCTGAAAAAAAAAACAAAAAGGGCGGCCATTTGGAAGACCGGCCACCAAAAAATCTCAAATTTTACTGCACATAAACCACAGGACAACCAACACGATCTTCGAACGCGATAACCTTGTTTATTGGTGAGGGTCTTAATTGTTTTAGCTCATTCTAAATATTGTATCCTTTGCATTATTTTTCATCAACAACACCAAATATTCCGTACTGTTTTTTCACAACTCCTTGCAATAATATTGTGACCCTCCATATGACTTTAAAGCTAAAGGTGATAGCACGCTCACAACACGCTGACACAACACGCTATTATTGCTTGGGGAATGCATACATTTTGCGAGGTTGTCAGTAAACAAACAAGAAGAAGCTTAAGCAACCAAAACAACGATGGCAGCAAGAACGGGACAAAAGAACAGGCTCAGTAAAATTTAATGAGAAAAAACAATGGCTCTGCACGTGCGTTTTACATTTTGGTACATATTTTTGCCATCCCTGAAAAATAGCAACATTAAATGTCCAAATTATTGTTTTTGTGGAGTACGTGAACACGTACATGATAGTTAATTTTCGTTACCCATTTTGAACTTGAAAGCTGTCCCTACGAATTCAGCTCCTGGACAATCCAGTCACATTAGACTAAATAATCAAATTGGCACAATTGCAAAAATATTAATAGTTTGAAAGAGCACAAATTATTTTTGAGATTTTCCTTGACGTTGTCGTTGTGGTTGCTTATCAAGCTCCCAATATTTTACTCAAATGTCAGTCGCAATAAATTTTTATTATGTTGCGCAAGCTGTTATCCTGGATGACTGATGGCTTCAAGAAAAATTCAAAGCTTCAGCAGACCAGGAGATGCAAACAAAAATATAGGAAAGCACTGAAGGCGAGCGTTTGACAGCTTCTAGAACAACATGCCAAACATGAACATCTTGTTCCTTGAAGTTTATTTCACTTTGCTATACCCTCTTTCAAAAGCTGTAAAACAAGTCTTTTATCACTTTCCAATTTTTGCTTCCTTTTTCTGGTCCGTCAATTAGGAATGAATTTGTTCTTGCAGCAATAAACAATACAGAAGTCTGCATTTTAATGTAATAAACACCTACATGTGCTGTAAGTGGTGAACATGCAGATTAAGAAACATTTTACACATGCAGTCACATGTTTAAAATTTGTTCTAAACAAATACAGCTGTACTGTCTGGTATTCCACCCGATTTTTGGTGGTTTCCAAACTAAGACATCCACCTGTCCAGAATGGAGCGTTGTGGTTGGCTTCAAATAAAAATAAATAAATGAGTTTGAAGAGTCTACTTACACGTACCAGTTCCTGGTGTCGTTATAATAATTTCATTAATGATTCAAAATACTGACAGTTTGCAACTAAGTTTTTGAGTTGTTTTCTTCATCTACATGTACAGTACATGCATGCAGCATCCATTACATTATGTAGCAATGTAGAAAATGACAACAATTTTGAAAGGCTAGATGATAAGGCAATGTCAAATTTTGTCATAAGGTAAACTTTCCCTTACTTTGCAAAAGGCTTGAATTATCTATAGGGCCTGGATTGTTTAGTTCATCTCCAACTCCAAACTGATCCCACACATCAAATCCAACAAATTTCTTCCAATGTTTAAGCCAACGACAGTCAACAAGATACCTATGAATAACAAGCAAATTAAACTTTTCTTCTTCACATCAAAATAAATAAAAGTAATGAAAAAGTTGAGAACCTCATCAATTGTGTGTACCACCACAGACAGGCTGATAAGTATATAGTTGTATTTTAAGTGGTGGTCGTAATAACCAGATGGGCTAATATGGTACTTAACTTGAGCAGCGAAGAACTATTGCCTGCCTTGTCCTCCTCTACAAAATTATACATGGCCTAGTGGCAGTAACTCCAAGGAACAACATAGGGAAACCAACTAGGCAGTCATGATATACAAAAAGCATTTATTTGTACACATGAGTTGTAATACAAAATCTCAAAAACTGTCATTCAATCCTAGAACTATTAATGACTGGAACTCCCTGCCAGAATCTATTTTTCTGGCTGGCGTAAAATGTAATACAATTTAACAGTCTGATTTCTAATGATTATTCATTTTAGAGCAGTTTTCATTTGAGTGTCGTGAAACCAAAACCAAAGTTATTACTCTGACCAATCACAGCAGTCGTAAACAATCCAATGAACCAATCAGAGCTCAAAGCAATTACATGTATCTGGTGCCAAGCGCAGGAAAACGTGTGCAAGCAAGTCACAATTGGTTTTGGTTTTACTTCTGACTGGTCGAGAAAGTGGCGCAAGATTTTTTAGCCAATCATCAAACGTAGCAATGCAAAACCAAAGCAATTGTGTAATTACTTTCGACACTCTAACAAGGTTTCTGACCGCCCAGCCGATAATCCTCACATTGAGGAATGGCTGTACTGGAAAATAAATATTCTTAATTTAAATTGAAAAAACATAAAATGCTGTTAATTGAACCATACTGATCAGAGAGCAAGAAATAATATTTTTACTCACTTAATTATATGAATCACAGAGCTGAGGTTTCAACCTAAATATATGATTGTGATATATGATTTACTGCAAAAGTATGCAACCTCAAATGAAACTGACTTAAAACGCTCCTTGCGTGCATGATCTCAAGGTCATAATTTTATACAAACTCTAACTGCAAAAACACACAACACCATCCCCTCAATATGGCCAACATCTTACACATGCGTACGTTCATATCACCCTGGTAGTGGCAGCC
The DNA here is from genome assembly GCA_022457155.1 of Cladopsammia gracilis. Lineage (NCBI taxonomy): Eukaryota > Metazoa > Cnidaria > Anthozoa > Scleractinia > Dendrophylliidae > Cladopsammia > Cladopsammia gracilis. The sequence continues at coordinate 459,637 of JAJGOT010000168.1, read as the reverse complement.
ATGGACAGCTGTTTCATCCTAGTTAGAACTAAGGGCTATTATTAACTAGCTACATGTAGTTAGTTAGGACTCCCTTAAGGGGATGCTCAATGCATCCACTTTGGTAGTAAAGTGGCGGGGTCGATGATCTTACATGTATGTGAGACCCTGCTTGGCTATATATGCCATGCTGATGAGTCCTAACTAGGACAAAACAGCTGTCCATGGCTGCCACTACCATGGTGATGTGGTTATGAGCATGCATAAGGTACTGGCCATACATAAAATATAGAACATACATAATACACAGGTAAGTGGACATATGAAATTTAAAAAATATTCAGACACTCCATGTGACAGAGGCCACCCTTCATAGGGGTGAAGTGATAATTGAAGCCCACTGTAAACATTACCTCAGAAGTCATAAATAGAACGTAATACACAGGTAAGTGGACCTCAGAAATCATAAACAGAACATAATATTGTAAATGTAATAATACACAGGTAAGTGGACATATGAAATTCCTCTTCAAGTGTTCAACCAAATTTCTCACAAGTGAGCACAGTGTACGAGTGAGATATTGAGTTGAACATAAGAAAATAAATTTCATATGGATAATTTCCTTATGGAAACTGGTGGTTTTGCCCCGTAGTGAATTCACCCCCCACGAGTTCGCCCCGCAACTAAACGACTTCGCCCCGCAATTTGATCGAGTTCGCCCCATTGTTGAGTCCATAGATTAACAAAATAATTCCTTTCTAAACTAATTCTTTTCCCTTCCAGAGTCAGACTTACCTGCCAGATATGCTATTAGACTTAAATAATATCATATTTGAATTAAATATAATTATGCTTTATGCTTATGTTTTAGGTGCAAGAACTTGGCTTGCAAGTTGCTTATTCAACTGACCTGTCGTACCTACTCACTGCTGCATAAGGTAATAATGGCTCTTCCCTTCCTGCCCGAAGATGAGAGTGCGCCAATGTTCAAGCGATTGCAGGGCAAAGCCACAACTGAGCCACTGCAAAGGTTCATGGATTATGTGAACAGCACCTGGATATGCAGCTCCACTTGGCCGCCATCCAGTTGGTGCGTCTACCTTCAGTCAGTCAGAACAAACAACGATGTGGAAGGGTGGCATAATGGCCTCAATCGCTGTGCCCACGGCAAGTCTCAGCTGTTGTTCTATCTCCTGATACAGCTGCTTCACCAGGAAGCCAAACTTGCTTCCCTTCAAATCCGCCTGGTGTCAGAGAAGAAACTGCAACGGATCCAGAAGAAGTCCTATCAAACGATGCAGGTGAAAATCTTCAACCTCTGGGATGAGTATCAGCAGCAAAAGATGACAGCCAAACAGCTGCTGCGAGCGTGTGCCCACCTGTACGGCCTGGTTGAAGTCTGACTGAATCCTGTAACCCTGAAGATTAAAATCTTGTAGGTCGAGCGCGCTAGAGCGTTAGATGTTGCACTCTACTGGTATTCCACAAAATGGCTCCTTTAGGAGCCATCAAGTGTAATAAAAGTCATGACCAACATCTTAATTACTTACTTCTTAGTTAACTTGTTTAAAATACAACATTTTTTAAAACTTTTTAGACCAAATAGTAACTATCCTTCTAAAATTTGGAAGCAGTAAATAACTCAAAAATTGAAGATTCTCCAAAGTTTTTTAGCACTTTAATTTTGACTTTAACTTATCTTCACTGCTAGCTACAAATGCTATAGATGAGCTTTTGAGAACATTTTTAAACAGAGAAATAAAATCTGCTAACTTTGAACCTGGTATCAGCATTATTCGGGTTTGAAACAACCTGGCCCGGATCATGTAATATTACATGAGGTACTGGCCGCTGGCCGCAAGTGAGCCAAGCGTCGTTTGCATAGTTTTCACGATTCATGTTTTCATATTCACGTTTCAACCAAATTAACAGTGTTTCTCGTAACGATCAATGAGGCGAACTCGATCAAGGTGCGGGGCGAACTCATTCAATTGAGGGGCGAACTCGTTTAGTTGCAGGACGAATTCACTACGGGGTGAAACAACCATAATTCTTTTAATTCTCTCAATACTGACTGAAGGTTGCACATCTTGTGTGGATGTTTCCGATCATTTTCTGAAATGGAAAGATCCGAAAATGTTCCAATAATTATCACAGACCAACACCTTTTAGCTGGTTTGACATTTAAGGTGATTCCCTAGTATTGCACTGCGCATCACTACTGCGCATAATATCTTGCGTCATTTGCACGTGCAAGAGTGCGCGCGCACTCCGAAGTAATAGGTTTTCCTTTGAGGATTCAGTTCTCTTAGTAAATAATCGGTTGTTTTCTTCTTAACGAGCTCGGTGACCTATCTTTTTTTTTGCATAATTTCATTCTTTTTGTCCTCCTCTTTGTGCTGTTAAACTCAAAAAAAAAATTATGTCAGAAAAAAAAGTTATCGCGAAGAAAGCATACGTAGCCATCGCTACGCAGACACAAAATTATATCCTCGAGATCACGCACCCGACGAATATTTTTAGTTAATACCTTTTCAGGATGTGTTCCATTTGGTCAATACATTACATCTATTTTGTTATTTCAAGAATTGCTTTAAAGCTGTGCTTCCTGTCCCCGCGAAACGTAGTGTGAGCTGATGGAATAAACGTGCGCTTGATAAGTGCAGTTGCAAGGATTTAAAGGTTAACTTGAGACAATTATATCTCCTAAACGAGCTCGGTGACCTATATTTTTTATTGCAGATTTCGGACCACTATATTGTGGGAAACAATCAAGGAAAGTTTAAAGAAAATCTTATGTCAACTTTTATTTCTAGGGAATCACCTTAAAATGGGCAAACACGGTAACTACATGTAACGTGAAGACATTGATTTACTCTTCACAGTGAAGATAAAATTGATATCTTCACATGTGTCGAGACATGATTTGTCCACAGTGGGAGAAATCGTTGTATTTCACTGAAGTTTATATAAACTTTACAAAAAAACAAAAATGTACAATAAATCACATTTTGCGGGTCTTTCTGCATGTACCGGTATCCATGAACCACTCATTGTTTTCTATTGTTTGTGAGGTATTGTATTTTTGGTCTTGTTTTGCATTTGTATTATTGTCGTTCTTTGTTCCTTTTGTTTTACGTAATATGTGACCGGTACATGCAGAATCTTCCCATTTTGCGAAATCAAGGTACTCATTTGCATAAATCAAAGTAAAAATACACAGAATCAAAAGCTGTCCAATCAAACTTACCATGTATCTCCTTTTCGTAAAGGCTTTTTCTTGCATTCTGTAATTTCCCTTTTTTGGGCTTCAAGGTCGGACGGCGAAAACTTGACTGCAGAAGGCGACACGGAAGCCATTAAAGCCGCCATGTTTATTCTTGAAGTTTAAAAGCTGTCAGCGGTTGCCACTATATGAACAGTGATCACTTCGTGTATGGGCACATACATTGTACCAGGGAATTATAATAGGCAAGCAAAGCGTGCAGGACCTATGTTGAAGGTCAGCTATTCTTAGATTCAAGGAAGAAATCACGAAGATACAATATCAAATGCGCGCGTACATTAAAAACGGACTAGAGGCGGCGTGTCATAGTGCTTAGGGCTTGCACTACAAAGGTTCCGGGAGTAGCTAATGTTCGTGGGTCGTAGATCATGGGTAAAAAGTCGTGGGTCGTGGGTGTAAGAAAGGAAAAATGTAAGAAAGGAAAAATGTAAGAAAATGAAATGAATGAATGAATGAATGAAAGAATGAAAGCAATTTTAAACATTTAAGCATCTATAGAGAGACAAGCAAAGTATTGTATTCCACGATGAGAGACGATCCGGATGCCAATTGAGTGCGATATTTGAGACCGTGAATGGGAAAACGTATACTTACGCTTTACCGTTTAACGGAAATATCCGTTTAGTATCCGTTTTAATACGTAAGAAAAGCCCTTCTTCGAAACACAAAAGCCTTATCACTTCTACCATTTGGAGGACACCGCATGTGTGATCTCGCGGATCTCCTGATGACGACAAGGGTTTTCACAGCACACATTTTAACAAACCTTCAGTTCCCAATTTTCATTCATGATGTCGCATCCATGCCTTCCCATCACCCTGTTAGTTCCTGAGTTATAAGCAACAACCTTGGCATTCAGGTCTTCTATGTTGATGATAAGTTCTTAGGCCGAGATATTTTTAAGCCTTACCGGACGTACACGCAAACCTGAAGTCGATTACCCGGCTCCTGACCCTAGTTTACAGTTATACCCCCACCGTGGTACAAGGCTGGAGCTGGGTGAGGGGGGTAGTTGCACCTCCCTTGGATTTTTCAGTAAAAGCGTTACAATATTGGGGAAATATTTTACCTTTAATAGATAGCCTATGATGTGTTCTACACGATTAGGTAAATATTATGGGTTAGGGTGCTGCTAGGGATCCGTGACGTCTCCAAAATGGAGGTCATGATGGTTGCCATCTTGGATTTTGCTCAAAATTCGCAGTGTAGAAGTTGAAAATGTTTATATCAGAGTTTTAAAATGTGATAAAATTAAAAATTTTGCTGCTTTTACTTTTATATAGTATCCATTTACATTTTTTCACATCATATCTCGTTACCATAGGAACTGATTCTCACCAAACTGTGCCAAAATGTCTTAGGGATCAAGGAACAGCTACTAAAGACGGCATAAAGGAAATTTGCAAGGACCTGTAGATTGAATTTCGTGTGGACCGTACTTTTTCGACTTTATGGCCGGCATGGGAGATCCTGCTTGGAGCGAATATACCCTGCCGTCAAAGATCTCAGTGTCATTAAAACACATAAACCATTCAGTAAGCTCTTCAACGCTAAGAAATCCGATAACTAATTTTCAAAATTTCTTAGTTTTCGACGCGTTGCGTGTTGTTGCATTATGATGAGCGTCGCGTCAGGTTTTTTTTAAGGATGATAGGGTGATGGTTCCAAGAATGGGATTAATAAGCCTTGGAACAACTTCAAAGGAACCAGTCGAGTAATCTGGGGCTCCAGGCACCTTCCCATGAATCCTCCTCCCAAACTCTTGCAAATACACCAAATGATCGGTTAGGAACGAAAGGACCTTGGGAACGAGGTTGTACTGATCTAATGGATCTTCTCAGTTGAACGAGTTGTAGCAGACTGGGTTAAATATGCAATTTATTACTCCTTCCATCAGTTGATCGGCGGTAAATATTAGGCTCGCGATATGTAATTATCACCTGCCTTACCCATGGAGAAGGCGTTGGAATTGAGGGAGGAGAGGGTGGGGAGTTGGATGCAATGGGTTGGGGGGGGGGAGGGTCGGTGGAGCAAAACGCCTAGGTGAGGGGAGGGTCCGAAGGCTGTTTCGTATTCATGAGTTGGTTCACAGGAGGGAGGAGAGGGTGGGGAGTTGGATGCAATGGGGGGGGGGGGGGGGTTGGTGGAGCAAAACGCCTAGGTGAGGGGAGGGTCGGAAGGCTGTTTCGTATTCATGAGTTGGTTCACAGGAGGGAGGAGAGGGCGGGGAGTTGGATGCAATGGGTGGGGGGGGGGTGTGAAGCAATAACGCCTAGGTGAGGAGAGGGTCGGAAGGTTGTTTCGTATTCACGAGTTGGTTCACAGGCATCGGCGTACGGGAAAAAATTCGTCGGGGGGGCTGAACTTAATTTGCCCGAATGAAACTCGTGACGTCATGTTTATTCGTCACGATGATGATTCTAGCACTCGCTGACATTTTACTTTTCTACCACTGTGATCGATGCGAGACTGAGCTTCTACGTCTCACATTCGTCGCACTTTACACGGTACCGATAAGATATATTTTACGAGACTTCGACGAAGACATAATTTGAACAACCAGATACCAACCACACATATACTGTCCCTATAAGCAAGATGGTCGCCAAATGTTATACTTAGTTTCAGTCCCTGCACGATCTACAATATTATTCCCACCCTTGGCGGGCCGCAACGCAAATTTGTCGTTCTATGGCCCTATTTACATGGAAAGAGGATGATCCTAGTGCAAGGATGATCTTAGAAGGTTCATTTGGTTTACATGCGTAAATACGGCATCCAGGATCAACTTTTAATTTGGTTTACGTGAAAAATTAGGCAGGATGGCCCCATGAGTACCTTTGAGTTCGACACGGTTGCAAAACAAGACGGTGGGCGACAATAACAAAATTAAAGATAACCTTGGGGATCCCGAGGGCGTTTACATGGAGCTCGAATGATCCTAGCGCTAGGATCATCCTACCTTTCAGATAGGATGAACCTAGCGCTAGGATGATCTTAGCGCTAGGGCCAAATGTAACCCTTCGAATGTAAACTGAGAGTAGAAAACATGTTGCGCTCGGATGATCCTAGCACTAGGATCATGCCCTTTCCATGTAAATAGGGCCTATGTCTGCTCACGCGGTTAGCATCTTATGGAGCTATCACATCAATGACATGATTGATGTAGTATAGAGCTCGGTTAGAAAGTTAAGTGAGTAATGTGAGTTACAAAATAAAAACAAATAAATTAAGACATTGAATCACAAAATAATTCAGTAATTTTACTGTGTCTGTGGTGCCGGAATAGTCGACCAGTTTTGCCCGAATAATACTATATTTTTTACGACTGGGGAGGGCTGCAGCCCCTCCCCCCCAGCCCCTCCCCCCCCCAGCCCCTACCCCTCGTACGCCTATGTTCACAGGAGCCTTTGATTTTATTTACTGCAGTTTAAAATGTGAAAATTCTTCAGAAAGCAAAGGAATTCTGTCACAAGCTTCTTTTAAAATGTGAGAATCCTTCAGAAAGCAAAGGAATTCTATCACAAGCTTCTTTTAAAATGTGAGAATCCTTCAGAAAACAAAGGAATTCTGTTATAAGCTTCTTTTAAAATGTGAGAATCCTTCAGAAAACAAAGGAGTTCTATCACAAGCTTCTTTTACCACGTGCTAAGAAATTCATTTGTAACGGTAATGGCACCGCTCGTGTATTCCGCAACAAAAACTTTCACCATAAGCAAACAATCAACAGACTTGATCTTGTATAAATAAGTGTTTATTTAATAATAGTAGAAACAAGGAGCAAAGGACCGCGAACGAAAATGCTGCTGGAGTACGTAGGATCTATAGAAGATCTGATCAGCCAAAAATAGTAATACAAACATAGTGAGCAAAGCTGATACTACGTAGAACAATTAACGCGACAACACCGGTGAACCAGAAAGGAAGGAAATCTACTCAGGCTCCAAATTTATACTTTGACGACCGCCTTTATTAGACCCTGCTAAATATTTTTGTTTCTTTCACTCGAGAAAAGAAAGCCAAAATCACCAATTTTGGTCCCGTCCACACTAATGGGTTTTCGTTTGAAAAAAACATACCTTTTTATCCGTTTTTACCGATCGTCCACACTGAAACGATCAAAAACGGAGATGCTTATCTATGAAAACGGAGGTTTTCGAAAACGCCTTTTAGAGTGGACACTTTTGAAAACGCAGGTCTATCGTTTTAGTGTGGACGGCAAAGACGGAGCTTTCCAAAAACACTTACGTCACAACTAGTAACGCGTAATATCACTGACGCTGTTGGAGCATGCGTATTGAACAGAAAAATGTCCGAGCAGAGCCTGGTGATGAAAACGCATCTTTGGATCATCGTTTTTCAGCTCCTAGTGTGGACGCAAATCTTTTTATCCGTTTTCGGGGAACCAAAAACGGAGGTTTTCAAAAACGCATAAGTGTGGACAGGGCCTTAGCTTCTAGAAATAACTTTAGGTACCCTGTAGCACGACATTTTTGCGGGTTTTATTTTTGCGGATTGATGAATTCCACAGAAAAAAACTCTCGCAACATAATACTCCGTAAAACGTTCCTCCCTTCAGTCAAATAAAGCATATTCATATTCAGTCAAATAAAATGTTTAATTTTGTAACTTAAGTACTAAGTTTCTGGCAGGTCCCCACCAGCCTTTAGGTTGCCACATATCAACCTGCCTTAACAAAAAGTATATGTATGTATGTAAGCACATTCATATTCAGTCAAATAAAGCATATTCATATTCAATGAAATAAAGCATATTAATAGTCAAATAGACACGCACACAAAAAAAACAAACAATGGAAATAAGATCTACTCACCTCAACTAGTGCACTAACTATTTCACGGTCTGAGGTAAATCACTCTAAAGTTTTCCATTCTCGTAATAGAATATACTGTATCACGGCTTCGAATATTTAATATAATTAGTGAAATTTTTTCGAAGAAGAGCGTGCCGTTACTCAACAAGTAATAAAAGTTGATGTAATGTTCTGCTGCTTGAACAGGAAAATCGAAAACATTAGTTCCTAGCAGAAAAGTCATTCATCTTGAACCGCAAAAAATTGTTTTCGCAAAACACCAAAAATCGCCGATCCGCAAAAATTTTATGCTATACAGTGTATGATTGACCACAAACTGTTTATCAAAGAGAAAAACGGAACAAGCAGTATTTAGAGCCTTTTTACATGACTTTCTTAAGCTAAAACAGTAACATCTGGTCAATCATTTACAGAAGAAAAATCGAGTTATTCGTCAGTTATCCAAACGCACGAATAGCGTTCCGCCTAGGTGACGTCATATTTGGCAACATTGCATTGTGGGATCGAAATGCGGACAAGTATTTCAAAATGGCTGCCTCGGAAACACCAGTTTTTGCGATTCCTGTACATGTTGTGGATAACTGTCGAATTGTACCCAAGAACAGTGCTTCGTAGCACCTGCTTTTTTCGTAGCTACCTGCATAGTTCTTGAACGTTTGTACGCATTTCAATCCCATGATGCTGCGCGCCAATTCTATTTTTAGAATCTGGGCGGAACACTATTAACAGGTAACCAGCAAGGCAAACAAAGTGAGCTCACGTGACGACACGTATATTAAACGCACCAATTAACAGGTAATCAGCAAGGGAAACAAAGTGAGCTCACGTGACGACACGTATATTAAACGCACCAATTAACAGGTAATCAGCAAGGGAAACAAAGCGAGCTCACGTGACGACACGTATATTAAACGCACCAATTAACAGGTAACCAGCAAGGGAAACAAAGTGAGCTCACGTGACGACACGTATATTAAACGCACCAATTAACAGGTAATCAGCAAGGGAAACAAAGTGAGCTCACGTGACGACACGTATATTAAACGCGTTAATAAAGTGCTAAACAAAAACATCAAAAACTACTTCCAAGGCTCAACCTTCAAGGACAAGCGAAAACCTTAAGAATTAATCAATTGCACAACAAAAACAAAATGATGAAATGGCTTTGATCAAAAATCATGTGAAACTGCTTTCCAGACTTCAGGTTCAAGTCCAACTAAACCTCTCTAATGCTAATGAATGGGGTTAGTTTCTAGAGAAACTGTGGTGCTGCGTCGGTGGGGGTGAAACACAAGAATTTGGTTTTATCGACTGAGTCGATAAGGTAAATTAGCCACCGTAAAAAGATTCGAGAAAGCTGACGTTTCGAGCGCTAGCCCTTCGTCGGAGCGAATCAAGGGATTGTGGGTAGTGTGTGGTTTTATATAGTAGGTGGAGCTCCGCCATTGGTGGAAATTTGGTGACGTGAAAAACAAATGTAAATTAGTTGAATGAAAAACGTTCGTTGATTCCGTGGGGTTTGAGAGTGCCGATTTGAAAGATGATTTTTTGTTCTAAGTTTTTTCGGCTTTCTGTGTTGCCCTGGTGTAGGGAAACGCCGCAGATTGTCATGTGTTGTTTGGAATGGTTAGTAAGATTGCAATGACGCGCGACTGGTTTGGATGCGCCTTTTTTAATTTTTTCAACGTCTCGGAGATGTTCTCGAAAACGGTCGCCCAGTCTCCTCCCTGTTTCGCCAATGTATATCTTTTTGCAAAAAGTACATGTTATGCAGTAGATAACATTTACGGAGGTGCATGTGAAACGATCAGTGATTTTAATAGATCGTTTGGGTCCCGTTATTTTGTCCGCGTTGTGAATGAAAGGACAAGTGTTGCATCGTGTGCGTGCGCATTTAAAAGTTCCCGGTTCATCGTCAGATTTCAGTGTACTCGTAACTAGAAAGTTGCCTATGTTTTTGTCACGTTTGAATGAAATTAGTGGGGGTTGTGAAAAAATTCTGCCAGTTTCGGGGTCGTTTTGGAGCAATTTGAAATTTTTTTAAAATGATGCTTTTGACTGTGTGATTGTGTGGGTGGAAAGTGAGGGTGAATGGAATTCTGTCGTTCTCTTCCTTCTGTGATGTTTGTAGTGCTGATTGTCTGTCGATCTGTTGTGCACGTTGTTGGCCCGTATTAACAACAGAGTCAGGGTACCCACGTTTCTTGAAAAACTGGCACATTTCTTCCGATTTGTTGGAAAAATCGGAGTCATCACTACAAAGACGTCGAAGTCTGAGAAATTGAGAATACGGAATGGCGTTTTTAACGTGTGATGGATGTGAGGATGAATGTAACAGATAACTGTGGGAATCTGTAGGATTGAAGTGCACACTTGTGGATAAACTGTTGCCGTTGATTGAAATATTGATGTCAAGAAAAGCGACAGAGGTTTCAGAAATTTCTCAGGTGTATTTTAGAGCCGGATGAAAAGTATTGACAGAAGTTATGAATTGATTAAGTTCTTCTTTACTGGAAGAGGTAGCGCCAATGCAGTCATCGATGTAGCGGCCGTAGAGTTCGGGTTTAGTTCCTTGGTACTGATCGAAAAATTTGTTTTCGACGTAGCCTACAAAAAGGTTAGCATAGCTTGGTCCCATTTTGGTGCCCATGGCGACTCCATTAACTTGTTTGTAGTAGTTTTGGGAAAATGAAAAACAGTTACAAGTGTATAGCTAATGCTATACACCCAGTAAGGAGTCCGTTCACAAGCCACACTGAACCAAACGGACCATGTGTTCCTATTACGGAGGTGTCTGTTGTATTTTGAGCAAACGTGTGTACTTTGACCTCTCTGGAGGTGTCCGTAAAGGGAGGTTCAACTCTACTTGAAATCAGTACAACACATCTTTTAAATAACAATCTGATAACAACTATTACCCCTTTATAGTGAACCTAGCGGGCGCCACTTCATATATTGGGGAAGACTTCAAGGACGCGCCGCGAGGCGGGCTAGCACGAATGAAAGGGAAGCGGGACCTCGAAATTCAGTGCCATAGATAAACAGCGCCTGCTGCATAGGACAATACCTTAACAAATACGCACGGGTTTATCTGCTAATTCATTTATTAACCAGCGTCTGATACATAAGACAATACCTTAACAAATACGCACGGGTTTATCTGCTAATTTATTTATTAACCAGCGTCTGTTGCGTAAGACAATACCTTTACAAGTACGCACGGGTTAATCTGCTAATTTATTTATTAACCAGCGTCTGTTGCGTAAGACAACAGGGACCTTAAGCATCGACGACGAAAAAGGACGACGACGCCGACCGGAAGTGAATTTTTCCCGCGTGAACCTTCTGGGCATGCGTTAGCAGGGGTGGAAATAACGGCCGGTCAACGGACAATGTCCGGCCTGATTGGGGCTTTGACCGGTCAAACGTTCGTCTTGCCGGTCATGTTGACCGGTCACATCCATAGTGATCCCTTCAAAACTTTAGAAATACAATAAAATAGCTGTTGTTTACTACATGTATGCACTATGACTTTAATAAATATCGCAAAGTTATCCTAGAGTTATCTTAAAGTTACCCGTAAAGCTACCGTAAAATTATCGCAAAGCGGCTACCGTAACGTTAGATTAACCGTAATTTCCCCTCGAAACTACCGGTACCAGCAAAGGTACCGTAATGTTATTGTAAAGTTCCCATAAAACTACCCTATAGTTATGAAAGCTACTGTAAAGTTATCGTAAACTGTTACGGTTACTGTAACGTTATCGTAAAGTTCCCGTAAAACTACTGTATAGTTACGAAAGCTACCGTAAATTTGTCGCAAAGCGCCTACCGTAATGTTAGATTACCGTAACGTCCCCATGAAACTACCGTTAAGTTATAGCAAAGGTACCGTAACGTTATTGTTTAAAGTTCCCTTAAAACTACCGTATAGTTACGAAAGCTACCGTAAAATTATCGCAAAGCGGCTACCGTAACGTTAGATTAACCGTAATTTACCCTCGAAACTACCGTAAAGTTATAGCAAAGGTACCGTAACGTTATTGTAAAGTTCCCGTAAAACTACCGTATAGTTATGAAAGCTACTGTAAAATTATCGTAAACGGTTACGGTTACTGTAACGTTATCGTAAACGGTTATTTTAATACGGTTACTGTAACGTTATAGTTATGAAAAGCTACCGTATAGTTATCGCAAAGCTACTAAGCCGTTATCGTAAAGTTTCCTTAACGTTATATCATAAAGTTGCCGTAAACTACTGTAAAGTCATCGCAAAGGACGCAAAGCCATCGTAACGTTATCGTAAAGTGCTGGTAAAACTACCGTGCTACGGTAAACCAGTAAACGGCTATAGCAAAGCTACCACAAACGTTTACCACTGATTTAGCCATTGGTTGGGGGCGGGGGGGGGGGGGGGGGGGGGGGGTCGTATTGTGTACTTGAGGAAAATTAAATTCGTTATACTTGACCGGCCAGAAATGAAGTATGACCGAGCTAAAATTTATTTGGCCGGTCATCTTGACCGGTGGACGTCTCAAAATTATTTCCAGCCCTGCCGTTAGATAGTCAAAACGTCTTCCAGCCTTCGTCGACGACGAAATTCAGGAAGGTTTGCCGTCGTCGCTAAAACGTAAGTATAAAACTATAATTTTTGCGTGTAAATCACTCTTTTTCCTACTTGTCATTCAGTACAAGTAGAAATATATTCTTTGTGGATTAGCAGAATCCAAATGTTAAGCACTTTGTCGATTTCTTCGCCTGCTAACTTGAATTTACTTTTCAGGTTCGGTTTGTCTGAAAACCTGAGTGATGGCGGAACCACCAGTCGGAAAGACAAGTAAGCTTTCCTCTGCTATCTTCTGAACCTGTTAGATTAGATGCTGTTCGCTCCCTGACGGGTTATGTTTACTCGTTCACTCTATGTTGTACTATAGAATAAATGTTCATTTTTTCGTGCTACAAAAATTTAATAATTTCCCATGTTGTTTTTAGCCGCTAGTAAAGACAACTTTCCAGTGGACTCAGCTGGAACATGATGTGGCTATGAGGAGCCCTGAGAAAGGACAAATATGGGAGAACATTGCAGCAGCCGAAATTTAGCGTAACTGCAAGTCAAAAGCTGCTCGATATCGTTATTCACTTTTAACTTCAAAACAAAAACAAAAGCTGCGCGACGAACTAGAGAACTGCCTCCCACATCGAATAATACTGGTCGTAAAGAACAATAAATTCGCCATCGTCGATTAAACCATCGTCATAGCTTATAAGATGCAAGTACGGAGGTCTTTGAATGCCATAACAAGACTGTAACAAGACAAAGTTCTTCGCAAAGAAAAAGTCGTCGTCTATCTGGGAAGCTGCACTGCTTAAACTTCGTTTTCCCCGCCGGAAACGAAACCCTTGCCCCAGTCTGCCTCGGTTGCGAAACGTCGTCGTCGTCCGTTTCGTTGTCGATGCTTAAGGTCCCTAACACCTTTACAAGAACGCACGGGTTTATCTGCTAATTCTTCACTCTACAAACTAGTATCACGAGCATTGGTTAATATTTGAACAATCTAAAAACATTTCTCAGACTGCTTAATTTTCATTCAATTATAAAACTGGATATGTATTCCTATCACTTATTAATTTTAATAAAAATTTAGCACACGAGAAAAAATACTACTTCCCTTTCCCAGGCTTAACTAATCAATGATTTTTGTTGTTGTTGTTGTTAACTAATCAATGACCCACAAAATGTTTGGTCATTGATTAGTCATTGATTATTCATTGATTTGCATGAAAAGAGGTGTTGACAGGCCAGACACGACTCATAAGCTCGTGATAAACCTGGAATGTGACGTTTAGAGTTTTACTCTAACAAGTATCTCCTCCTTGGTTCTGAATTAAATGCCATTTGCTCATTAAAATGTTTTTTAAGATTAGGCAACGCCAGGTGGTACGTTGTTAACAAAAGCAGAATTCTTTTTCGCACATTCTCCTTTTACTCTTGCTGCAAAGATGACTTCCGTTCATTGAATTTTACCTCGGAAATTATTTTCTCAATGAGATTGTGAGTGTAGCCTCTAGCACGGTGGCGTGCTTTGAAGTTGTTGATATTCTCACTGAATGATTTCGCCGAGGAATTTGTTCTTAAAAGTCTCAGGGATTCACCTTTTATGAGCCCTTTTCTGACCCCTGGTGGGTGGCAGGAAGAGAAATGGGTGTACTGGAAGGTCTCTGTTGGTTTAAAATGAGTAATCAATGACAGCAATGAGTAATCAATGACCCACAAAATGTTTTGGGTTTGATTAATCATTGATTACTCATTGAGTATTGGCAAAACTCAATGATTAATTAATTGATTACCCATTGATACTTATTGACGTCATTGATCATTGATTAGTTATGCCTGGTCTTTCGCAGCTTTTTTTTTTTGATTTTATAACATTGAGATATATTGGATGAGGCTGAAGCCATCTACAAAAGCTCTAAAAATGTTAGAAAATAACGAAAAAAGATAGTTCCTACAGAAATACTCTTATATAAAAATCATCTTTAAAAATACAAGGAATATCTACTACTTAAAAAAATGTACAGTAAGCGTAACGCCTTACCTAACTGCATTACTGTAATTGTAAACATACATTGTTTATTTTTGTGCATATAAAATGTTCCTTTCTAGAACGGTTTGCAGCAGAGTGTCCAAACTAATGCGCATTTACTTTGCTTTTATATCATTAGATTTTGTGATTGGTTAATAAATAATCACGCCACTTTCTCAACCAATCAGAATTGAACCAAAACTAATTATGACTCGTTCGCACGAGTTTTCCCGCGCTTGGCGCCGGTTACATGTATTTCTTCGAGTTGTGATTGGTTCATTGGATTGTCTGCGTCTGCTGTGATTGGCCAGAATTGGTTTTAAGACACTCAACTGAAAACCGCTCTTACTACAAATACTTGATACCTATCTACTGAATATATTTCATTGTATATATTTTAAAATGTCTCGTAAGTCCTCATGAGCGACTTATCTACTCGTGCCTTTTATGAAACAATAATCTGTTTTATGCAGTGAAGGCCCACTTTCAAGAGAATGAACGTAATGAAATTTCCTAAAACTCTACATAACGGCTTTCCTTTTTCACGGCCTTTAATCAATTTTTTTAGCGGCTTCTGATTACTGCCGAGCGGTGACCATGTCATAAGATACCTGCTGTAACTAGCTGTAACTCTTTGATATGGTTCGTAAATATGGCGCATCTTTGAGATGGAGAACTAACCATCGCCATCTTTAATTTTCTTTAAAGTGTATATGACAGTGATTTTTTTATTTGCTTGATCGAATTTACATGATGTTGTGATAAGAAAATGGAAAAAAAATTTCGACATCGATTTTCCTTCTCCGCGTTTTGGCCGTCTAAAAACGTGAAATTTCACTTCCGGTGTGTTACAAAACCGCGCAAGAAGAAAGACTGGAAAAAGTCCACTGTGACGTCAATGCAGGAATGCCAGTGTCGCGACTTCTCAGTTCCTCCGTTTTATGGTGCGTGTTGCTACAACCATAGACAACACACCTTAATAGAACCATGTTTCTTCCTCAGGGCGCATCAAAAAATGTGAGGAACTGAGAAATCTCGACACCAGGTTAGATCACACTCATTAATGAACAATAAACCCTAACCCTACATTTCCCTCCCCTCTCCTCCCTTCCCCTACACTCCCCTCCCCTCCCCTTCCCTCCCCTCCCCTCCCTTCCCCTCCCCTCCCCGTTAAAACATGCTAACCAGATTAGTTCACACTCATTAATGAACAATGAAGCCTAACCCTACACTTCCCTCCCCTCCCCCTCCCCTCCCCTCCCCCCCTCCCCTCCCCTCCCCTCCCCGTTAAAACATGCTAACCAGATTAGTTCACACTCATTAATGAACAATGAAGCCTAACCCTACACTTCCCTCCCCTCCCCTCCCCCCCTCCCCTCCCCTCCCCTCCCCGTTAAAACATGCTAACCAGATTAGTTCACACTCATTAATGAACAATGAAGCCTAACCCTACACTTCCCTCCCCTCCCCTCCCCCCCCTCCCCTCCCCTCCCCTCCCCTCCCCGTTAAAACATGCTAACCAGATTAGTTCACACTTATTAATGAACAACAGTTTCGTAATCACCCACAACGGTGATTGAAGAAAAAAAAAAGAACGCACTGAGGCGCGTTTTGGCATCAAAAGCTCTTCATTCTCGAATGAATAATTTCTATTACAAAATCCAATATTTAAAGAGAAGTTTTAAACTCTCTTCTTGGTGTTCCATGTAAAATTAATACTCTTTAAGAAGTCTAATATATGCATTGAAAAAGCGTCAACGGGTTTTAAACATCTTGCTCATTTTCCCCTGAGTTGTCTTCAAGGTATCACACTAGTCTTCTCTAGCCTCTAAAAATCGAATCAATTTAGTGTTCTATTGTCCGCATCATTTTCTTTTAACAAGTATCCTAAATCTCTGTCGAAAATCCTTGTTGAACAAACTTCCATCAAGTAACCATATATATTTTAATACAATACCACTAACCATAGTTAATAGAACAAACTGGTTATGAAACTCAGTCAGTCTTTTGTTATATATAATTTTTCTCGTTGTTATTGTAATATAGCTGCGTGTTGGTATGTAGAATGATTCGTTGGTATGTAGGTTACGTAATCATGTTACGAATTGAATATTTAAAGAGTTTGTTAGTTAGGAGTTGTCATTCGACGGCATCTCCGTTTTTCGATCCGATTCAATCTAAAAATTTTACTTTAGTAAATTTTTGTATTATGTCTGATCTAGGTTTACTATGATAGTTGTATTCAGCTATGTTTAAAGCCGTTTATGCGTGATCAATAAACGAGATGCCCCCTCCTGTAGTCTGGTTTTATTACTGGCACTAAGTTAGAAATTATTTTGTTTTCGTTTCACTGCAGAGTGATTAGACCACCAATGTTTTTGTTCTCCATTTCTTTTGTTCGTCTGCCTTGACCCTGCACAAAACACAAAGGTATTGAAATGCATATGAGCAACTGACCAGTAGAAACATTTGGGCTCACACGTTAAACAAAACAATGTGCAGGGTCACGGATCGTTCAACATAAAACAAAGCAGCTTTGTACACTCTTTCAAACTGATTGAGCTTCCAGTTTGTTCTATTAACTATGCACTAACGGAAAAAATGTACTAAATAATTGGAGGAAAAAAAAGCCAACCAAACAAACTTACATATATATTTAATTATGATGTTGTATTAAACTCCTCCAGTTCATCAATGATCTGTTGCATGTTTGGTCTCATCTCAGGATTTTCTTGCAGGCACCGTCGCACCAGGTCTCGAAACACGTGGTTCGTCACAAGAACAACTTGTCTGTCACGCCTTCTAGGATCTGGAAGTTCCCTGATACACATTTCACACAGAAGAACGCCAAAGCTAAAAACATCAACCTAACAACAATAATAATTAAATATTATTCTACATCATTCAATATTATAAAATCAATTTTTAAATAATTCATTAAGAGAAATACAAAATAAATGAAAGTTTAAGTTTACGAAGGTTGTTAAATCCTGATACAGAACAGCTGTATTGTGTCATTGACATAGAATAGTAATATGAATGCTAATAAGCTTCATCGCTTCTAATATTTTATAAGTAAGGCCCTGTTCGCATTACGCGAAATTATGTTTGCTTTGCAAAAAAATCTGTCAACACAGAGCGTTTTGTAGTGCGAACGAATTTTTCACCCAAGAAAATTTTCGGATGTGTCACCAAACTTCTAAGGGGCCGACCATTTAACTTTTGAGGGGAGGGGGGGGGGGGGGGTGGGTGATTTTGAAAAAAAATTTCCTGCAAGCGCTTGTCGGAAGAAAAAAATTGCATGCAGCACAAATGGAATAGAAAAAAAATTCTTGCAGTGCTGTAAGGAAGAAAAAAATGTTACAAAGCTATTTTATTATTTAGACTGAGAGCTGTACAAAATCACCAGCGAAACTGTAACTATTCTTCTCTTGCTTCCGTTTAAACTCTGGATTTGGTGGTATCTTTAATAGACCCATAGATATCCAGACAAGTGATGCTGACCCAGGTGTGTCATCTCATGAGAGGCTGGTTCAAATTAGGATGGCCGAACATTTTCAAGTTTTCAATTTAGATTTACAGGCTCGCATTCATTATGCACCTAATGACCCAAGGTCACACATTGCTGAACAGGTGACGAGAAGCTTGAATGAAGCAACTGGTGACGGCCGTTCCATTCCTGTTCCAAAGGTGCCTCTATTTGGGGGCCTTAATCAAGATCAGGTCTTATCACTTACTCAACGACTTCTCAAAGAGGAACTATAAGGCACGGCATTCGTGGAAAGCAGCTTTTTATTATTTAATTAAATTCTTCATATATAGATATTTTTTAATATTAGTTTATTGCTTTGTGTTAAGTATTATAATGATTTTTAGCTGACGAATTTTTACCGTGTTTAAATAAAGATTATCTATCTATCTATCTATCTATGAGTTTAATGCCCTTGAATCCAAGCGCCAAGAGGAAATATCAAAGCTGTGAGCAGAGGAAGTAGAAAGGCGGTATAGAGGACATAGAGGGAAGAGGTGCTTGGGAACTTCTATACATTCTCGGTGCCCAAGCTATTCTCAATCTGCCAATTTCTTCTTCGACGATGTATTCATGAAGAAAGTACATGATTCCTCACAAGCTAAACAGAGGTCTTGTGCAGGTAGTGCCTGAAAAGGTGGATTAACGACAGTAAAGAAAAGCAAAAAGATGTGTGTGATGAGAATAGACCTTATAGAATAACTCAGGCCGGAATGATGTCAAAATGCAGGAAATGGCACTTGAGAGAACCTAAATTTGCAAAATTTCCCGGGGGGGCATGCCCCCGGACCCCCCTAGAAACTCGCCCCTTCGGCGCTCGGAATAGCGCCGACGGCGCTAATAATTACTCCCTATTTTCCATCAGATGGGGTTGGAATCTCTGTCACATTTGCTTGATGTGCATCACTTTATGATGTGACAATATTATAATGACTTCATATGACATGAGTGTAAAGAATGACTAAATACAAAAGCATAGCAGTGGAAACCTAAGGCTTGTGGGATGTGGCTACAAGTGTAATGCACAGAATACTGCACACTAAAGTGCACAATGTAAACTGTAGCCACAAATAGGACACAAAGTCCACATAGGTAGCAAGTATTACCCCTTAGCTACCAATAAAAGGAACTGAACCCAAGTATTAGCAGCCATGGACAGCTGTTTCAGCCTAAGCCCTTGTTAGGCCTCATCATCAAGGCATAGTTGATACTAATGGCCTCAAGTATCCCACAATACATAAAGATAACAAGCAGTGAAAATGTAGGGCTTGTGGGATATCACTAAAAGTGTGATACACAGAACACGAATGGTATTTGTACAGCAAAGAAGAAAGATTTTGTAAAGCTTACAAAATCTTAAGGCTCCATATCAGGACTATTGCTGCAATAGCCACAATGTAAATGCAAATCAATTTTTGGAAAACTTGGACTGACCCTTCTTCAGGAAAAAAAATGCTGCAGAGAACTGAGAACGGAAAAAAAATATCCTGCAAAGCATTGAGAAGGGAAAAAAAAATCCTGCATACCGGGTCTCTAGAAAAAAAATTTCTTGCTGACCAGAAATCACCCACCCCCCCCCCCCCCCCCTCAAAAGTTAAATGGTCGGCCCCTAAGGCGCCATCGACTAGTTTTGGAGGCCGTGAATTTTTTGTCGGGCGAGAAAATCCTTTGTTTCATGACAACCATCTTTTATCGGGTCATCATATTTTGAAACAAATTGTTCGCAGCGTACGTGACGGTATAGTTTCCCGCAATTTGGTTCCCGTAAATCGTTGAATGACTCTCTTCCCATTCTCATATGTCTCGGGAAAGTGGCGCTGGTGTAGATGAATTTCAAACTAAGATTCCACAGGGCGAGGAAATATCCAGTGCGGGTGAAAACGACGGCGGTGGTGGCGTCTCCTCAGCTCAATTAAAAGCTCTAATATTCGAAACAGGCGAAATCTGGCCACCATAACTAGAATAAATTGTTGACGTAACAAAAAGAGGTTTTGCATTACAAGCAGAAAGCAAAAAAGTGCGATAAAAGCATTTCTCGGGAGCATTTGTCTTTGCTCACAGACTTCGACTCACAGAATTACGCGCGAAGACAAACACGTGTCACGATATCTTTGTTATATGATCTTGGTATGATTGACATGTTTGATCACACAAAAAATTTCACAAATTTAAGTGCGAACAGGATAACGAAAACGAAAATTTGGTGATTACAAAATTTTCCATTTTTTTGCAAACGCCAAACTTTCGTTGTAGTGCGAACAAGGCCTAAGATAAAACATTCGCAGCCGAACTGTGATTAATTCAAACCGGAGCCCTTACTTTCATTCACCTAGGGTTTTGTTTAGTTATGGGAACGCGGCTACTCCGAAGTTGACAGGAAGCGTGAGCTATAAGTTGGCGTTGCGGTCTCGCTGCGGGTAGGTGGGCAGGTCGCCGATGCTAGCGTCCTCTAGTTCTTCACGAAAAGAGTGGATATACGTGAACTAGAAACCTCAATATATATCTACATGGTTAACGGTATCACTTGCCGTCGCCCAATGCCCGAGGAATGGAAAATAAGGGCACCCCGGTGAGAATACCATGAATATCCACACAGTTCTGCT
The DNA here is from genome assembly GCA_022457155.1 of Cladopsammia gracilis. NCBI lineage: Eukaryota > Metazoa > Cnidaria > Anthozoa > Scleractinia > Dendrophylliidae > Cladopsammia > Cladopsammia gracilis. Next base: position 438,821 of record JAJGOT010000168.1, on the reverse strand, counting down.
GCTCATATTTTATGTATCACTCATACTACATTGTTATTAGTGGTTTTCAATTGTGTCGAAAGTAATTTCGCAATTGCTTTGGTTTTGCATTGCTTCGCATTGTGATTGGCTATAAAATCTCGTGCCACTTTATTAACCAATCAGAAGTAAAACCAAAACCAATCGTGACTTGCTCGCACGCGTTTTCGCGCGCTTGGCGCCGGCTTCATGTATTTGCTTTGAGTTCTGATTGGTTCATTGGATTGTCTGTGTCTGTTGTGATTGGCCAGAGTGACTCAATTGAAAACCGCTCTATTACTGACATTTAAGTTACACCCAGCAACAGATATACTACTAACACGCGAGTTAATCCGGCGTCAGTTTAACTATTCCTTGGTTGCTTCATAAATTCGACAATTGTCACTTCACTGTCTCATGATTTAATGTAGACCAGACAGAAGCCACGTTTAGCCACTGATTTTTTTTTCACGTTTAGCCACTGATATTTTTGAAAAGCTCTGCTAAAATTACTGACAAGCACACTCAATCGTGCAAAAACTTTTCTTTGAACCTAAAAAGGAAAATATAAGGTAAATTCTTAGAAGAAGAACGAACCAGAGTAATTTTTTCATCGATTTTTCGAAGACACAAAAGAAGAACCTGAACATTTTAGTCTAAACTTTTCAAGTTGCCATCCATTTCCATCCTAACCATCCGCTGCTAAAATCACACATCAGTAGTTTTCATGTACTAATGTTAATAGTTAAAACACACATCAGTAGTTTTTATACACTAATGTTAATAGTAAAATCACACATCAGTAGTTTTCATACACTATTCATAACACTCCTAATGATATGCGAAACTGAAATACATTAAATTAACACATCCTTTGCGATTCAATGCACGCAGGCATGTGCAGAAGGGTGTCCTAAGGGTATAAATACTGAGTCAAAGCAGAATAGCACTCCTTTCGTGCTTAGTCTCAGCCAGCGGAGCAGCGAACGAGATCTCTCTGGTTTTTTCGACCCACGCGAATTTTTTCTGGAATAATGGCTGAAGTTCCAGCGCCGGGAGTACAATTTCCTCGACCACCAGTTAACCCTCCAGCACAAGGCCCACAAGTTGCACAGGCTGCTCAAGTTCCACAACCCGCGCAAGTCGCACAAGCTGCTCAAGTTCCACAAGCTGTGCAAGTTCCACAAGCTGCTCAGGTTCTACCAGCCGCACAAGCCGCACCAGTGCTACAGGCTGCACAGGCAGTGGGTCAAAATGCTGCTCAAAATGATGTTGCCGGCGGACAAACCGAACTTGAGGTAAATTTTTATGTCCCTGTTTTTTGTCTTGTTACATTTCGCGTTTTCACCGTTTGGGAACATATTATAGGCTTGGTTTATTTATCTTACGTAAGCCTAGGTTTATTCTTTATCGTGGGCGTGTTGCATTTGTCTTTGCATAAGTTTTGTTTTCTTTGTATCAACGGCATGTTTGCATGTCAGGCATCTATTTGTGTTCCCCAAAGGTTAGTTTCTTGTTTTAGAACCCTTTCTTGTTATTGTGGGTGGGAATTTTGTTCTTTAGGTTCGTTTGGGTGTGGTCCGCTTTCCTTCCTATTGTGTCGGCTATCCTTTATAGTTATGGGTTTTTGTTATTCAAATTTCGTATTTTTTTTTTTTTAATCGCGTGTCGTCGCGGGGGTGGGATAGTGTTGGTTTGTATGGGTACGTCCTTTTGCCAAGTTATTCTTAGTATAACGTTTTAATTACGCCATGTGTAGTCTCGGGGGTGAGATTTCGGTCTCATCCTGATTTATACGCCGGGTGTAGTCCCGGGGGTGAGATTTCGGTCTCATCCTGATTTATACGCCGGGTGTAGTCCCGGGGGTGAGATTTCGGTCTCATCCTGATTTATACGCCGGGTGTAGTCCCGGGGGTGAGTTTCGGTCTCATCAGGATTTAGACGCCGGGTGTAGTCCCGGGGGTGAGATTTCGATCTCATCCTGATTTATACGCCGGGTGTAGTCCCGGGGGTGAGTCTCGGTCTCATCCTGATTTATACGCCGGGTGTAGTCCCGGGGGTGAGATTTCGATCTCATCCTGATTTATACGCCGGGTGTAGTCCCGGGGGTGAGTCTCGGTCTCATCCTGATTTATACGCCGGGTGTAGTCCCGGGGGTGAGATTTCGATCTCATCCTGATTTATACGCCGGGTGTAGTCCCGGGGGTGAGTCTCGGTCTCATCCTGATTTATACGCCGGGTGTAGTCCCGGGGGTGAGTCTCGGTCTCATCCTGATTTATACGCCGGGTGTAGTCCCGGGGGTGAGATTTCGGTCTCATCCTGATTTATACGCCGGGTGTAGTCCCGGGGGTGAGATTTCGGTCTCATCCTGATTTATACGCCGGGTGTAGTCCCGGGGGTGAGATTTCGGTCTCATCCTGATTTATACGCCGGGTGTAGTCCCGGGGGTGAGATTTCGGTCTCATCCTGATTTATACGCCGGGTGTAGTCCCGGGGGTGAGCCTCGGTCTCATCCTGATTTATACGCCGGGTGTAGTTCCGGGGGTGAGTTTCGGTTACATCCTGATTTATACGCCGGATGTAGTCTCGGGGGCGAGTTTCGGTCTCGTCCTGATTTTATACGCTGGGTGTAGTCCCGGGGGTGAGTTTTGTCACCAGAATTTAGACGCCGGGTGTAGTCCCGGGGGTGAGTTGTTTCACCAGGTTTTATACGCCGGGTGTAGTCCCGGGGGGGAGTTGTTTCACCAGGTCTTATACGCCGGGTGTAGTCCCGGGGGTGAGTTTCGGTCTCATCAGGATTTAGACGCCGGGTGTAGTCCTGGGGGTGAGTTTTCTCACCAGGTTTTCATACGCCGGGTGTAGTCCTGGGGTGAGTTTTCATTTATACGTCGTGCTTAGACATGAAACGAGAATACGCTGGGTATGTTTATTGAAGGATATGGATAAGTCATGTATTGTTACAAGGGCAAAGATTCACTAGGTATGTCCCGTTAGGGAGCATATCTTAATTCGCTGGGTGTTTCTTTATGGTCGACAGATGAGGTGAATTTGTGATAGTTATTAGTTCTACTTGTCATGGCGTGTTGTTGATTCGGGATTTTTTCTCCTTTTAGAGGTTAAAAGCTGAAGTCCTGAGGTTGAATCAGACGGTTGAGACAATGACTAAATCATCGGTAGAGAACTCCTTAATGAAGATTATGGCCTATGCATCTCGTCCCTTATCAGATTTCAATAAATATGAGGCCCTGGAAATGTTGGAATCGCTTCAGCTTACTGCCCAAGATACTAAGCATGATCGTCAGAATTTTTATCGTTTGGTTTATCAAACAGTCCGAGGGAAGCTTGATGTTCCTCGAGACCAGTTTAGAAGTCTCGTCTTGCGCCTTCTGGGAGATAAGGATCACGAGAAAGTGTTTGATTGTGTGGCGAAGGTAGAGAAGCACTATCAGTCGAGAAACCGGGCCGGAACCGCAGCTATGTCCCCTTATTTCAGAGAGGGCCGGGAAAGGAACGCTAGGAATTTCCCGAGGAATCCGGGAAAGTCTATCACGTGTTTTTATTGTGGCAAAGTTGGCCACATTAAGCAATTTTGTGAGGCAAGAAAAAGAGATGCTTCTGGGAGCATGGGGCTGCAGAAGAATGGCACGTTTTCGGAGTCTGCCACAAAATAACCTGTGAACTTTCCTAGACAAGATATGTTAACCTGATTTAGATTTCTGTTTGGGTAATAAACGTACCTTCAATTCAGTTGTGTCTTATTTCAGTGATTTTTTTTTTCTCCTACTTAGTAAGAAATTCGATAGTCTCAGAGTTCTGATAGCTTTGAAAACAGGGTCTCTAGTTACCCTCCCAGGATTACTGGGTCGGAGCTGTCATCTCTCTGCTGACTACTTTGGGGTTTCACCCGTGGGAATAATGCCTTCTGTTCTTGATGTTTTCCCTAGGAAATCATTTCGTGGGTTTGGGAGTATGACGAAAACTTCGATAACAATATCACTCATGGACTATCTGGAGTGAATGCAATTCAATGGGTAGATTCCATGGGGAACCCCACAGTGGTCAGCGGCGAGATGGCAGCGCGTGAACTAGGGCAAAAAGTCACGCGTGTGGAACAAGGCGAGGTTATTGGGGATGTAAATGAGTTGTCCTTCCGAGACCCTAGTAATTTTAGAGCTGGAGAGCTTCACGCTCACTATTCGTTTTGGGAGGAAGTTCGGAGCGATGCCCTGAAGTGGCGGCTCAAACCGATGTCTTGGATTGGATCAAAAATCAAGTTTCTATTTTTCCGTACTTTCGACATTTCAAGGGCTCGTTTAAAGGCGAACAGTACGACTCCGACCGCCCACCCCACAAGCTGTTTAGAAACAACATGTCATGCAAACCTTTTGTCCGCTTTGTGCAGGAAACTTTGATTAGTCGTCTGGGGACTGGGGCGATATCTTTGGTAGGGAGAGTTGGAGAGGTGGCTCCGCCGCACATTGTACTACCCCTGACTGTTGAGCCGTCAAAGCCCCGCCTCTGTCATGACGCACGCTATTTGAATCTCTGGATGAAGGACAATCCTTTCACTCTAGATACCCTTAATGACTTGCCTCGTTATGTAACGGAAGATTCGTTTCAAACTGTGTTGGATGATAAGTCTGGGTATGATCACATTTTGCTTACAGAGAGTAGCCGTCCTTTCTTTGGTATACAATGGGGTGGCTGGTTTTTTTTTTTTACGTACAATACCTTGCCTTTTGGTTGGAAGGTTTCTCCTTTTATTTACCACACGACAGGTCTCTTAGCAACTGGTTTTTTTCGTTCAATTGGCATTCCATGCCTACTTTACATTGACGATCGTCACAATGGTCAACTTCAAGTATCGTTTGAGAAAGGGGAATACGCTACCTTCAGTTCGGCAGGTGAACACAATTATGCAGCTGCTAAGTCTGCCATTTTCCTGATCGCCTACTATTTAATTGGACTGGGTTATTTTCTTGGTCTTTCGAAATCTATTCTCATCCCAGCAAAGATTGTCCCGTATCTTGGATTTATGGCTGATTCTTCGACACAAATGTTTCATCTGATTCCAGAGAAGAAGGATAAATTTATTACCCTTATTCATAAGACTCTTGAGTCATCTTATGTCTCAGTTAAAACGTTGCAACGCCTTGTGGGGAAATGTGTCTCCTTCGCTAGAGCAGTGCCGGCAGCGAAGCTCTTTACAAGAGAAATGAATGCTGCGATCTCAAAGGGCTTACGTTCCCAGAAGCCGATTTTGTTACGAGGTGCTCTGCGAGAAGAGATCGCGCATTGGCTGTTCCTTGAAAATTGGGATGACCCAATACCATGGCGCGATGAACGCCATATTCAAGTTTCTGTGGCAACGGATGCATCCTCCTCGGGATGGGGGGCTACGATTGTTTCTCCAAATCACCGTCAGGTTTTTGATTATTGGTCTCAGGAAGAGTGCACATGGGACATTGCAACAAAGGAAGCCATGGCGATTAATAAGATGCTATTATCGTGCTCGGATGAAGTCCGTAATGCGCGTGTCGATGTGCATGTTGACAATCAGGCGGTTATTCACGCATGGAACAATCAGGGTGGAAGGAGTGCACAACTAAACAATGCCATGAAGGTGTTATTTTCAACGACTGCTGCTCTGAATGTCTTGTTGCATCTTTTGTATGTCCGATCTGCAGATAATCCGGCAGATGGTCCCTCTCGACACAGATCTTCTTCGGATTACTGCCTGGCAGATAGTATGTGGCAAAAAGTTCAGCGAGAATTTGGGGGCTCTACGGGGCACACGTTTGATCTGATGTCGTTGGATTCCAACGTACAAAAGGACTGGTCTGGGAACAGTCTTCCTCACTTTACTCCGGTCTCTTCCCCAGGGTCTGCGGGTGTTAACTTCTTTGCCCAGGATCTGACAGCATTCGGGCCTCTCATGCAATGCCCATATGTTTTTCCACCTCCAGTCTTGGTTGGTCCAGTCCTACGCTATTTACGAAGGATGAAGCAAGCATGCACAATCGCTGTTTTGGACAGCTACCCTAAAAAATATTGGTGGCCTTTATTACATGGTCATGCAAACAAAGCAGTGAAAATGGCTTCTACAGGGGATGACCATGTACTTCTTGTACCTTCGAATCAAGGTTGGATCCCACGCCCAGGCGGAATCCCGGGAGATCTTTGGGTGTTCTCGGTTGTTTTTTAGACGTTTTCTACTGAACTTAGATTGATTTTTGTTCTTATATTCTCCGTTGTTTAGGAACTCCCTTTGGTGGCCAAACTATTTGTACTATCTGTTCGCTGTCCTGTCTGTAGTCGGGCTAATGACAGTGACTTCAGATTTTGCCAGTACTGTGGTTACAAGAGAAAGATTTTTTCCTCAGGGAAGAAGAGTGATACATTAAGAGTTGATCTTGATTCTTTAGATAAACGGTTACAGCAATTATTGAATTTTGATCAGGCCACTAGTTATTCGAAACAAAAGGATTCCCTACAAAAGGAATTAGAAACCTTTTTATCAGCCCTGCCAGGACAAGTGTCCTTAGCTACTGTTTCTCCCCGGGATATATGCCGTTTTCTCATTTTCAAGGATAAGGATGGTCGAACGCAGATCCATCACAATGGTTGCAAATTTGTTGGGCAACGGGGTAAACAAACTTGTGGTTGTCCTTTCCGATTATCTTATAAAACCGTAGATTCTTATATTGGAAAACTAAGATCTATTTTTCACGCCATTGGGAGGGAGGGTGAATGAGATAAAAGGCTGGGATTAGGCAATCCTGCAGCAGATAAATCCGTTAAGGATTATCTTCGTGTGGTGACTGCGGAGCAATTAAGGGCAAGGGTAACCCCTAAGCAGGCGACGCCTTTCTTTATTGACAAACTTACCCAGCTTTCTCTTTTCTTGGAAAAGCGCCTGGTACAATCCATTAATAAGCCGTTGCAATGTTTCATTATCGCTCGGGACCAGGCCTACTTCAAAACAGTTTTCTTCAGTGGTGATCGCCCCGGGGACTTGGGCCAAGTTAAGGTAGCTGAAATTTTGCGTTTTCCCAATGATGATGGGTTTTTGTTTAATCATGTGTGGGGGAAAACCCTAAGGGATGGTGACTCGAATGTTTTTGGAATAAGAAGAAATCCACAATCCGTTATTTGTCCCATTAGAGGCATTGAACGTTATGTTGATATTGCTCGGGGAATGCAGGTTGACCTTACCCGCGGCTATTTATTCCGCCCAACAACACCTGATGGTGGGATATCGGATGCCCCCCTTACTTCAGCTACTGCAGAGGCCCGACTTAAATTTTATTTAAATGAAATGGGGGAGAATGACGGCGAAACGTTGCATGGGTTTCGATCAGGGTGCGCAATAACCTTAGCTCTGTCAGGGGCAGAATTAACAGAGATAATGGATCATGTTGGGTGGAACCGCAGGCACACTGCTTTACATTACCTACAGTTAGCGAAAGTACTGAACCCTTTTGGGGCTTCTGCTAAACTAGCGTCCAGTGAAGTGATGAATGTTAATAATACATGGACGGACATGAATGAACTGAAGCGCTTCCTTTGCGCTTTTCCATCTATTAGTTCACAGAAGAGACCTTTTCAGACTGATAAGCAAGATTAGCTATGTAATAGACGTTTTGTGATCTACCAATATACTGTTTTGGGTAGGTTTGGGAGTTGTAAGGTTTGGGGTATTCATAGATAAATTGATGTTTGTTGTAAGTAAGAAATAAAGGAAAGAGCTTGTCATGAAATAAAGTTGAACAGTATGGCGTGAGTGGCGCTGAGCAATATTATTTCCCATATCTTATTTCAACTGAGCATGAATAGAGTGTTATGAAATAGATTACTATTCATAACACTCCTAATGATATGCGAAACTGAAATACATTAAATTAACACATCCTTTGCGATTCAATGCACGCAGGCATGTGCAGAAGGGTGTCCTAAGGGTATAAATACTGAGTCAAAGCAGAATAGCACTCCTTTCGTGCTTAGTCTCAGCCAGCGGAGCAGTGATGGAGGGATCGGCCCACCCGCCCACCCTGACAAAAATTCGCGTGGGTCAAAAACACTGCTACCCTAAGCCAAGCTGTTCCAGCTTGGCTTAGACCGCTGAGCAATATTATTTCCCATATCTTATTTCAACTGAGCATGAATAGAGTGTTATGAAATAGATTACTAATGTTAATAGTAAAATCACACATCAGTAGTTTTCATGCACTAATGTTAATAGTAAAATCACACATCAGTAGTTTTCATACACTAATGTTAATAGTAAAATCACACATCAGTAGTTTTCATACACTAATGTTAATAGTAAAATCACACATCAGTAGTTTTCATACACTAATGTTAATAGTAAAATCACACATCAGTAGTTTTCATACACTATTGTTAATAGTAAAATCACACATCAGTAGTTTTCATGCACTAATGTTAATAGTAAAATCACACATCAGTAGTTTTCATGCACTAGTGTTAATAGTAAAATCACACATCAGTAGTTTTCATGTACTAATGTTAATAGTAAAATCACACATCAGTAGTTTTCATGCACTAATGTTAATAGTAAAATCACACATCCGTAGTTTTCATGCACTAATGTTAATAGTAAAATCACGCATCAGTAGTTTTCATACACTAATGTTAATAGTAAAATCACACATCAGCAGTTTTCATGCACTAATGTTAATAGTAAAATCACACATCAGTAGTTTTCGTGCACTAATGTTAATAGTAAAAACACACATCAGTAGTTTTCATACACTCATGTTAATAGTAAAATCACACATCAGTAGTTTTCATGCACTAATGTTAATAGTAAAATCACACATCCGTAGTTTTCATACACTAATGTTAATAGTAAAATCACACATCAGTAGTTTCCATGCACTAATGTTACTGTGCTGCTACTGTTACCGGAGCCACTTAAACTAAACTAACCAATCAGATTACAGGAAACGAACAATACATTCCAACTAAAATCGTCTGAGCCAATCAACGTTCAGAACAAAAATAAATGAGCTAAAGATAACTTGTCAAAAGACTACGCGAAGGAAATCTATGGACGAATACAAGCGTTCGAGAAGGTTTCTTCCTGCTGCTTTTTATGGCTGTGCGAGGGTTGAAAGGGTTGCATATTCAAAGCCAGAGAGAATAAAATAGTAAACAATGCGAAAAGCAGTCGCTGGGCAGTCGTGCCGCAAACTCAGAGTGAACTTGACGAGTTTCGCCTAGAACGGTTCGCAAGGCTTAGTGTATTTTTACGTTAACTTCCAATAATTATTATCCATTCTACATCGCTAGCCGTTGGCTAGCCGTTCAAAAAAAATCTTCAGTCGTTCGAACGGCTGCTGCTAGCCGTTCAAAAGAAACCTTCAGCCGTCCGAAAGGCTAGGGCTATCCGGTTCGGAAAAAAATATTCAGCCGTTCGAACGGCTATGTTAGTATCCGTTTAGACAAAAACGAACGGCTACGCTTATCCGTTCACAAGCGATTGAAAAGATTTCCAGCTATTTCAATGGCTATCGAAAGAGCTCTAGTCTTTTGGCCGGTGACTTAACAGTTGATTTATTTTTGTTTCGTTCGCTCTCCACGCAATTTACATATACCAAAAGTAAATTTGAAACCTTTTGGATATAAACATCGCGCTTTTCACAGTAGTCATTCTATTGCCGAAACGATACTTGGAAATGAAAGCAGGGAGTTTGGAAAAGTTTAATTTTATTTTTGTCCTGCAAAACTACAAAGAAAACAGAGAATTCTTAAAAGCGGACAGTCAAAGAGTGTGTTGCGTTACCAACACTGTCTCGTATGCAAATTTTAGCAAAACGCAGAGTTACGCTTCGGTTAGTACATACAGTGCTCGTAAATGTAAACATTAAGCATGCAATTTCGACATTGGTTTATTGGATTTCAACACTGTTACATGAATTAAATTTACTTGAAGAGTTTTGATTTTAAGGCCGAAAAAGACTCGGGTTTTGATTTTAATTGTTCCTTCGCGTCTTTGATTGTTTGCTCAAAATTTTTCGATATCCGTTTTAGCCGCCGGTTTACAGCCAGCCGTTCGAAATTTTTCTTCTGCCGTTCAACTTGATCCGTTCAAAATTTTTCCTCGTCCATTCATGGTATTAACTGTTTTAAACGGCTCGGCCATCCGCTTTTCATCCGTGCGTTTCGCTGTTCGAATGGATAGCCGTTAGTATCGTTTTCGCGTGAGAGGTCACATTTTACGCTTCGGGTCATTGTTTTCTCCGCGCTGTTGATTGGCTCGAACGATTTTTAGTTGGAATGTATTGTTCATTTCCTGTAATCCGATTGGTTAGTTTAGTTTAAGTGGCCCCGGAAACAGTAGCAGCACAGTAATAGTAAAATCACACATCAGTAGTTTTCATACACTAATGTTAATAGTAAAATCACACATCAGTAGTTTTCATACACTAGTGTTAATAGTAAAATCACACATCAGTAGGTTTCATGTACTAATGTTAATAGTAAAATCACACATCAGTAGTTTTCATGTACTAATGTTAATAGTAAAATCACACATCAGTAGTTTTCATACACTAATGTTAACAGTCAGGCGGTGTTGGACACGCTTCGCGCTGCATGCTGGGAGAAATTTAATCTTTACGTTATTTGCATCTTGACGCCAACCAGTCAACATCTCTGCTCTCCGCGATTCAAAGACGATTAGAGGTAGATTTCTTCGCTTTCTTGGAGAAATTACTGCGCTTCTTCGTTTTATATCTTTCTCTAACCTACTGGCTATTGTAAATGTGCATTATGGATGCTTAGAACAGCTATAAAGGACCGAATTTAGTGATGAAAGTCCCGATCGCAACGTGCGATCGCCGGCGCTCTCGCGCTCTAAAAAGAAAGATCGATTGATCCGCCTAATCGCAGGTTAATCGTAACGAGGAAGGCGACATTACCGTCCGTCAGTCGATCTTTTGCCGAAGTTTACAACCGTCACGTATTTCTCGTCTTTGTTTAGTGAATTCGTGCAAGGAATTTAAAAACTGGCATGAATCTGAAGAATCGTTTGCTCTTGTTTACACGGGGATGTTTCAGAAGCGCCAAGGCAAGAAAAATGAACTGCTGGTTTTGCAGAAGTTTATTCTTTAGGGCAGAGTGTAATGAATTCCTTGCGAGCCGTTTATACATACGAATTACAGCAGCTTACTGACACTGGTAATTTCTAAAAAAAATTTGGAAATAAAATGCTCTACTAATGTACCACTGAAAGTCCATCTTGCAAAATTACTGTATGGTTGGCATTTTTGAAAAGCTGGAAAGCCTTTACTTTAATATTTAGGGAACTGTCTGTTGCTGCTACAACAAATTTAATTGTTTGTGTCAGCATTATTGTATACTATTTTTCTATAAAATAATGTATTTTTTGGCCAATCAGTTGTACATTTCATAAATTAACTTTTATTTCTTTATTATGAAATTGATTCTGCCAAACTGACCAGCCTCCTGCATAGGTGCATCTTGGGATAGAGAGAAAGACCAAAACAATCAAGACTTTTACTTGGTTGCACCTTTCATTTGCAACACAAAATGAGCAAATAGACATGACATCACATATTACCCGGTATCTTCCATTGTGGCAGACACCAATAATGACTCAATACCTGCATTCACCCTCTTCTTTCCTGGCACAGATCTTCATGCATGTACAGTGAAAATGGAACTGAAAAAACTTGCCAACTAAATAATTCAACTACAAAAAATGTCAATTAAAATTTTCAAGGAAGCTGAAATGAAAGTTTCCTGGATTCCATGGCTGTATGTTTAAAACTGTTATAAAAACTAGTATGCCAGTGCTTCCTTTAAATCGACAGTGGTTGAATAAGTGGTTGATTTGGAGATAAACTAGAAAGAATTAGGAGATAAACTAGAAAGGGATAACCTCTTATCTCCTTTTCACTTTTTCAATGGAATTGTAAATAAAGTTGTTATTATTATTATTATTTCATACAATAAGACTTGTATGATGGTGTTATAAGGAATGGCAAAACAATTCAAATTCCCCACATCTGTTGCCAGTTCCTCCTGCAAACCCCTCAGGCCTCACATTGATTTAGTGGTATGACATGTACAAAGCAAGTGACTCAGATACCATCATTCTTTTATTATTCAAGTCCTCCTATGTTCAATAATTAAGTAAATTATGTTCAGTATGTTACTTAAATTCAACACTTTTTAAAAGTGCTACTTTCCAGTCTTATATTGCAAGTAATCTCCTATTTCCCATTTCTGGATAGTCAAGTGAGGTAAACATGCGAGTGTCTATGCCGGAAAATTGTTTCAGGTAGCCAATGTTTTTGCACACTGGCTTGCATGTTTCCCTTGCTTGACTATCCCACCAAATAATCCCTGAGAGAAATAAGAGACTCCCTACTTTGTAGTCTATATGATTGAGTCTCTTCAGTATACACTGCTTATAGTAGTTGTTACATTTCTTGAAATATATATTCCTGAAAACAATTTGGGCCCAATAATTCAAATGTTTCAAAGTTTCAATTATTATTGATGTAAAGCAGGTTTTTACAAACCAAAAAAACTTTAGCTTCTGGAATTTTATCAGTGTTGTGAACATAAGAAATATTTTTTACATAAAACAAAATTTGGCACAGAATATTTTCAGGACCTTATGAGAAATGTATTACAAGTTCTTTTCCAAACTGCAAATTTGAAATAGACCTCATGATTAAGGAGTCAGGGAATACTTGAAGGGCTCAGTGCAAAAAGGGGCCTACTGTATGATTTTGTGCTAATGTTTGAAAGAAAATCCAACAAAACATTTTATTTTGAGGCCCTGGACATGAATTTCCAGTTTTAAAAGCACTTGAAATGGCAAAAATGCTTGAACGCTGTAAGAGACCACGTTTGGTGAACACAAAAGACTTTATTCTCACAGTAGAACTACACGTACGGCCATGTTGACAAACCCGACAAGAGCACATGGCCAAGCTGGACTGTGATTGGCTGGTTAATAACAATGACGTATCGTTACACCCTTCCTTGTTTCAAAAGGAAAACTAATCACGGGTTGTAAACAACATAACTAGTAAACAGAAATAAAAGCTAGATTTCAAAACAAAAGTGTCCAAGTTCTTAGCTTTTTAACAAATAGTAACAATGTCACTTAGTCACAACAAAGTCCTTAAGGTGACTAGGTGGTCTTGGGGTACGACCGCTGCGGGTAACTGGACGATCAGGTGGCGGTTTCGGGGCTGGAGGCTGTTCAGGCATGTCCAGTGGCTTGGGACTACTCTCAGGTTTCTTGGGAGAGGTTGCTTCTCGAGCTTCCTTGGGTGGTGGTAACTCTGGAGGGACACTGGTCTTTGGAGGGCTGACAGTTGGTTTGGAGCTGGTGGGACCTTCAAACAACTGGGTCCTGGCTGGGATGCGGATGGGCTCAGGGCTACCCCCGGTGCATGCTGGTTCCTTGCTGTTTCTCAGGTGTCTACGATTTCTCCTGATAATCTTTCCATCCTCAGTCCGCACTTCATACGATCGCACATCCACTTGCTGTTCCACGCAGGCTTTAAACCATCGGCCAGATCTATCAGCAGGCTTCACACGAACAATTTCTCCTGTGCTCAAAGGGGGAAGTTCCTTGGCACTGATGTTGTAGTGCTTGGCTTGAATCTGCTTTCTCTTTAGGAGCTTTCCATGAATGTTCTCAACAATTTTGGGTTTGAGCAGCTCACTGGTCATAGGAATCAGTGTTCTTGTGCGACGGCTGAACATCCTTTGCGCTGGAGAGCTTTCTAGGCCTTCAGTGGGTGTGTTTCTCCAGGTCAACAAGGCTAGGTAGAAATCTGATCCAGCTGCCTTGGATTTCTTTAACAGACCTTTGGCTGTTTTAACTGCGTTCTCTACCTTGCCATTACTTTGCGGGTAATGAGGAGAGCTAGTAACATGTTCTATGTCATAGCTGGTCATGAACTGCTGGAATTCATAGGAACCGTAGGGAGGACCATTGTCACTCATTAACTTCTCAAGCAGTTTAAGGCCTGGGTTTAAAGTGTGTTCGGAAAATATGGTTGACACTTAATATCTTCACCGAGAAAACCTAGATCAAAATGAAATTTTCCCTGAATGTTAATCTTGATATTTTCTTTTGCCTTAACGCAAAAGTTTGGTCACGTGACATGTCACGTGATCAAAATTTTAAAATTACGTAAATCGGCGATTTGGTAGCGAATTTTCTTTGTATAGTTAAATAAATTAGCTTTTCCGATGGAGGTTTAACATATTTAACCTTCTACGTTTGGAATGATTGTCCTCAAGTCTTTAAATTACAGTTATAAATAATTATAGGTTGAATTTTGGACTGAAAAATGACCTTTGTCCTCTTTTCTTTTTCTTAGAGATTAATGGACATTCATTCCAAACGTGAAGGGCTGGAGATATTTCATCTGCATCAGAAAAGCATTTTTATTTGATGTTTTCTCTTAAACCCGTCACCAATTCGTCAAATATTTGCTATTTTAAGAAAAATGGCCACGTGACATGTCACGTGACCTATGCCAAAGCTTATTATACTTAAAAATGTTAAGAACGATAATATCTTTCTATGTGCCAAATTTCGATTCAGTTCCATTCCGTTTGTAAAAGTTATTACGAATAAACCGTTTTTTCCTGGTCAAAGCCCTTGACCCAGGCCTTAAACTACTTGAGTTGTTGGGTATCCCATGTGTGGAGAAGTGTTTCTTCAGGATGTGAATCACTTCCTTGCCAGTTTTGTCCTTCAGTAGATCAATTTCAAAGTAGCTGGAATAGTAATCTACTGTACAGAGATAATCTCTGCCATCAAAGTGGAGGATATCGCATCCGACGGTTTCCCACTGGCGATTAGGAATCTTGTGAGAAATGAGAGGTTCCTTCTGTTGGTCGTTCTGATAGGTGGCACACACATCACATTTTGCTATGTAATCACGCAGGTCAGCATTCATATTGGGCCAGTAAACGGTTTCACGCGCACGTCTAAGACAGCCTTCCACTCCTGTATGGGCTCCATGCAGTCGTTCGCGTATCTTGGGCCTTAGGCTGACAGGGATTATGCATCTCAGGCCTTTGAACAGTATTCCATCTTGGGCAGTAAGCTCATCTCGCACCACGTAGTATGGGTGGAGTTCTGGGGGTAGGGTTTCTTTCTGATCTGGCCATCCCCTCAGGATTACTTGAGTAAGGCTCTGAAGTACTGAGTCAGTAGCAGTTTCAAGCTGAATCTCTGCTAGCTGGGTTTCTGAGATGGGTAGGAAGTCAACAGCATGGATCCGTTCGGTCTCCTCTTCAGCTGGGGATCGAGCAGTGGTTGGCAGATAGGCACGTGACAGAGTGTCCGCCAAATACATTTCAGGACCAGGCTTATAACGGATCTCGACATCGTACTGTTGCAGTCGCAGTAGCAGCCTCTGCAGACGCTTAGGGGCTGTCGCTAACGGTTTCTTGCAGATGGTCTCCAAGGGCTTGTGATCAGACCACAGTACAATCTTCCTGCCATAAACATACTGGTGGTTACGCTCGACACCAAAGACTTGCGCTAATAGCTCCTTCTCAATCTGAGAATAGTTCCGTTCGCTTGTGGTAAGAGCTCGACTGGAGTAGGATACTGGCTGGCCATTCTGCATTAGGACGAATCCTATACCATTAGCTGATGCGTCACCTTGGCCTTCGACTGGCTCACTGGAGTTGAAGTATCGCAGAACTGGAGCTGACGTGACTACTTGTTTCACATTATCAAAGGCTTTCTGCTGCTCTGCTGACCAACTCCACTCTACGTCTATGTGGGTAAGTCTTCTCAGGGGTTCACACAGCTCTGAAAGTTGGCTTAGGAACTTTGACAGGTAGTTGGTTAGGCCCACAAATCTTCGGACTGCTGCTACATCACTAGGCATTTCCATCTTCAGTATGGCCTCGACTTTGCTTGGGTCAGGTTTAACTCCTTCAGGCGTCAACACGTGTCCAATAAAGGTGGTTTCTGTGCACTTGAGCTGTAACTTCTCTCGGTTGAGCTTCAGGTTTCTCTCTCTGCATCTCTCTAACAGCTTCAGTAAGTTGGCATCATGGTTTCTCACAGCCTCTTCTTTACTAGCACCACGACCGGTTATCAAGATGTCGTCTGCTACCTTGTAGATTCCTTCGAGGCCTTCTAGGTTCTGATCCAATTTCCGCTGAAAACACTCTGGAGCAGGAGAGATACCGAACGGCATCCTCAGATATCGGTACCGACCCCAGGGAGTCTGGAACGTAGTCAACTTGCTGGATTCTTCATCAAGCTGAATCTGTAAGAATCCATCCTTCAGGTCTGCTTTCGAGAACACCTTGACATCGGCCAACTCGGGGAGGATGTCTTCTATCACTGGAAGCGGATAATGGCTTCTCTTGAGGGCCGTGTTGAGGCGCTGCGGGTCGATGCACACCCTTAATTTGCCATTTGGTTTCTCTGTGACTACAAGGCTAGACACCCAGTCTGTAGGCTCTTCCTCTCTCTTTATCACATTGGCTCTCTCTAGGCGGGTTAGCTCTTGCTTCAGCCTTTCTTTTAGGGAGAGTGGCACACGACGAGGAGGCATGATTGAAGGTGCAACACTCTTGTCAACTTCTAAATGTAGGGTACCTTCCATGCAGCCTAGACCCTGAAATACATCTTGGTAAGTTGCAGCAATTCTCTCCAATGTAAGTTCCTGATAACTCTCCTGAGCGACGGGTTCAGAAACTTGTAAGATGTTTTGCTGTTGGACAGTGATTAGTCCCATTTGCTGTGCCGCTGAGGATCCGAGGAGAGGGGTGTAGTCTTCATCAATGACTGCGAATTCAACACGATACTTCTCCTTGTTCTTTGGGTTGCGCAGAGACACTTTTGCCACACCTAGCAGCTTCAAATTTGTCTTGGAGTAAGTGGTGAGTTTCAAGTCAGTTTTCTGTATCTCAGAGTCCTTTGGGTGACATTTCTTAGGCAACACATTGCATGAAGCTCCTGAATCGACTTGCATCTTCACTAACTCATCTGCTATCTCCATGTGGGCGAAAATTTTACTCTTGAATTTTGACATGTCCACAGTGTTCGCGGTGTGATCTAGAGACACAGACAAGATCTCTTCCTCTGAAGAATAAGCAAGCTCTGCACTATCATCGAGCTGGTGCACTTTCTTTCCCGGTCGCTGAGAACGCCTTTTGTTGGATCCACTCGGAGCATTATTCACACATTTAGCCGCAAAGTGATTCGCTTTTCCACACGCAGAACACGTTTGACCATACGCAGGGCATTTGTCCCTTTTTCGCTCATGTTTCCGACCACAGAACTTACAGTCGGCGCTTAGCTGATTTTTAGAACTTTTCCAGCCATCCTTCGGTGCTTTTGGCTTCTTCCAATCTTCCTTCTGGTTAACTGCATTCGCTTCTTCTTCGATAGTTTGACCCGGTGTCATGTCTTTCAGTTGTGCTGCGGTAGCTTCATTCGCTCGACAGATATCAACACATTTTGACAGTGTTAGCCCAGATTCTTGAAGTAATTTTCTTCGTATGCCTTTATCACGGACACCACAGACGATTCGATCGCGGAGAAGATCTTCTTTCAAGGCTCCAAACTCGCAGGTTTCGGCGAGCGCTCTGAGTGAAGTGACGTAAGTGTCAATCGATTCTGCTTGTTCTTGCGAGCGATTATTGAACTTATAACGCTCGTAAATGATGTTTGTTTTCCCGATACAGTGATTTTGCCAGAGTTCTAATACCTTGTTTATGTCTGACTTTTCGTCTTCACTTTGAAACGGGAGTCCGTTGTGGACCTCGAGAGCTTCTTTGCCGATGCACGTGATAAATGTGGCTACACGAAGGCGGTCTGCTTTGTTTTTCAGGTCAGTAACTTCTTCGTAAGCGTCCCAAACCTGGCGCCACTGCTTTCATTCTTTGGAGAGATTTCCAGACTGTAGCTGTATTTTCGGCGGCAAAGCTACGTTGCACGAGAATGTAGTTGAAGTTGAAGTAGTTGAGTTTGTACCGGCGCTCGAAGATGGCGGCGGCGGATCTGTATCTGGCATTTTGACTACACTTGCAATTGCCTTCGCTGAGCACTTGTCTTGTCTTCTTCGCTGAACGTGTCGAGTTGCACGTTTCGTAAATTGAAGATCAGGTCGTCTTTACTTCTGACACCATGTAAGAGACCACGTTTGGTGAACACAAAAGACTTTATTCTCACAGTAGAACTACACGTACGGCCATGTTGACAAACCCGAGCACATGGCCAAGCTGGACTGTGATTGGCTGGTTAATAACAATGACGTATCGTTTCAAACGCTATGTTAGAATCAAGCTCCTTCCTAACATACCGGGATGTAATCTGACCATAAAAATGTCAACAGGCATCCCCAGACCATTACCAAAACTCCCTCAGCAAATTACTAAAATACTGAACAAAATCATGCAACATCTCCAGATCATGACTCCTGTAAGAGATTCAGAGAGATCACAACTTAAAAATTTACTATATATTTTTTCCCTGAATAAAGCTATGCAGGAAAAGAAAGCAGGAACATTCCATTGAAGCTGACTCAGTAATCAAAACAATATATTTGTACATGGGGTGAAGAGCCTTCCGGCCGTTTAGAACCTGAAATAACTAGAAGAAAAAATATATGTATTTTAGATAAAAGGAATCAGTAAAAAATAGTATTCTGAGTTCCAAAAAGTTTGTTCTTATCCCGATAAAGCAAGTTTGCGTGCATCAATCACGCCATCACCTCCCGCGAAATCTTACAAGACAATACCTGACAAACGCGAAAAAAGCTACAACTTCAAGTCGATTTTTCACCACTAAAACGGCGGGGCCCCAGTGGGCCCCCCGACCTTTTCTCAAATTTTAACTATTAAACTTTAATTCTGTGCAAAAATAAATCCAAATACTGACCGAACGATGCAAAGAAAGGGCAAACTAAATACCCGTGTCACACATTAGTGGTAAACAAAGATTTTGAAGACAACATGGTTTTCATTGAACAAATTTGATACAAAATATGCTCACCTGAAGCTACAAGTTGGGTTATAGCTTGCCACGGTATTTCTCTTTCGGCCCTCCGAAAACGATAAACGAAAACGTGCGATGAAACGAGAAATCAATCCAAGAACAGAGAGGAGACCTCAACACGAAAGAGTGAAGACGGCCGCCATTAGTATCACTAAAGTGACGCGTGATTGGACGAATGAAGTCACGTGGACCGTGTCCAACACCGCCTGGTTAATAGTAAAATCACACATCAGTAGTTTTCGTGCACTAATGTTAATAGTAAAAACACACATCAGTAGTTTTCATGCACTAATGTTAATAGTAAAATCACACATCAGTAGTTTTCGTGCACTAATGTTAATAGTAAAATCACACATCAGTAGTTTTCATGCACTAATGTTAATAGTAAAATCACACAGTAGTTTTCATGCACTAATGTTAATAGTAAAATCACACATCAGCAGTTTTCATGCACTTATGTTAATAGTAAAATCACACAGTAGTTTTCATGCACTAATGTTAATAGTAAAATCACACATCAGTAGTTTTCATACACTAATGTTAATAGTAAAAACACACATCAGTAGTTTTCATGCACTAATGTTAATAGTAAAATCACACATCAGTAGTTTTCATACACTAATGTTAATAGTAAAAACACACATCAGTAGTTTTCATGCACTAATGTTAATAGTAAAATCACACATCAGTAGTTTTCATGCACCAATGTTAATAGTAAAATCACACATCAGTAGTTTTCATACACTAATGTTAATAGTAAAATCACACATCAGTAGTTTTCATGCACTAATGTTAATAGTAAAATCACACATCAGTAGTTTTCATGTACTAATGTTAATAGTAAAATCACACATCAGTAGTTTTCATGCACTAATGTTAATAGTAAAATCACACATCAGTAGTTTCATGCACTAATGTTAATAGTAAAAACACACATCAGTAGTTTTCATACACTAATGTTAATAGTACTATATTATTTCTGCCGCCATTGTTGTTGGATTAAGATATGGAGAGAGACACTCCGGCGTAGTCAGGAAACGACACGGAGTGTCGCTGGTGGAGTGCAGTTTTTATCTCGTTAATGCGCTTGCGCATTAAGCGAGATTTCGGAGTCGAGTACTAAAAAGGGACAAAAGTTGTTAACAAAATTTTGTGGACTTTTGTCCGGGGGGGTTTCTTGTTCGTTCTTTATAGAAGCTATATTAGGGCATTGAGGATATGGTTGGTTAAAGCGGTTAGGATTTCAAGAAGGGCGTCACATACTGCCACTAAAATGTTTGGGGAGCACCCCCGGACCTATTGTTAATTTCCCTAGGGTATTGGGATGTCAGAACTTGTGATGAACTTGTCATATCTCACATTACGTTACCGCAAAGGTATTAGTCCTTGTTAAATTTCGATATCTCACGTTACCTATCAGTTTCAATCATTTGTCGTAAAGCCATTATAGCTACTTTAAAAGGGTAAAAATAGGTTAAATGCGTTTTCTTGGGAAACGTAGTTTGAGAATTTCACGGTGTATTTTACTAATGGAGAGGTTATAAGAAAGTTAAATGGGACAGGAAAGTTTGTGTGTTAATATGAGCGGTATGGCAGAGCAAAATAGCATGAACTTTGCGTTTTTTTCTATTGAGTTGTGGTTACACACACCTTGGGTTTGGGGCCTTCCCAAGAGTTAATGGCTTGGGTTCGGTTTATCTCAGGTTTCATCTTACTCTTGGGGATGCGGTTACACAGTAAAAGACTCCCCAGGGTAAAATATAATAGGATATGAGTTCACTGACACTGCAGTTAACGCGCGAAAACGTACAGATCGACATGGATGACACGAATCGAGATCTTATAAGTTTAATTTCAGTCATTCTCCTGCTTATCATTCGATAAATATAACAATCCGGCAGTTTTTTTTTTTTGCGAGAAGACACCGAAGAAGACGCCTTCAACTACGCTATCTTCAAGGTTTGTCGGCGTTTTATTTACATTTAGGAGCTCGCCACGAACTTGCTCGCCGCCAAGGAGGGCTTGGGTATTTCCACGACCACAGAATTGGTTTCAGCAACTTCTAAATAACAATGCACTCGATCACTGGTGGAAAGAAAACTTTAGAGTTACAAGTAAGCGTGCAATTAACCAAGCGTATCAGAGGTCAACTCAGGGAGCAGCAGCAGGCGATTTCCTGTATTAGCTACGTTCTGCATTATGATTGGCCAAGCGGTTTGATTGTGCAATAGTATGGTAAACATGTCATAGTTGTGTTGATTTTTTGGCTTATAATGATGACGGTTGAATGGAATTGCGGCAAGCCTTCAATGGCTTAAATTTTTGCGTCTTTTGCGTACTGTTACATAATGAAACTGTAATAACAATTATTAATTGTTTTAAAATAGCACAAAAGCGAAAGTACACGGGTCAGCCAATACTATGCTACCGGTGCCAAGTGCAGGTTCAATCAAATTAGTTGCAACCTGTAGGTAAACGAACTTAAAATATTCACCTTTATACGGACTTCTATTTTATGAAAGGGGTCAATCCGGCAATTTTTTTTCTTAGTCATATGGGAAGTTTAACTGAGTCAGAGGCTGTCCTATTCAGTACATTTGATAGCTGCGCTCAAAAGAACATGCTATTTTGCTCTGCCTTTTAAGTCGCTTAGCGAGTGACAACCGGAAATATCGTGAAAAGAAAAATTGGTAAGAATATTCTGCTCCCGGAGGGGGGGGGACTCCTATAAGTCGTCAAGCGGAGGTGCTCGTCAGGGAAAAAAGTGAAACCCTGAACACACTAAAAGATACCATTTTCTGGGAAAATGAGTTTTTTTTAATCATATATTCTAAAAGATACCTAGATCCCCTAATTTTAACCCCTAAAAGATACGACGAGCACCCCCACCCAACCACATATGCGAGTCCTCCTCCGGGGTTCTGCTATACGTTGTCTACCCGGTATGATGAACAGCGAGGAGCGATTTTTTATGTCGCTTAACGAATGTCAAAGTGAAATCTCGTGAAAAGAGTTAATTTTACGATTCGTTTAAAGTCAACTCGCTTAAAGTTAAACGAATCAACTTTTCGCGCTCGACGAAGCTGAGAAATCTCACGCTGTATTTTTGTTCGCTTTTTGAGTTGTAATCTTTGTCTGCTTTTCCAATAGTTATTAAATATTTAGGTGTCATGATTATGCAATAGTATGCAAGAGAGGATAGATTTTGCTTATTCAGCTAACTAAAAATGTTTCGGTTTGATTATGCAAGAGTATGGATTTCGGTTTTGTGCTATTTTAAAACAATTAATCATTGCTATTACAGTTTGATTATGCAACAGTACGCAAAAGACGTAAAAATGTTCCTGATTTTGTTTATAAAAGTTATCAAGGAAGCATTTTAGGAAGCATTTTAAGAAGCATTTTATAAGCGATTTCAGCGTGTTTATTTTTTTAAGAGAGATTTTGTCTCTATTTGACAAAAAGACAATGTATTGTTTGAGTGGCAAGTAAGAGAGAGAAAACGTTCTTGGCGTATAAAGTCTATAAAAAGAAGACGAATATCAATTGCGTTTCGTACTGATAACATTGAAATCCTAAAGCGGACAAGAGAGTTACCTTAGAGTGCTCAACGTAGCTTGATTGCATTGAAATCCTGACACAAGAGAGTTGCCTTCGAGCGCTCAACGTAGCTCTATTAGCAAAGAATATAGCACACTTAAAGCAAGAAAAAATATATTTAAATCTATTATTTCGTTAAACAAAATTATCAATTGTTTGTAATGGTTGCTTTTAATGGTTCAGGTGCTATAGATTCAGTTTTACTACTAGAAAGTAGGTTATCTGAATTAAATAGAATTGCTCTTGATGTTGGAGGAGGTGGCGATTGTTTTTTTCGTGCCGTATCACATCAATTGTATGGCGATGCTACGAACCATTTTTATATACGTAGTCTTGGCATTGAATATTTAGTATATAACCCAGAACAGTTTATAGAGAGTAATACTGAACACTCTTGGCAAGAATATTTGAATAATATGTCATGTCAAGGAACATGGGCTGATGCGATTATCATTCAAGCTGTGGCTAATTGTCTCAATTTATCAATTTATATTGTTGAATCAAATGAAACTTTTGCTCCTAGTGTCACTCTTGTTTAATTTCGTTCCTATTACAAATTAAGTTATCGTCTCTTTCGTAGAAAAATACGTAAACATTGGGAACATCAAACTTTAAGAGGGTATAAAGGAAAAGTAACACACATCTGAACAGCGCCACCATTTTGGACGGCAATCTATCCGTTCCGATGTTAACCGCGTAACTCTTTCCTCCTTTCCGGTTCTAGATTTCAGTTCGTGAAATGACCAGAACTCAATTCATTCTATAGGTGTCAGAACATTCACTGAAGCGTGATGCTTGAAGTTGTTTCTCGCGGTGAATTTGCCTGTAAAGAGCTGTAAACCCGGCGCAGCTTTTTCTCGACAGCTACAGTGAGCTTACTTTACCATTTTGTAAACAAGGCCAAACACACGACAAATTAATCTAGCACTGCTAAATGAGGGTGCTAATGGGGGTACCCAATTGTCAGTTAACTACTATTTTTTTCCGGCCAATTGTCAGTTAACAAGAGGCTACACTGGTAGCCTATACTCATGCGCTTGTATAAGAAAGTTTTATGTTTTTCTTTTTTAACTGGGTCACGCTGTCGGAAATCTGTTCATTTCAATATTTTCATTCATTGATCTTATCAAGTGATTTAGCTTGACAAGTAGGAAATTACGTATATCAGTAAGGCTTTTAAATTTGCAAAGTTAAGATAAGGTTACTTTAAAGGCCATGAGAATGACCAGAGTGAATGCGTTTTCGGGATTGGACTTAGAACAGCCGCTTTACGAAAATTATTCGACATTAGATTCTCATCTAAAAACCATAATTTCTCACCTGTCAAGATAGCTTCCAAAACCGTAATAAGGATTGTCAGTATTAAAGATGTCTGTTTGATACAGGATCGTACACAGAGAGTATGGGAAGGAAAAAAAATCGAATTTCACTGATGCTTGTGTCCAATAAAATACGCTGTGGCTATATGGCCGGTAACCGGTCAAGGTTTTCAAAACACTAAATGGCCGGCAGTTCTATATTCACAGTAAATTTCTCAAAATCGAAAAATTCCAGCTAATCTAAACTATCATATGTCGATTTAGAAAAGTCAAGCGATCCTGAAATGCTTTATAAATCTCAAGTCTAGGGTTTGGTTTACGCTGGGCTCAGAAGACGAAACCATGTTTTGTGACACTTAAACTTTTTTCAGTTCCACTGCCGGTCAAGGTTTTCAAAACACTAAATGGCCGGCAGTCCTATATTCTCAGTAAATTTGACAAATCGAAACAATACAGCCATTCTGAACTATCATATGTCGTGATCCTGATCAAACGAGCCGGTTTTGTGGGATTTCTATATCACGAAACCATGTTTTGTGACACTTGGAACTTTTTTCAGCTCGACTGCCGGTCAAGGTTTTCAAAACACTAAATGGCCGGCAGTTCTATTTTTTCAGTAAATTTCACAAAATCGAAAAGATCCAGCCATTCTGAACTATCATATGTCGTGATCCTGATCAAACGAGCCGGTTTTGTGGGATTTCTATATCACGAAACCCCCGACGAAACCATGTTTTTGCAGTCGAGCTGAAAAAAGTTCAGTGTCACAAAACATGGTTTTGTCTTCTGAGCCCAGCGTAAACCAAACATTAGACTTGAGATCTATAAAGCATTTCAGGATCGTTTGACTTTTTTAAATCGAGATATGATAGTTTAGATTAGCCGGAATTTTTCGATTTTGTGAAATTTACTGAGAATATAGAACTGCCGGCTATTTAGTGTTTTGAAAACCTTGACCGGCAGTCGAACTGAACTATCATATGTCGTGATCCTGATCAAACGAGCCGGTTTTGTGGGATTTCTATATCACGAAACCCCCGACGAAACCATGTTTTTGCAGTCGAGCTGAAAAAAGTTCAGTGTCACAAAACATGGTTTCGTCTACTGAGCCTAGCGTAAACCAAACACTAGTCTTGAAATCTATAAAGCATTTCAGGATCGCTTGACCTTTCTAAATCGACATATGATAGTTTAGATTAGCTGGAATTTTTCGATTTTGAGAAATTTACTGAGAATATAGGACTGCCGGCTATTTAGTGTTTTGAAAACCTTGACCGGTTACCGGCCATATAGCCACAGCGAATAAAATACCAACGGTGTGTCCACTTACTTTGGAGTCTGCTTAATACAGGTTCTAGTGTAATCAGAAATCTTACTCATTTAATCTAAGACTGAAAAGGGCTCCTGTGGTCAAACCCGGGGTCAACCCGCGTTCGCGTGCTAGGACAAAATGACGAAACAGAATACATACCATGTATCTCACTTGTCGCACTTCCCATTAGAAAAGGTAGCTCCATTTCCAACTGAGCCTTTGTAACAGCTTTCCCGTCGATCTTCTCTAATCGCAACAACTTTAAATCAAACTCACCGAGTCCAAACTTTCCGCTTATTGTTTGATTATATGTCCATTGAATTGTGCTTTGTCATGTCAAACGGTATGCGACTTATGTGTCATTCGAATGCCGATCCTTTGTCATCATCTCGATAAAAACTCAGAATAACTTTGACCACGCCACTCGACGCCATCACGGAGATCAAGGTCAACGCTCTACGACCCTGGTACCTTTCGCATATAATATCGGTTAATATGTCACCTGGTCACGCAGCGAGGCAGGTAAAAGTCACAAAATAGCTTTGCTGTTAGGAAAAAACTATGTTGCTTTTATTAACAACAACAATCGTTCATTTAGTATAATTAATAGAATGTCACTTAACTGTTACCGTATTTTCTCGATTAAACGCCGGGCCCCGAAGAAACGCCGGGTATAATTGAGGAAGTTGTAAGTAAGCTCCTCAAACGTTTGTTTGTGGTATAATAAACTTAAGATTTAAGGGCAAGGTACAAGGCTGCCAAGAAAAACGAATAATAACCCTTTCTTAAAAAATGGCGGGCGAGAAAAAACTGCTGATACAAAGAAACCCGGGTCCACAAGGCCAAGTTTGAAATAAACGCCGGGGGCATTTAATAGAGAAAATACGGTAACTTTTCATTTATCAGTTAACTACTATATTTTTGGGCAATTGTCAGTTAACTGTTAACCCCATCAGCACCCTCCTAAATGCACTGGTATTCTAAATTTCACTTTTGCCGGAACGCAATTGGCATGAAAACAAAACGAAAAAAACTCGCGAGATAATAACGCCTTTTGTCACAACATTTCACCCACGACTGAAAAACCTTAAACAAATACTGATGAAAAATGGAGTTTCGTTCAAAACCAACCATTCCTGAAAACTATTTACAAAACGCCGTCTAACACATCATACAAGACGTAAATCACTTAACGACACGACTCATAACAGCCAAACTTTGAAAGCTAATATAAATGCATCGCAACCGCAAAACCACATAGCGGAGTCGGTGCAGGCCTGTCATGAACCTCATTTCGATCTAAGGGGAACTAAAAAAGTGACCGCCAGGAGTGGTGCCCTGTTTATCCGCTCCAGACCCAATATCGTCCATAACAGACGTGACCGAAAAATGACCACGCGATCACCATTTTCCCGCCATTTTTCATGTCAAAATATATAAAACAGCAGACTTGATACTTTAGCTAACTACAAAACTTTCCGTTTCATTATGCAAGAGTAGGAACAGCAAAATACCATAAATTTTGACTTTCGTTCTTTTTTCGAATACTGCTGGAGAGTTGAAAAAGAAATGGCTGATGGCGCGATGTCTGCTAAACATAGCTCAAATTGTCCTGGCATGGGGAAAGGCAGCTCTAGAGAAATGACATGTTGTTACGGCCTCCTTTCATTAGATTCGGCAAATGTGAAGTTCTATGTTTGAATCGGGCCTTACTTTAAAGAATATTAAAGATTCAGTCACCATTTGTTGTGTCAATTGATATTTTGATAATTAATATTATTATATAAACACCAATGAAATACCAGATGAGCTTTTGCGCGTAAACATCATATCTTCACACGTGAGAATAACATGTTATCTTCACACGTGAAAAGATCACCGTTGCTATGGCTACATAATAAATCGCGCCTTTCGCAACGGCGCCTTTGTCAAAATAGTCTCTACACCATTTCAGAATGGCGGACGCCGGGGACGAACCAAACTGGAATCTAAATATTCTCGATTTAAACGACGATAATTCTAAATGCAGATTTATCGATGTGTCCGAAGATGATGTTGACAAGCTTATTGCTCAACAAGAGAACGAAAATACAAAGAAAAAGACCATGTATGACCTGAACATTATTCTAAAATTTCTTCGCGAGGTCCGGAAAGAAGAGAGAGAATTAGAGAAAATCCCACCGGAGGAACTGAATGTATACCTCAGTGAGTTCATTATTGCAGCTAGAACGAAGAAAGGTGAACAATATGAGCCGTCTTCTCTCAGAGGAATCTTATCAAGCGTTGACCGTTATCTTACAAGGCGCGAATATAGGAAAAGGCTATTCATTGATCCCGAATTTACGAGATTGAGAGACGCATTGAAAGCAAAGCAAAAAGAACTGAAAAAACAAGGCCGAGGAAATAAACCGAATGCAACTACTGCTCTCTCGGACGAGGAAATTGATATTCTCTTTGAAAAAAAAGTCTTGGGAACAAGTTCTCCACAATCGCTGCTGAACACTGTGTGGCTGAATAATATCATACACTTCGGTCTCAGAGGTTGCACAGAACAACGAAATTTGCGTTGGGGTGATGTTGTTTTGGAGACTGATAGTCAGGGCAAAGAATATCTTGTTCATTCAGAGAGACAAACTAAGAGCAGACAGGGCGACAACCCACGGAATGTCAGGCCCGTGAAACCGAGAATGTATGAAAACAGAGAGATTCCAGCCGAGCGCAATCCAGTAAATGTTTAAAAACTGTACAGAGACAAACGTCCTCAGTCCATGTTGGAACCAGACGCTCCATTTTATCTGACGGTAAACCACTTCAAATCTTCTGTTCAGGGGCAGCAGAACGACTGTACTTGGTTTAAAGCACAGCCTATGGGAGTAAATAAACTGAACAGTATCCTAAAAGACATGTGCGAAGCGGGGGAAATTCCCCGTAAAACAAACCACGCCGGGAGAAAAACACTCGTGCAAAAATTGCAGGACAATGACGTCCCGCCAAACCAGATAGTACAGATAACCGGCCACCAAAACCTCCAGTCAATAAACAACTACAGCAGCCTACGAGAGCGACAAATGGAAAACATTTCAAACATTCTCTCAAGCACGGCGTCGACGAATCGTGAAGTTTCAGATGTTTCGCGAGGGGCGTTTCACTTTCCGGTCGGCGCACCACCTTTTAACCACTATCAACTTGCAGCAAGTTCATCTACTTCGTCAGTGCATGAAAACCAGCTGCAAACGATGTTTTATGGCAATACAATTACAGGAGGGGTTTTCAACATCAATATGGCCTCGTCACAAAGTGCAATGGGTAGCCCCGAATCTGAACCTCCAAAGAAAAAGTTACGCCGAGTGATGTGCATTGAGTCAGACAGTGGAAGCAGCCAAGAAAATTGATCATGAACTTGTGAACAGTGAGTTGAACAGTAAGTCAGCTACGAAATGACTTTGAAAAACCTTTACGCTTACTTTTTTTCTAATACTTGCTATTACATCTTATAAAGTGCTTTTTTTTGCGAGCTCCTTATTAAATTTTTGGCATTGGACGTTTTTCTCGCTCTTTCTCTTACACTGGACATGAATAGAGAGAAACTATTAGTCTTCAAGTTGATGTCTAAAAATATTGTTGCTAATTAAGCTGGCTTTTTTTCAAAAATCTTAAAATTCTATGGGGCATTATTTTAGGATAGCCCTTTATTACATTGTAAAAGAAAGGAATATGTATTTCGTTCACGCATTTAAATAAAGGCCGTATACTTCTTCCATATTTTAGTTCTTACACGTTGTTCTACTTTTCACTACAAAAAAATATTAAAGTTAAATGGTTTGATTTCATTGGTGTTTATATAATAAACAGAACATTACATGGCCGCTTGAAGATACGAAATTTCTCTTCTCGTGTTGAAAAATATTTCACTCGTTCGCTGCGCTCACTCGTGAAATATTTTTCAACACTCGAAGAGAAATTTCGTATCTTCGCGCGGCCATGTAATATCCTCTATTTAATGTCTCATCTGATCAGATATAAAGTCATTGCACGTGACGTATTATCGATGTGGGCTTTTAATTGTTTTGAAATTGCGGCAATCTATTGTATTTGATTTAGAAAGTCTTTTCCATTGTCAAATATCCCAACCGAAAATAGACAATGAATAACTGAAAATGCACTGTGTAAATTGAACCAACAACACATTTTCATCGTCAATTAGCTAGCAAGGCGGGAAAAGTCTTTCACTTCACTAACATCAAAATTATTTACATTCACACTCGTGATTCTTTGTTACTCATAACTTTTTTTGACTTGCACCAACACGAATTTTCAAACCAAGTTCTCTCAATCTTCTCTATCCTGCCAAGAACCATATCCAGTTGACTACTGCGCCTCGCATTTTCTACATAATGTCTGATTCTACAACGCCATCTTTACCATATTTATTTTATATTTATTTTAGATTCTTCTTTTTTTAACCTCATGTTTCAACGCATTAACGAGATGGCTTTAAGAGCCCTTTGATTTGCCCCGGCCGCGGGGAGGACACGCGGCCGTATTGCAGCTAAAGATAAACATTTTTGTTTGGCGACCCGCCAAACGCACAAGGGGAAAAAACTGCGCTCCATTGTATGGTGAGCTCCGAACACAGATCACTCGGGAAGGGAGGGTGGGTCGCGAGCTTTTCACTGCGTGGTTTTCCGCCAAAAGATGCCAAATTAAGCAGGGAGCGGTTAATATATACCCGTTACACCAATGAGAGCCCCCGGAGGGTATTCCATATCCATTTGCACGAGACTACTGGCTTGCATGCATAATAAAGTATATTCAAATGACTTTGAATAGTACTATATTATTTCTGCCGCCATTGTTGTTGGATTAAGATATGGAGAGTGACACTCCGGCTACGTCACTCCCTTTCCTACGTTTGCTAACAGAAGGGGCTTGAAACCACCCGAAAATATATCCCCTTTCCAAACCTTAAAAATCCGAACCCGCTCCAAACACCCTTCCCTCCAAAAAAAAGGAGAAAAGACACACGCATTTGTATGCTAAGCCGCCTTATACTAAGACTACACTTTTTACAGTGACAACGAGAGAAACAGTCCCTCTTAGCCTAAGAGAGGCGGTATCAAGAAATGGTCTATTGTACCTGGTCAAATTCGCACATAAAGATTTAAACAATAGGCCTTTTGTTTTAAGTGATGCTGCCGGAACCACGCCGAAAAGTTCGAAGATGATCGTAAAAAATCTTCGGCTTAACAACCCGAGCGCGTGCATCTTTGTGTTCACGAATAACTCTTTCTGAAATAGACTCATAAAACTGGTTCGGTCTTAGATTTACACTTCCAGTTTAGTAGAATGTGCGCTCATACAAGCGCACTTTAGCGCAAAGGTGTGCCTTAGGGAGTTGCGATCTTTTGCCTCAAAACGCCAAGTGCATTTATGAATAAAGGTAAAAACGCATATCTACATAAACAATTATTTTTCGCGGCGTGAGATTTATACGCTTTCACCCCGGCACTAAAGACCGTAGTAAACCAAAAATCCCGACATAAAACGAGTTAACTACTTTGCTAGCTTGTTATCCGGGGAACTTAGATGCCAGTAGCCTCCCAAAATTGATTTCCAAGCAAGATGCCAATGAATAAAGCAACACGTTTACGTAACAATTATTTATGCGGCTACAAGATTTGAAAGGTTTGTAACTCGAACGAAGCGCATTTGAAACCTCAAAAAACACAACCAATGTGTTGTTGTTAGAGGAAGTCTCATGCCTCGCTGTTGTTAGCTCTGTCGTGTCAGTTATAGCCCTATACCACCCTCATGGGGGAGCTTGCCACTTTGCCACTTCGCCCGGCGCCGAGGGCGCGGCGGGAAAACTCACCAAGGAAAATAACGAGTCTGTTTATTTTTTTCCAAACTTTCTTCGATTTTGATAATCCCACATTTACAAAGACGATCTTAAAGTATATAGATTACATTAAAAAATCATATATATGACCATCGGCTTACAAAGACACGATATTTGATTATAGAAAAGGAACGTAACATAAGTTCTTATTCGACATAGCATTCTATAGTACAAATACGCATCAAAACGAGTGCAAATATGACACGTTATTACACTCTTCTGACCTCGCGCTAGGAAAAAGAGCTTCGAAAAGTTTAAGGGGAAGAATCATTGCCGTATAATAAACAACTTATTCAGCGAAAAACCGCGCGGTACGGCCGGGCATTTCCGCCGCTAGTAATTATTTCCTCTCGCCTAAAGGCTCAAAGAAACAAAAATCCACTCGCACAAATACCCGGTCGCACCACACAACTTCACGCTTAATATCTGAGGGTGGCAAAGGGGTTTTACGTGACGCGTGATTGCCCCAAAATTAGCCGCGTGATGCGTGATTGTGCCCAAATTAACGACGTGATGCGTGACCAGATAGCGTAGCGTATTGCGTGATTTGCTATTTTAGAAGCGCGTGACACTTGATTTACCTATTACATTTTCGTGATACGTGAATGCTTTCGACATTTTTGAAAAACAAGAAAGCTATCACTCAAAGGACTCAACGTAAATTGTCTAATTTAACATCTGTCTTGTCTTTTCTGTCTGTCCTTGACTTTTTATCTTCGTGGTTGGTCCAAAACTGAAATCCGGAAACAATAGACATTCATACTAGTTAATGTAATCAATATGTAACAGGACTTTTCAGTGCTATTTTGTTTCGACCGCGTGGCATTCCAGATTAAATACACTCGATCTTCTCGTTTAATGTTAGGCCTACGTTAATTTGTTACCATTTTAATGCCGGATCACTCCTTATTTGCGTGATTGGTTAAAACTTCTCTTCGTGATGCGTGATTTCATTTTAAAAATCGGCGTGATGCGTGATCGGTAGCCCCACTTTGCCACTCTCTTAATAACCTCTATTTATGACGCCTAATTAATAAACAATATACGTATTAGATGTCAATCTGCTTTGATGATTAAAATCGTTTCCTGAAACGTTTTCCATTATTCCTTTAACAAATAAATCTTATCCGAATTAAACACGAAGTTCCGGTATAAAAGGCTTAGCTCCTCCCCCATTTCACACCTTTTGGATGTGAAAAGCAAATTAAGACGTCTTTCAGTCAGAAAACGTGGTTAACTTCTATTAGCAAAATTCCTTTGAAATGACTCAATGAAGGTTTAATGTCTCTGCATCGTTCGACAGGTCCACATATACGATTGGCCTGTAACTGCAATAAAATTAAATAGATCGATTTCCTTCTTTAAAACCCCTATATGACAAAGCAATGTATCACAATGGGCGAGAGAGAGAGGCTTCTATAGTGAACGCACCAGGAGAAATTTCAACAGTATCGTATATTTCACGAAATCACCCTAACTTAACCATTAGTCAAATCACGTCCATATTTCAATATGCTAGTGGTTTCCAGAACATAAAGCACGAACCTGACATTGAAGACTCTGGATTACAACATACAATGGGCGAACGATGAAGAAATTTTCTTCGTTGTACCGAAGAACATATTCGTATAGATTGTCGGAATCCTCAATTTCTCTGAAGTTTGGCCGCCATACTACCAGTTGGTTATGCGCTTTCACCAGCTTAGCTTTAGAGCTTTATCGTGGTTTCGCAATCTATCACTAAAGACCACCATGGCCCCATGAATGCCCTTGTCTGGTTCCACAAAACTCGCATTAAGACCAAGGTAATGAATTCTTCAAAAACTTGGGGAGGGGTACCTAACACCAACCTACTAGGATATATCATTTCCGCAAGCAAAATTTCCTTTATAATGTTTATTGTCCCATAAATGGACACTCTTCTTGCATTCTTGTTTTTTTTTTCTTGTTTTTTTTTTTTTTCAATCCCTGCTTGACGTTTTTTTCTGAACTAATGGCTGTATGTGATATGTAACAAAGATTTCTAAAACATTTAGCACATTTGCTGCTTTAAACTCCGAGTGGTTCACATCACAGTTCTAAAGGGGCCCGATCCACCCAACTTCCCGTTTCATGGCATTGATGTTTTAGATCAGAGGCAATTTAAAACGTTTAAGTTGTAGAAATGAAACTCTTGCGGAATTCACAACCGATAAAACCGCTGTAGGGTCGCCATCAAACTGGAGCAGTTTAATTTCCAGACCGTTCATTTTATTCCTTTGACATTTTCTTGCATCCTAATGGCAATGGACAGTATTTTAACTGAAACTACAAAAATAATAGAGGGGAAGGGGGACATCCCGTATAATCCCACGCATGTTTAAGGAGAGAGAGCATAGTCCGTTGTTAAAAAAGCGGTTTTTCCTATCGTCCCTTTTGCAAATGACTTATTAAAACATTCAACTAGAGGTTCCCCTAAAAAAACCCCAACGTCGTATGTCAGGCTCTGTAGGTAAACCATCATTTCCAGGAACCTTATCCGATGGAAAGGAGTTAAGACCTAGGTGCATTCATCAAGGGTTATTAAGCTTACGGGCTGCTCCAGAAAAGAGATGAACATCAGGAGACTGGAGGGCAAAACACTAACGCCCACTGAGCCAGATGACAAAAAAGAGGCGAAATGAGTCAGGAAGAGAGGGACTCGGTTCTCCACTGGACTTCATGCAAATGCCTCAATGGAAAGAACTGTTTCCTGGCCGGGACTCCCGCCGAACTTAACCCGTCGGAGCTGTCGCTCTTTTGCTCTCGCGTTGAGCCACTAGAGGGCAAAACTGAGCAATCATTTCCATACTGGAACGCCGAGAGCGTTGGAGTGTTTGAAACGCTTTCGAGGAATAAAATAGCAAATAAACCAACGGGATTGACAAAGGATAAAGATTAGAACAAAAAGAGTAACTTACAACCCAGGGTTAAGGAGGGAGTCCCAGCCAGGAAACAGCGCTCCAACACGCCCGCGAACGGACAATACACGTGACACCCGATGAAACGGAATGTCCGTGCGGATTGCTGTTCCCAGCCGAAAATGATTGTGATCGAAAAAAGGAATAACAGGGAAAAACAAAAAACTTCAAAAAAGGACTACAGTTAATCATCGCTAACGCCCTTGCGAACGAAAACACTTTATTGGGCTTTGGGCTGAAATACCCCGCTAAGCAAAAAACAAGGCAGCCTATCAGACCAAGACAAAAATTAAAACGACCCGCCGTGTTTAAGGGCGCCGTTCATCCCATGGAGGACGCTTCACAGCAGGTGGGTTCTCCAGGTCTCTCTGCATCCTGAAACACCAATTCTGCGTGTGCACTAGGCAGTTGCAATAGAAGCAAACGCATCTGTTTTATAGGATGCTGCCTTGGGGTTTGAAGTTTTGCGCAGTTTTGACATCTCCAAGAGTCTTTCTCGTGTTTGGGGCCGTACACTTGGCCGTTTAGATTGATCTAAATGAGATCGATCTTAGATCGATCCAAGACCACCTCCCGAGGCGGTCGGAGAGCGAGCCCCCGGCCAAGCAGCATGGGTAACAACCCAAGACGGACTCAAGGAGTACATAATCCTTTAAAATCAAAGGCAGAAGCCGCCCAAACGACAAAAATAATTATCCGTAAACAATCCAAAAACTGATGAAAAAGCTCCACCACTTCCTCAAAAGAGTGGGGCCCGCATCCGTTCAGAGACTCGAGAGGCTCTCAATAAGCGGTCCTAAAGCCCACACAGAGCACAAAACGTTTTTGAAAAAAGGGCCTGAGGGCAATCAGAGACTCGAAACAAGCTCTCTATAAACGGACCTAAAGTCCGCAGAGCTACACAAAAACCTCTCTGACAAAAATCAAGAGCCCGAAGCCAATCAGAGACTTTAAACAAGCTCTCTATAAACGGACCTAAAGTCCACATAGCTACACAAAAACTACTCTGACAAGGGCCCGAAGCCAATCAGAGACTTTAAACAAGCTCTCTATAAACGGACCTAAAGTCCACAGAGCTAAACAAAAACTACTCTGACAAGGGCCCGAAGCCAATCAGAGACTTTAAACAAGCTCTCTATAAACGGAGCTAAAGTCCACAGAGCTACACAAAAACCTCTCTGACAAGGACCCGAAGCCAACCAGAGACTCGAAACAAGCTCTCTATAAACGGACCTAAAGTCCACAGAGCTACACAAAAACTATTCTGACAAGGGCCCGAAGCCAATCAGAGACTTGAAACAAGCTCTCTATAAACGGACCTAAAGTCCACAGAGCTACACAAAAACTATTCTGACAAGGGCCCGAAGCCAATCAGAGACTTGAAACAAGCTCTCTATAAACGGACCTAAAGTCCACAGAGCTACACAAAAACTACTCTGACAAGGGCCCAAAGCCAATCAGAGACTTGAAACAAGCTCTCTATAAACGGACCTAAAGTCCCCAGAGCTACACAAAAACTTCTCTGACAAGGGCCCGAAGCCAACCAGAGACTCGAAACAAGCTCTCTATAAACGGACCTAAAGTCAACAGAGCTACACGAAACCTCTCTGAAAAGGGCCCGAAGCCAATTAGAGACTCGAACATACTCTATATAAACGGACCTAAAGTCCACGAGCCACATTTCCAAACCTGAATAAACGCCCGAAAGTCGCTAGGAGACTTGACGGAAAAAACTCTGTATACATGTGTCAAAAGATCCACAGAATGAAAAAACCAACCACCAAAACGAGACACCGTGAAGTGAAACAGAAACATGACCACGGTTATTCTGAATTCCTTTGACGATCTAAACACACGTGCGCGAGACAAAGAGGCAAAGCATGTAAAACTAATAAAATCTTTGGGAACCGCGTTCTAGACTGAACCTAAACCGAGGACAAACCACGAGTCGACCAAGAGAAAACTAAAATAGCAACACAAGCAAAAGCTTTGAGGAGAAAACTTGCTTCTAGACGCGAAGGGCGACGGACGAAATCCCAACAAATGTGCTCGAAGAATTGAAATACGCTAAATAACACCAAGAAGAAAATAACAAACCAAATAACAAACCTCAACAGCGCCTTGTTGGGCCGGAGCCGGTGCGTTATTCTCTTGGATGGCCTGAGCAAATTGCCTCGTATCGGAACCGCGATATCTTGGTCGGCCGTGATCTGTGTTCCAGGTTGATGCAAACAACAAAAAGCGAGCTTTCCACTGCGTGGTTTTCCGCCAAAAGATGCCAAATTAAGCAGGGAGCGGTTAATATATACCCGTTACACCAATGAGAGCCCCCGGAGGGTACTCCATATCCATTTGCACGAGACTACTGGCTTGCATGCATAATAAAGTATATTCAAATGACTTTGAATAGTAAAATCACACATCAGTAGTTTTCATACACTAATGTTAATAGTAAAATCACACATCAGTAGTTTTCATACACTAATGTTAATAGTAAAATCACACATCAGTAGTTTTCATGTACTAATGTTAATAGTTAAATCACACATCAGTAATTTTCACGCACTAATGTTAATATTGGTAATTGAACTGAGTGGAGTGCAATTTGGTCTGAAATCATACGCGGGATTTCAAAATAAAACGAGCGCGATAGTGCGAGTTTGATTTGAAATCACAAGTATGATTTCAGACCAAAATTGCACAACACGAAGTTCAATTACCACTTAATTACATCCATTTTGAAATCCCCCAATATTGCACAGAAAAGTGTATAAATAAAAGATTTCAGCCTCTCCCACCCAGAATATGTTATATTTAAAACAATCCGAAAAAAAAAATGATGCGATTTAGAGTCCAAAATGGTGCAATTTGGAAATAAATTGCACCATTTTGGACCGAAAAAAAAAATGATGCGATTTAGAGTCCAAAATGGTGCAATTTGGAAATAAATTGCACCATTTTGGACCAATCAGATTCCAAGGATCACCAGTGATTTCAAAATGGATGTAATTAATAGTAAAAACACACATCAGTAGTTTTCATGCACTAATGTTAATAGTAAAAACACACATCAGTAGTTTTCATGCACTAATGTTAATAGTAAAATCACATATATGGAGCGGACTACCTAAATCTCTTAAATCGTTGAGGAAATCTCAATTCAAATCGAAAATCAAACAAATTCTTCTGGAGATTCTTTAGAAAACAGATGACTATATTGATGTTCCCCAAATACTTTGTGATATTAAACAAATGAAATTGTTATAATTTGCATATTTCATTTATTTCCCGTGTCTGCCACCAATATCATGAATGATTTTATCAAAGCTCTAAAATAATCTGTAACTCTACAGATCAGCTTCTGTAGTGTTATTTTGTCTAACCTTTATTATTTTCAATTACATTACTTTTCCCTGCCTCGAATAGCGTTTTTGCTAATTTGCAGGGTAACTGTATTTAAGTTTATATGTCTAATAAAGTTTTGTTTGTTGTTGTTGTTAAACTCATCAGTAGTTTCATGCACTTATGTAGTAATCGTTAACAAAACTGGACCATTATTTTTAAGTTTCCTTTGATACAAATGTCTTCTTGCTTTTCAAAGTCAAACTGCAATCTGGTGACATAACCCTTTTAAGAACATCACTTTTTAGAACTAAACAGATAAACATTTGGTAATGGTACACGCCAAAGTGCAAACAAACAAACTCTTATCGCCGGTTATTTAAACGAAGTCTAACTTAGACCACGGTTTTAGAAAATTAATGGACCTCCATATCTGTTTATAATTTGGTTATTTCAGGAAATAAATGTTTTTCTGGTCTGTGTTATATGCCTACTTGACAATGGTTAATGTAAATAGCGTTTTAAAAATATTAGGGTTGGCCTGATTGAAATGGGGTTAGACAGCGGTTTTGTTAAACACGGTCTAAACTTCGTTTAAATAACCGGCCCTAAGTGTTGCTTAAAGGGTCAGCATCCAAAGAAATAGTCGACAGGAGGAAGGTCGTTATTGATTTCTTCCAAACCCCTGGGTTTTTTTTACCTGTGCTTTTAATTGGCACATCAAATTTCACGAAAGTTTTACCCACAAATTCTAAACCTGCGAAAGTGAAAGGTGTCATTTGGTTTGATGTAAGTGCTTCAGGAGCGCTGTAAATCATATAAAACTAACTTTAACTGTTTGGTTTGATGAAAGTGCTTCAGGAGCGCTGTAAATCATTTAAAACTAACCTTGACTGTTTGGTTTGACGTAAGTGCTTCTGGAGCGCTGTAAATGGGGGCTCCTGGAGCCACAGTCATGGTATTCTGCATAAAGTTTGCGGTACCGTAATCTGAAACTTTGCCTCTCCATTGGTCACCCTGTCTCCATAGCAACACATTGGCACTACTGACATCTCGGTGAATGATGGGTTCAGGTTTTTTCTGGTGGAGGTAGTTCAGAGCTTGAGCGACATCCCGGGAAACTGTAAATATTTCTGTTTCGGAGAGTTGTTGTCGCCCCAACAAGGCCCGTAAACTTGTCTCCATGAGCTCGGTCACGAATAGGGGACTTTCTTCATCATTGGTTGCTCCGATAAATTGTAATAAAGAGGGGTAGCGGCATTTAGAAGCAATGTCCATTTCTCTCTCAAAAAGACGTATGTTATGAGGAGAAAGGATTAAATCATGGATTTGTTTCACAGCTACAGTACAGCCACAATATTTTCCCTCATAAACACTCCCCCATCCTCCCCTCCCGAGGCATCTGTTTGTCATCTGAATTTCATCTCGTGGAATAACCCAGTCACATGTTTCCTGGAGACGCTGTTCACTTATTGTTTGCTGCGCTGTTGCAAGACTTAACTGTAGTTCATTAACTTGCCGATCTTTTAACGCCAGCTGTCTTTGCAAGTTTTCTTCACGTTGTCTAATTTCCCTCATCTGCCTTTGCGAGTTTTCTTCACGTTGCCTCATCTCCCTCATCTGCCTTTGAGAGTTTTCTTCACTTTGTCTAATTTCCCTCATCTGCCTTTGCGAGTTTTCTTCACGTTGCCTCATCTCCCTCATCTGCCTTTGAGAGTTTTCTTCACGTTGTCTGACCTCCCTCAACTGCCTTTGCAAGTTTTCCTCGCGTTGTTGCATCTCCCTCAACTGCCTTTGCAAGTTTTCCTCGCATTGTTGCAACTCCCTCAACTGCCTTTGCAAGTTTTCTTCGCGTTGTTGCATTTCCCTCAACAGCATTTGCGAGTTTTCTTCGCGTTGTCTGACCTCCTTCAACTGCCATTGCAAGTTTACTTCCCCTGGTGCTTTTCGCCTTGGCATTGGCTTTGGCCTTAGCCTTCGGTCGCATTCTTGCATCTCCCTCAACGACCTTTGTAAGTTGTCTTCGCTTTGTCTTCGTATTACTTTTTCTGGTAAGGTTTCACAAAACAAAAGGAGTCAATAAAAATCACTCAGGTGAAAAAGCAAATTGATTACGTTTAAGTTTAAGCCGTATACATATACGTTGAGGAAAAGCACTGGAACTGCCCACTCCAGGAATTATTGGAGGCTAGGCACGAACAAGGGGTTATGGGATTGTTTTGTTGGAATGAACCGTAACGCATATAAAAGTTCGCAGGTTCCTCCTTTGCACAGATATTGGCGCGTTGTGACATTGCATTCATTTCAACTTTGAATCAAAAACCAGTTGCTCATATTGTTTTCAGTCCGCGACATAGCATGTCCAGTGTCCGAGCATTAATTTCTTTTTTGTACCCGTAAACCCAAGGAGAGCCCAGGAATCATAGCCCACGAAGCTAAGCTCAGACACTCCATAGTTTCTGGAAAAAAATATTGACGGGGATGCCCGTCGTACCTTCAAGGATTAGAAATACAGTTTTTGTTAATTTGAGGTTGTGCAGTTCAATACTCAAATGAACCTTACAGGGTACCCTTTAAGGTTAAAAGGGATAGGAATCTGAATCATTGCTTTTAACCATAACTCCCCCCATGAATGAGACCGCATTAATCGCCGATAAAGAATGTAAAACTTTTTTTAAAGGGGCAGTGTCCGGCGATTTTGACCTTTTTTGATCAAAGCCATGCTACAATACATTTACTTATTTACAAAATAATACTTTTGACACCATGAGAAAGAAATCAATCAATTCTTAAGAGAGGAAAAATCATAGTCTGTTCTAGCCAAAATAATACTATGATACCATGAGAAAGAAATCAATCAATTCTTAAGAGAGGAACAAATCATGGTCTCTTCTAGCCAAAATAATACTATGACACCATGACAGAGAAAGAAATCAATCGATTCTTAAGAGAGGAACAAATCATGGTCTGTTATAGCCAAAATAATAAAATGACACCATGACAGAGAAAGAAATCAATCAATTCTTAAGAGAGGAACAAATCATGGTCTGTTCTAGCCAAAATAATAAAATGACACCATGACAGAGAAAGAAATCAATCAATTCTTAAGAGAGGAACAAATCATGGTCTGTTCTGGCCAAAATAATACAATGACACCATGAGAAAGAAATCAATCAATTCTTAAGAGAGGAACAAATCATGGTCTGGTCTAACCAAAATAATACTATGACACCATGAGAAAGAAATCAATCGATTCTTAAGAGAGGAACAAATCATGGTCTGTTCTAGCCAAAATAATACTATGACAACATGAGAAAGAAATCAATCAATTCTTGAGAGAGGAACAAATCATGGTCTGTTCTAGCCAATTTTGGTAAAGAAAATGTGAGAACAACAACACGAAGTTCAATTACTAATTAATCACACTAATAACAACATTCGACATTAAAAAGTCTATGTAAACTGCATTCTACTTAAAACGTCAGGAATATTTTCAAACAGACAAAGCAATAAAGAACGCATTTAAGTGTGCCTGATTAACGCGCGCGCAACGTAAGCATCCAATTACAGCTATCCACTTGGATAACTGTTATGGACACCCACGTGACCGTGCGCTAATTACGTAAGAAATAGGCACCCGAATGACCAATTACAATCAATCAGGTGCACTTATATGCGTTTTTTTATTACTGTTTCTCTACGAAAATATCCCCGACGTTTTTATGTAATTTGATAGCGGTAATTGGACATCTACGTTGCACGAGCGTTAATTCGTGTTTTTCTCATGCTTTCAAACTGATAGAAAATACCCTTGACGTCTTGAATACAAAAAAGACCACACCGCCTTTTTATTCTCGAATTTTGTTATTTATGCGATTAATAATGGTAAAAGACTGATTGGAGTCCAATTCGATCTGTAAACACGACTGATTAACAAAACAGACGACCGCGTAGCGGAAGTGCGATTTGTAAAT
Organism: Cladopsammia gracilis; assembly: GCA_022457155.1. Classification (NCBI taxonomy): domain Eukaryota; kingdom Metazoa; phylum Cnidaria; class Anthozoa; order Scleractinia; family Dendrophylliidae; genus Cladopsammia; species Cladopsammia gracilis. The sequence goes on along the minus strand of JAJGOT010000168.1, from coordinate 397,384 downwards.
CACGAGTATGATTACACAGAATTGGACGACACGACGTCCTATTACCATTACAATTTCCGAGAAGAACTTCAAGAGAATAACTTGAATAAAGGCTTTTTATCAATCAAAAGTGTTAATACAATTTTATCACTGCAAAACAGGTATTGAAAAAGATCATGAAACTGTCCGATTGCAACTTTGCATATAAATAAGAAGAAAATACAGAGATTTATGAACCAATTACATTTGAGAAAATTGTAATTGTTACGATAAACTTGTAATTCAGTTGAACTCAACAACACACTCGGTCGCGTTTACTATTGCCTTTAGTGCACACTGTTAACCATTTGTTCATAAAAATGGCCCTTATCGTAGATGAGTACGCCACGCCAACTTATCAGCGGTTTCTCGCTTTCTTGACCCTATAGTCTCGTTTTGATGTTTACGAGAACCTCTGACGACGATGAGCGTAAACATCAAAACGAGACTATAGGGTCAAAAAAGCGAGAAACCGCTGATATGTTGGCGCGGCGTACTCATCTACGATAAGGGCCATTCAGACCATTCTCGTCCCCAGAGCCGCTTGGCCCTCTTAACCGCCGGAACCTGAGTACGAGAGCCAAGGGGCTCTGGGGACGCAGGATTTGATTGGCTAGAATCTAGGACTTCCGGTTGGTTCTGCTCATGCTCAGAGTTTTTTTCAAGATGGCGGACGTGCTCACGGTGCAAGAAAAGGCAGGATTCTGGCAGTCTCATTTCAGAAGTTGGACGTTTATCTTTCGCGAGGAGTAGTTAGATGTTATCGTTAACTTTCGGCAGTTTCTGAGTCGTGAATATGGTAACAATCGTCGTGATCAGATAGTTGGAGTATTTTTGGCTTATAAATACCTGCTGAATAAGCTTTAATACATCAGCTGACCTTTAAACTTATCATCAATTTATGGCTAGTCTCACCGATTCCGAGATTTTTGCATCCAGAAGTCAAGGTATAGATAATAATTTAAGACTACATTTAGAAATTTCTGGGCTATTCTAGGAATATGTTTGAAATGTGAAGGTGGATTTCAATCGAGTTTAATTAGAATTTAATGTATGTGCAGATACTGACTGAGATAGATTTATATGCAGGTGCTGACAATGATATGTAAATTATTTAATGTTACTTACGGCCACATATCAATGGTGTTTTAATACTCAAATCTTTGACTTCACTAATGACATCTTTTGGACATTTCAAACTTGTACAATATTTCCCTTTTGTACAAGCTTAGCCAGACATTTTGAAATCATCTATTAAAGACAGAACAGGGAAAAAATAAGGAGAATTAAAATTATCTCTTATGAAATGTTGAAAAAAGTGTTGTGGCTTTCTATGCAACTCGTCAAATAGAATCACTCTTAGCAGCTACATATGACTTCTTTGCTCAGGCAGAGCATTTCCACTGTTATTGCAAAGGTCAAGGGCGATCTACAAGTATCCCAAAAGTCAAAGAAGCTTGCAGGTGAATCAATCAGTGATATATTTTACTACTACTGAAATATGTCACTTCTTATCACTGTATTAAATTTGGCTGCTGAAGGCCATTGTTCTCTGTTTCTGTAAACAATTTATTTTTCGGCTTTAGATCATCTCATCAGCTCAGAGGGATTAGGGTGATTTAGATAAAAAAGATGTGTGCAGATGCAAAAGATACGAAGACTGATTGAGCTGCAGCATCTGTCTTCTTGGTTCCTTTGTGCATGCACTCGCTTCGCTCAACAGATTCTCCTTTTCCACAAACTCCATTCGAGCCTCTGCAGAGATCATGGGCTTTCCAGACAGATAACAAGATCCATCATCATCATTTTCAGATATTATTAAAGAAGCTTGTTAATATTTCATCCTCAAAAATCCTGTCAGTAAAAGTTTGTATATGAACTAATGCCAATGTTTTACCCCAGGGGGGTGCTTGGATCAACTTCCACTGCCAGGGTATTTGCTGCTGGCCTCTCAGAGCTCCTACTCCATTTTAGTATAAATCTACTAGCATTCTATCATGAATGCTGTTCTCTTATTGGCTATTCTACTCACTATCTAACCTGTTGTAGAAAGTGAGTATGTGCGGTTGTCAGTGGCAGTTGCTATTCAATAAAAGCTCATCAACTATCACGAGATAGAAATCTCAAGCTCATAATCCAATTATTAAATAGTCTATTCTGTGGCCAATTATTGACCCCATATTTGTCACTTTTGTGAAAATGTAAACTTTGTGATCCAAACTTAGTCACTTTGTTTTGAATCCTTCAAATCCATACTAGAATAAAAATACCCCCCACAAAAAAAGGAAATTGCCATAATTTTCTTACTCCAAAAATCCCAAAAATGTGCGACCCCATACTCTGTTGAAAATGTAACCCCATTATAGTCAATCCAGTTGTGAAAATACCACCCCATCCGGCAGAAGGGAAGTACTCCCCTCCTGTTGTGAATTTCGATCGTAATTCTCACGAACATAATTTTGTAGTTTTTTTGTTATTGTTTTGGACACCGTAAACGCGGCCAGGACTGGGCCACAAAACCGCGGAAGAACTGGGCCGAAGTTCTAACCAATTAAGAGGTGATAGAATTTTTCGAATCTGACTTAAAATCGAAATATATTGTAAATCGAATCAGTTACAACGATTCTCGAAGTTAATAGTAACAAAGTAGAAGATCAACTGAATGTATGTGGATAAGAATGACACAGAATTGTAAGTAGAAGATTGTTTAGTTCGTCTTGTAGTGCGTCTTAGGATTTGTAGATTTAAACTTGAGGGTTTAGATTCAAATCTGTGCAAGAATGTAACTAGTCATTTATTTTTTCCCTTTCACAGTTGACTAGCTTCAGTTGTCCAGCAATCTAGCTTCAGTTGTCTAGCGTTCTAGCTTCAGTTGACTAGCGATCCAGCTACGTACAGTCTAGCGACGATCTGGACAAATCTAGTGCAAAATAAAAATTCGTCTGGCATACATCAGTTCGTGTATCCTTCAATTTAAAGTAGCGACTCATCCCGAAGCCGCGAAACAGTCAAAATTCTACGACGCGAAGGTTACACCACTTGTTGTCAACCACTGTTTTCGAAGAACAGCATCTTGACACGACGACCGATCTTGAAGACAGCCCGATCATCCCTCAAGAAATACATCACGACAGTTTATTTTCGAAACAACCGACTGCCAACAAGCGAGCGACCGACCGTGTTCGAAAATAACTTCTCACCTCCGCGGATGAACAACAACTTCAATCGAAGCGAATCGTTTCATGGTAAAAGAACAGCACATTCCCAAGTATAATTCGTCGTTTAACAAAGCAAAATATCGAAGTGATCAGATCATTATCTATTTAAAGTTTCATCTCCCGTTCATCGCAGCGATCAATCCGTGGTTTGTCTCAGCTAACTGATTGAAATTTCCATAGTGAGATGTTCAGTGCGTGAAACCTTATTTACATAAAAGCGGGATAAAATGCCACCAAAAGCAGCGGATGTAAAAACGCTCACAGGAAAAATGGAAAACGGAATCGGAATTGTCTACGAGTTAATAGAAGAGTTTGAGGCAATCCTCTCAGTACAACCCGAACTTAAAAGACTCGAGGCAATATTCAATCAAGTTGAGACCAAGTACCGAAATGTCAAAAAACAACAAGAAACTATCTTAGACAAATTGGTGGAAGAAGGCACTTCGGCAGGAGACGAAGTAATGCTAGCCAACCGGAAAATCGGAGACAAGGTCAAAGCTGATTATCTCAAAATATCTCTCAAATACGCAGCATACCAAGCGGAACACAGCCCTCCGAAGCCTCCCGACCACACAGAAACCTTAAATGCGATGTCGTTTGCAGTTCAAAAGATGGCGGAAACGATGGGGTCGAAGCCAAGCGGCCTAGAACGATTGTCAGTTCCAACTTGGGATGGAAGGCGGAGAACATACCCGACCTGGAAAAAAGAATTTAACCACTGGATGACCAAATACGGACAAGATAACGACGAACAACTACAACGCTTCCGAAAAGCAATGCCTAAAAGTTCGTTCTGGACAGATCAGGTCAAGACCTGCAAGAACATCGACAAAGCCTGGGAAATCCTTGATGTTGAATTTGCCAACAAGAGAAAACTCATGGACGAACTTTTAACAGAACTGAACAACATCAAACAAGTCAAAAGAGACACAAAGTCGTTGTGCCACTACGCCACGACGATATCTGGTTACGTCAACGACATGGAAGACAATGACTGTTCTGTGTTAAATGCTTCAGAAGCTCCGTTTTTTATGTCACAACTCTTGTCTAAACTGGATTCAAGAGACAATGAAGATTTCGGAAGAGAAATGCAAAGAGCAGGAAAAGAAGAAAATGTTTCAAACCTCATAGTCTGGCTTCACGAAGAAGCAAGCCTTCGATCACGAGGAAAGCGGGACAGCGTCAGCTATAATGAAGATCGAAGTCCCCGAGGAGCCAATCCAAGAAAGTCGGATACTCACGCCTCTGATATAGAATCATGTCCACTTGGTTGCAAAACAATGCACCTTCTGGCTGCTTGTCTATTGTATCAGAAGCTTACAGTCAACGAAAAATGGGAAGTAGTCAAAGAAAACAGAAGATGTCGCAAATGTCTGAGATCTCATCATACAAACACTTGTAGTAAACCCGACGGCAGTACCTGCGATAAATGCAAAAGAAATCATCACCGTTCACTTAACAACGAAACACTCAATTCAAATTTAAACCCAGATGCACCACCTTTTCGCAAGCAAGGCCAACCAAGCAACCAACCCATCTTTCCTACAGCTGAAAACTACAACATCCAAGAAAATGTTGCTGATCGGAAAAGACAACTAAAAGCTACAATTGGTTTATGCCCTGTTCAAAAGGTCAAAGTCAAGAACGCAAACGGGACATTTACGCAGTTACTCGCAATGTTAGATTCTGGATCTAACACAAGCCTACTCTCCAAGAACGCAGCGAAACGACTGGGTTTGACCGGGTCAGAAACACACCTGACTATGAATCTGGCCGGCGGGGAGAAGAAATCTGAAGTCTCGGAAGTAATCAACATCACCGTTGCTTCACCCACAGAAGAGGATGTTATGAAAACGTTCCAAGTATACACTATTAAGAAGCTTTGTAGTAGCGCAAAAACAATTTCAAGAGAATCCGTCGAATGTTACCTTCACCTTAAGAAAATTTCGGACAAATTGCACCTCACGGGTGGTGTCATTGATCTTCTCATCGGTAATGATTTCGTCGATGCCTTTGTTGATGTCCACACTGTGTCTGGAGAACCAGGAGAACCGATCGCGAAAAGAAATTGCTTTGGTTGGTATATCTTAGGACAGTTTGACCCAAACACAATGAACAGGTCTGGAATCCAATCGGTAGAAGTCGGAACAGTAAGCATCGTGGAAGACATTAAAAGACTGATTCATCAAGATCTGTTGGGAGTCAAACCTACGGAACTTTGCACATGCAGTGATAACGTGTTACGTGAGAACAAGTTCGTGAAGTCTCTTTCGGATTCGACTACGTTGGTTGACGGAAGAATTCAAGTGAAAATGCCCTGGAGCGAGAGAGGACCCCCGAAACACAGCAACTACAGCATTGCACTAAGAAGAATGTACTCCGCTGAAAAGTCTTTTCAGAAGAAAGAATGTTTCAAAGTCGTGGATGAAGAAGTCCAAAAGCTGTTGGATCAGGGATTCGTAATCAAAGTTCCGCCGGAACAAGTTGATCACAGCAAACCTGAATGGTACCTACCACTACAAGCCGTTTTCACACCAGAGAGAACCACAAAAGTCAGACTTGTATTTGATTCGTTGTCAAAAGGTCACGATGGTCTCTCCTTAAACGATCGTCTCGAGAAGGGACCAAACTACATCAATAGCCTCCCCAACGTGTTGACGGCATGGCGGTGGGATGAGGTGGCATACACTGGAGACGTTCGAAAAATGTTCAACCAAATCCTGGTACACCCCGATGACCAAGTTTATCACAGGTTCTTGTGGAGAAGCAAGCCAAGCGATCCACCTTCTGTCTATCAGTGGCTGAGATTGAACTTTGGCGATAAACCAGCACCAGACATTGCTACCAACTCAATTAACGTCTTAGCGAAAGCATCACAAGCTCAATTCCCCGAAGCAGCAAAAGAACTAAAAGAGCATGTGTATGTGGATGACATTGGTGGGTCCAAAGAAACCTCGGAAGAAGCAAAGAAAATAACGAAAGACATTGACACTATCCTCGGGAAAGGCCAATTCCAAATCAAGGCGTGGCATTCTAACAGCAAAGAGATCGACCAGTCCAAGGGTGAACGGTTCATAGATCTACTCGGGCATAGATGGGACAAACAAGCAGACAAGTTTTCCTTCAAGAAAGCCGAGATTAGCGGTCTGTTAGATCATTTGTCGAAACGAAGTTGCCTAAGTCTCCTTGCCCAACTCTGGGACCCTATTGGTCTTGTCTCGCCTGTCACGATTAAACTCAGAATCGACTTACAAGAGCTTTGGAGTTCGGGGTACAACTGGGACGAAATTCTACCCGACAGCGTCAAGCATAAGTGGATGGAGAATGTGCAGTCCTTAAATCATCTCCTGACCTTTGAGTTTGACCGGAAGCTGAAACCAAGCACTGCAGTGGGAGCACCGCAAATTCATGGATTTTCAGATGGTGGCGAGCAAGCGTATGGTGCAGTTCTCTTCCTCCGCTGGGAACTAACCGATGGATGCTACTGTTGTGTTCCTATCATGATCAAACCATTCGTAGCTCCCCTGAAGAAGAAAACGGTCCCGAGACTTGAACTTCTGGGAAGTTTAACCCTCGTAAGGATGTACGACACATGCCGAAAAGCACTGGAGTTCGCAAACATACAAGACTGCAAAAAGACCTTCTGGGTGGATTCGTCAACCGTTCTGTCATGGATCAGGACTCCACCGCGAGAGTTCAGACCTTTTGTGTCAGCAAGAGTGGCCGAAATTCAAGAAACCGTGGGAGTGGAAGAATTTCGCTATATCAGATCAAAGAGTAACCCAGCCGACGCCCTTACAAGAGGAATCGAATCTGATCGACTCATGGAATGGTTAGAGGGCCCTTCATTCCTGCAAATGGCTGAGGTCGAATGGCCCGAATTTGAAAATGATTCTCAAAGTACCTACAGTGAGGATCCAGCAACCTTAAAGGAGAAGAAACCTCTAGAGAGTAAAAAGGTCAACAAAACAGCCTCCGCAGACGTTTTTGCAAGCTCAGCGCCCGACGACACTGAGGATAATCCTATTCTAAGTCATTTGCTGAATACTTGCAGTTCTTTCCCGAAGATAAGAAGAACTATGGCGTATGTTCGCCGTTTTGTTCAGAACGCAAGGAAGAAGAACGTTAAGTCAGGACCCATTTCCGTTCAAGAACTAAAGGAGTCAGAAGTTCAACTTTTCAAGTGGAGTCAAGTCCGCCTGGATATCTCGACCATTGACAAGAAATTGATCCCAAAATCAGATCAAAAAGGACTTCTACGAGCTCATGGACGACTCGAAGACGTCCGAACTCTCCCGGAAGAAATGAGAAATCCTATTCTTCTGCCACGAGACCAGCAACTCGTGAAGTTGCTCCTCCGTTATTTACATGAGAAGCGCGGTCATTGCGGCTACAAGAGCCTAATGCACGAGGCAAGAAGGAGGTATTGGATCATTGGACTCCGCAAAATGTCTAAAGACCTCACCTCGAAGTGCGTCACTTGCAAGAAATTGCGAAAGAAACCACTCAATCAACTGATGGGTCAAATTCCAAGTCTTCGAGTGGCAGCAGGATTTCCGGCTTTTGCAAACACTGCCATTGATATGTTTGGTCCACTACAAATAAGACTAAACAGGAAGACGCTGAAAGAAGCACAGGTCGTCATCTTTACATGCATGACAAGCAGAGCAGTACACTTGGAACTCGTAACGGACAGAACGACAGATGCATTCTTGATGGCATTTCGACGATTTGCAAGTTTACGCGGACATCCAAACGTTTGCTGGTCAGACTGTGGAACTAATTTCGTGGGTGCACAAGATTACCTTAAGGAAGTAATGAAGCTTTGGGATATCCCCAAGATTCAGAGTGTTCTGTCAGAGGATTACAGTTGCGACTTCAAATGGCTGTGGAATACGCCACGCGCAAGCCATCAGAATGGTGTCGTAGAAACTCTGATCAAGTCCGTGAGACAAGCGTTAAATTCCACTTGCAAGAATCAAGTCTACACTGAAGAACAATGGAGAACTATCCTAGCTGAAGTGACGCACTTGATTAATAGTAGACCCCTGTATCCGAGCTCTGATGACATCTGGGAGAGTCCGCCTATCACACCGAACGAAATCCTCATTGGCCAACATAATCCACCACCCCAGCCAGAGCCTGAGGACAAGATCAATCCAAGACACCTTCACAGAAGTACACAAACCCGAATTACAGAATTCTGGACCTGCTGGATGAAGTATTTCGCATCAAATCTGTTGCCGCGGAACAAATGGTTCCACAAGCGCGGGAACATCCAAGTTGGGGATTTAGTGCTTGAAATTGATCCAAAACACAGAAGATGCCAGTGGAAGATGGCCATAGTTATCACGACATATCCAGGAAATGATGGACTCGTCAGGAAAGTGCGGATCAAGACCCAACAGGGAGAATATGACAGACCTGTCCACAAACTTTGCTTGATTGCGACAAACCAGGAACTCAAGAACAATGAACTTTTTGCATGCAGCAAAACTTAAAGTAATTAGTCGTTGCTCAATTAGGTCCGAGCCCTAATTTCCGCACTGGGGCCGAGTGAATTTCGATCGTAATTCTCACGAACATAATTTTGTAGTTTTTTTTTGTTATTGTTTTGGACACCGTAAACGCGGCCAGGACTGGGCCACAAAACCGCGGAAGAACTGGGCCGAAGTTCTAACCAATTAAGAGGTGATAGAATTTTTCGAATCTGACTTAAAATCGAAATATATTGTAAATCGAATCAGTTACAACGATTCTCGAAGTTAATAGTAACAAAGTAGAAGATCAACTGAATGTATGTGGATAAGAATGACACAGAATTGTAAGTAGAAGATTGTTTAGTTCGTCTTGTAGTGCGTCTTAGGATTTGTAGATTTAAACTTGAGGGTTTAGATTCAAATCTGTGCAAGAATGTAACTAGTCATTTATTTTTTCCCTTTCACAGTTGACTAGCTTCAGTTGTCCAGCAATCTAGCTTCAGTTGTCTAGCGTTCTAGCTTCAGTTGACTAGCGATCCAGCTACGTACAGTCTAGCGACGATCTGGACAAATCTAGTGCAAAATAAAAATTCGTCTGGCATACATCAGTTCGTGTATCCTTCAATTTAAAGTAGCGACTCATCCCGAAGCCGCGAAACACCTCCCCCAGGCAACCTACCAGGAACTGGAAATCATCTATCTGTTCTTGTGCCACATGATGTAGCACTGTCATAATGATTTCAGAGGTGGATCCAGGATTTTTTTTATGGGGGCGGGCTACGGGTATTTGCCTAGGTCAATAAAATTTTTCATTGTTGCAATTAAAAAGAAAACTGTTATAACCGAAGGTCTAAAGGACCCCCCCCCCCCCCCGCCTCCCCCCACTGTATCCACCCCTGGATTTAAAAAAAAAAATTAAAGAGGCATATGTTTCGGAGTGAACTTGCATATTTAAATTCAGATGACATCCTAGTAAAGCATGTCTTTTATTGGTGCCAGTATGAGATTAGTAAGCCTCATCACCTGAATTTGGGCCAGGCATGGAGGGTATCCATGTACAACCGTGTTAGCAGTTTCACAAATAATTTGTCAATGAGGAAATACTTAGTGTGCTGGATGCTTAAAGCACCATTAAAAAACGGCTGAGCTTTATTATTCTAAGAAAAAAAGCAAGGGTAGTTGGTACACCAACAACCATCTTGTCCTCATTACCAAACAAGGGTATTTTACAGGGATCCAGGGGGAGGGTCGGGGGAGTCTGGATCCGCCCCCCTCCCCTACCAGACCTGTGTCTCCCATATGGTTCTTAAAAATAACAGAATAAAATTGTTTTATACCTAGTTGTTTCACTTCCACCAATTGACTGATTGTCAAGTTTTTGACTTAACAAACGCTTTTCAAGTCTCAGGAATGTTGGAAGTGGCGTTTTAGAGGGTAAAATCAGAAAAGTTTTCCGAAGGGCATGCACCCAGACCCCCCTTTAAGAAATTCCTGGATCCGTCCCTGTTTTAAACTATTTTCTCCCAAACACATACATGTATGGCCCACGTAGACAGTTTCTGTAGCAGAAAGCAAGTTGGCAGATAGCTGCACCACATGTCCTGATCAGCATTCTGTTAGCATGTTACAAACAGTCAGTTACTGGAATAGATGTGCAGGGAAAGGCAAGGAAACTGAGAAAAGAGTACTTGCAATGGATTTTCTTTGCATACTACCAGACATAACCAGACACATTTCCATGATCACAAAGTAGGGTTCAAGTCGTTCAAGTATGTGCAATTTACTCTTTCACATTCAAACTTGGTTTCAAGGGCACTTAGGATATACTTGGAAGCCCTAGTGTGAAGCCATGGAATATGATAACTGCCCAAATTATATTTTCCATAAAAAATAAACAATAAAAAATTTGCAATATATGGATCACTTTGTTATAAAAAATAACAAATTAATTAGAAAAGTGAAGCGAACCATCAGATCGTTTATTTCACCTTCGTAATAATACAGTGGAATTAAAGAGTCACAAGACAGTCCATCCCTGATCATGATGGTTAAGGAATGTTATCTAAAAAATATTCAGTGGCGCCTCTATTAAGCGGTCACCCTAGCTCAGGGAATAGCCAACTGACAAATCTGATAAAATGCAGTGCAGTACACATCGTTTATAAAGACTATAAAGGAATGTAATGAAATCGTGAAGCCAGATATAATACCCATAAATAAACAGCTACACGTAATATACTGGAATTCAAAAAGGGTGACAAATTTTATCACGAAATGTGGATTTTGGTAGAAATAATCCAGTACCTTTGATTGCACATGCCACAGTTAGTAAACCAGACCTGCGATGCAGCTGCTTGTTACTCGTCGTTAACCGTTAACTGCTGCATGCTCAGGCGATTCATTAATATGTTCTGATCCACAAAATAGTTTCTCCGGACACTGGCTGTAATTGATAATCCCTGGTGGGACGGTGAAGTTTTGTTGACGTGACCATCCTCCGATCGAACTTCTTGCTCTAATTAACAAAATCTAGCATTTGAAATACGCAGTCTTTGTCGTTGAAAATCATCATAGTGATTCCCAAGTATACGCGTTCCAAGCCAATACCTTCTGACAGTTTAAAGGCAAGTTACATTTGCGATTTCTTGGCCGAATTCTGCAACTCGATTTTCCCGGCAACTAATCCAGATTTTTTACTTCCGTTTTAGATTTTATTGTTTTGAAACTGGCCAATCAAATCCTGCGTCCCCAGAGCCCCTTGGCTCTCGTACTCAGGTTCCGGCGGTTAAGAGGGCCAAGCGGCTCTGGGGACGAGAATGCATTCAGACTTGTACGGACTTGTACCCATGCCCTTACAATACCGGTCAGTATCACGATTCTTAGAAACTTTAGTCTGCTTTTGAGACGTCAATACATACACCTTATTCAATGGTTTAACAGATAATACGCGCGATATTTTACGAGAAATCAGTAAAATATCCACAAGACAGTATAACCTGTTAAACCATCGAATAAGGGATTTATTATTCGACTAAAATTTTTTATTCACAATAACTTGCGTCTTTAAACCGGGACACTAAGGTCTAACACGGCAATCTACTGTGTAACACGGCAATCTACTGTGTAACACGGCAATCTACTGTGTAACACGCAATCTACTGTGTAACACGCTCGGATATTTTTCGTGTTCTATTTTCCTTATAAGGTAAAATGATGTCACAGTCGAATAATACAAAGTTGTATCACGATTTTCAGATACTTTTGTCTGCTTTTGAGACGTCAATATAAAGTTTCATTTTCCACCTAGCTCGGTTTTCTTTGTTCTTTTCAGGGGAATATATCACATAACCCCGTTCATTACAGTGTCTGAAAAGCTGGGTGCGGCTTTGATTGTAACAGGGGAGAGGCGGGGCTGAAAACAATAGCTGATAACAGTAACAAAACAAAGGATTATATATTCCCCTCAACATATTCCACCCAACATATTCCCCTCGACATATTCCCCTCGCCTTAGTCCCCTCGACTTATTCCCCTCATAATAGAATAACACAAACGGGAAGACAAAATAGGGCGTAACAAGGAAAACGCTCTAGCTAGCATCGGTCAATATTTTTTGTTTACAAAAAAAGACAACTTCATCAATCATATTCCTACGTAATTAACTTGCCGGTCGCGACCAAAAAGCGAAATGTTAATAACATTATTCGATGGTATCGTACCTCGATTCAGGTTTCGGATCTTCAATAATGTATGACGCCTCGTTTTTAACCCGTGAATATACGCGCATGCGTAATGAACGGGTTATCGGTAACGGCGACAGATATGCAAATGAGTCACTCACTCGCTCACTCCTTCCATCAGCTGTAAACTTAGTGACGTAATGCTTTGTTACGAATGCGTTTTGTAACAAGAACAGCGTGAATCCAGCGATAACAATAACTAAATTGGTGTAAACGAATATCAACAACAATAAGCTTAAAGATGTTTCGCATTTGGAGTCATTAATGCAACGTTAAAATCGATCTGAAAGGAATTTTCAACTGAGACACGCGTTTTGATGGTTATCTACCTTCAAGTAATAAGATTTATCCTATTTCAAGTCAGTGGTCACGGTGGTCAAGTGATCTAAAGCGCGGACTTACAACCGAAAGGCCCAGGTTTGAATCTCGCTCGGTGTTTTTTCTTTTCTTTCTTTTTCGGACGGAATATTATGAAAGTGATGTACTGTATTTTTATTTTTTGCGTTTGTCAAAAAGCCTTACGTTTAATTTAAAAAAATATATATTGAACCGTGACAGAGTGAAAACATAGCTTACCGCAATATTGCGTTGCGCGTTAGCATTTCAAATTCACGGGTTGGCTCTAAGGAGCCTTTGATTACGCTATGTTTCTGCCGCTTTCCCTTGGAAAACACACCGCAACCACTCCATTGATCTTCGAAAGAGGAAGGCGGGCAGTTGGGCCATGGCGAGACCACGAGTACTGTTCATACATTTTCTTCTCTCTCTCCTTCTACTCATAACGAAGCAACGTGCTCAATGTAAATTTGACAAAAGCAAAACATGTTTGCCGTCTCGCTTCGTAATGTGCCGTGATTCCAATGCGGCCTTGCGGAATCATGCTTTTTTGCATTTGAATTGAACGGAATGTTACTCTCCGAAAAATTAATAGTTTCTTTGTTTTAGAAAACCTCACAAGGTGGAAAATAAGCATGTTATTGACCAGTCCCTCGGGGATATGTGGTCAATAACCCTTACGTATTGCCGTCTCAAAAACCAGCCTGTAATTAATCAAAACTGAAATTTCCCGCGGCTTTTTACTGGGTTCCTCGCGTTCACAACCAAAATAGCAAATAACACTGTTTATTTTTTTCTCAGAGCGCGAGCGGGCGGAATTCTGCGAATCTTGCAATATGATTGGTTCCGGGAGCGGGCGGAAATTTACGATCTTGCCCGCTCACTCAACGATTCCGCCCGGGTTGCGTAGTTGCATGATTCACGATAATTTGTGACTCCGTTGTTTTAAGCTTGTGAGCCCTGGTATTATTGAATTTTCTCGTCAAATATGAACCCAGACGAAAGCTACCAAAGCGAAAGCGAATTTTATTAGCTAGATAAAATATTTAACGACATAAATGAAGAAAACAATGAAGAAAACCAGCAAAGTTTCACCATGCATGGCTGACATCGGCTGACAAAGATCCGAAAACACGCTAAAGATCCTAACGCTTCAACGAGGTATCAAAAAGACTCAATGAAGAATGAGAGATTACACTAAGTGGATAGAGAAATCAGCCGTAAAATTAAAGGCCAATGCTATTCCTCGAAAAGGCGAGTACAAGTTTGGATTTTATGACTTGTTGATTTTATAGTTTGTTCGAAGTTTGTTGTTGTCTTTTTGCAAAGCGACATTTGTCGCTTAAAAAATTACCGTCTTTACCTTATACCGTCTTCCATATATGAGTGTTTTTAATGTGCGCGCCGTCGTCAACTGACGTTCCCGTTCTCGACGAAAGCGACCTCGTGTAAGAAGGCATGAAAATGACGCAGTCTAGTTCGCTCGTGCCCAGCACTCTCTCTCCGGACCGTCTGAGAATCACGCCAACTGGTTGGACAATATTTCAACGGGGTGTTCAGAAAACAAGTCACGTGACCAGAAAACAAACACCAAGAGTGCATTCAGTGCAAAATCTGTGGTACGGATTTGTTGAAATTTACGTTACTAAAAAAACTATGACGTCACAAAAACTGAATGACGTGATAGGTTCTTCTTTCATAACTACCTCCGACAGATCAAACTTTGCCAAAATTAAGTCAGGAAACTAAGGGAACTCAATATATGACGGTTACAAGTCACCCATAGCAACCATTTTTGTGGAGTCTCCCCCTTTGTCTCCCCCCTTAAGTATACTTTGATGGGTCAGCACTCATAAAAATTCCCAATCATCGACAAAGAAATTATGGTTATTGTACTGACGTCACTAGTTACTATAGCAACGGTACTCCGTTGAAAAAACCCTTGGTTTTAGACAAATGCTCAAAAAACGAACTCAGTGAACCCATTTTTTTATTATTGAGTAATGATAAAGTTAAAAAAAATCTAAGAAGCAGTTTCAGTGCCACCTTAAAATTTAAACTGATCATTACTCAATAATAATAAAATAAGGTCACCAAGCTCGTTTTTGAGTTGTAAACACTTAAAGCTAAAATCAAGGGTGTTTTCATCGAGTTATACTGTTGCTATGGTAATAAGTGACATTCACTTCCAGGGGTATTTACATTCCAAAATCTATATTTTTATAGAAAATAGAGCTGAAGGGGCAAACCAAGTTACCGGGCCATGGAGGACAGGAAGCCTTGTTTCTTCCAAACAAAACTTTATTAATGTGTGAAGTCAATACAGCAAGGACACTTGAACCGTGAACACTTTTTCTTTTTTTTTAGTTTATTTTTGCTTTTTTTTAGTTTATTTTGGCTTTTTTTCTGAACTAGCCAATCACAACCACGATTCGAAACAATGGCCAAGACATTTTTTCTGCCTTTTTTCGCGGTTTTTATCAAAGTAGCCAATCACCACCTTGATTGAAAGAAAGGCTTGGATATTTTTTTAAGATTTTTTTGGTGTGCGGTAAATGTTTTTTTGGAATGCTCGCATCAACAAAAAGTCAAAAGCAAGAGACATTTGACATTTTTGGTACGCCTTAATTGGAAAAAGTTTGGATTTCATGGCGGGAAAAAAATCGTTCAGGCATCGGAGCCAGTTAGCCACGAGAAATGGCCTACGCTCCAGCAAACTGTGCTGGTAAGTACAACTTTAACACCAAAGAGATGCTTTCGTGTAATTGTATACTGTTTTGGGAAACAAAATGATGTTCTCTTTACTCTGTATCATTTATTTGAAATTCTAGTTGAGTGTAATCTCAGAATAAATCAGCAGCAAGGAATCTACGACAATGGAAGAGCATTGCCGCAAATTTATCGAGAGAGAATACTCGATCTCCATCACCAAGGGTTTTCTTATAGACAAATTTCTGACGCTGCGCGAGTTAGCATTGGCTATATACACAAAGTTGTTCAAAACTATGGTGTTAACAACACGTCTCTTCATCCGGCGCGACAATTACCTGATCGACATTTTATTACACAAGATGTTGCAGATTACATTGAATCGGAGAAATTATGTAAACCCAGTATATATACACATCCGAGCTTCAACAACGCTTTTGAACAAAGCACCACAGGCAATCAGGAATCTTATTAATTTACGCTCATTTAAATACAATCTCAGACGCCAAGAATATGTTTTATTTTTACCTAAAGTTAACACTACTAAATACGGACTGAAATCATGGAGTTATTTTGCAGCTAAGAAATGGAATGAACTATCAAATGACATTAGAACAAAAGTGGGCACCGATGAAATTGTAAATAGAATTAAATCGTTAAATTTCGGAGATAAGTAAATTTGTAATATTAGTTTTAATTAGCATTTTGACTGCGGCGGTAATATTGTAATAATAGTTTTAATTAGTATTTAATCAGTGGTTTTATCTGATGTATTGTTATATTAGTGTTGTTTAATTGTTAGGTTTTAACTAGTTATTAGGTGGAATACCTGTAAACTAGCTTTTAAGCTAAGAGTATATCCACATTAAATAAAGTATGTATGTATGTATGTATGTATGTATGTATGTATGTATGTATGTATGTATGTATGTATGTATGTATGTATGTATGTATGTATGTATGTATGTATGTATGTATGTATGTATGTATGTATGTATGTATGTATGTATGTATGTATGTATGTATGTATGTATGTATGTATGTATGGAGTTTCGCCACCTACAAATTTGCCATCCCAAAGTGCAATAAAAAAGTGTGTTCGGGAGGATTGTAAGATGACTAGGAAAAAGCTGACTCAAGTACCGACGGAGTCGTTGTCAGACGTAAACATCAACTATAAAGATTATTTCCTTGATCGAATTGCGCAATTAGACTGCACTACTCTTCACTTTTTCGATGAATGTGGTGTAAACGTTATTTCAGGAAATCGTGTATATGGTAATTCGTATCTCGGCGAACGCGCCATTGAATTCCAGCGCTACGCTTCCAACGCAAACTGCACGCTAAACCTGCTTCACTCAATACAAGGAGTCGATTACTTTAACATTTTATTGGGCCCTTCTAACGGTATGGAAATGCTTAATTTTTTTGACGAGGCTTTAGCAGTAGAAAGGGCAGATGGTTCACCAAATCTAGAGCTAGGCGACTGTGTAGTTATGGATAACTGTGGATTTCACCACGGACACGTAGTCGAACCGTTGCTAAGGGATATTTTTCAAGAGCATGGCATAAATCTTCTCTTCCAGCCTGCGTACTCTCCGCATCTGAATACCTGCGAATTTTGCTTTAACCAGGTAAAATGCTTCCTTAAACAAAATACAATGCTCACTGTAAATGAGACCGAAATAGCAATTGGCGAAGCTGTATCCAAAATAGATGCGTCAAATTCAGTGGCTTATTTTAGGAAATGTGCAGAGGAGGTTGGACACCAGTCACGTACAAATTTTGACCAATGATTTTCGTCGCACAACTTGTTCATGGCGGAAGGCTGAAACATATTCCAAAGCGTCAGTAGGTGGCAGTAATTTCGCGATTTTATCCTTCTTTTGAACGTTATTGTTCTGGAACTCGTCCTGTGGCTTGATGTGATGTGAAACCTTGCGTTGGTGAAAGATTTTTAAAGGTAAGTTTATTTTTATGGCATTTTCTGTCATGTTTTGACGAGCGAACGAACGGTGGTTGTTCATTTATTTCCTGTGGTGTGTGGTGTTTTTAAATGGGTTTTTCTCGCGATTCATACCTTTATTTGCTTTACTTTTTACATCTCTTTAAAGAATAATTAATAAAGTTCAATTTTATGTCGGCGCCCCCGTTCGCCCCCGCAACCGTTTTTGAGATATCTTAAGTTGAAACTTGTGATATATGGGCGAGACGAAGAGAAAATGGCGCAAGGTGTCACTTTTTTTTCGGGGTCCACGTGAAATCACTTAACCCTTAGATGTTACAATAATATGCCCTGTAATGAGTTATATGAGTTTTATATATCTTAACCATTATTCTAACTCATTTCTGGTGTTATTTGGCGTAGATTTTGTCATGAGCAACCGCTAAGGGCTTATATGTTTGTTATTGTTTTCTTTTCATGGAGTGGCTTCCTAATGAAGTCTATTCTTTTTCTAGGTTCAACAGCAAAATGTGGAGCCATTCAGTCTGCTCTTTTTCCTGAAAACAGCAGCCAAACAAGAATTACATTTTTATTGCTTGGCCCAAAATATTGGGGCTTGAGGCATGCATGCAGTGAGGGTTTTGGTCTGTCATTATCATATGTCTTGTAAAGCCCAGCTGTAAGCAAAAATCCAAAGCTCTTGAGACCCACAAATTATTGGGTTGAGAACGTACTGTGAATTATTGTCATTGAGTAAAAGCCTCCATATTGTCAGTTGTTTCATATTTTAGCAGATAATCATCAATATATAAATAAAATTATAAACGTTAACTTGTATAGACAAAATGCATCAATGATTTAATCAGTCTGTTAAATATATTTATTTGTTGATAAATAATAATTGTCTATACCGATATTTGATGGATTGTACTCTAGCAGTAGCCTGCTAGAAATGCACAGCAGCCCCGGGTTGCTTACTTTTGTCTTCAGTTGACAATAAAAACTTATTACATACTTAAGTTCTGCATGGTGGCATAGAACATACCTGCCAAGTCTCATGCCTGCGAGTCCAAAACTCCAATCTCATACCAACTCATGCCTATGGAGCAGTTTTAAACTCCTGACTTACAGATTTGAGCTATCAGCCTTAACTGATCACATGATCCAATTAAAAATATAGTTATGTTAATGAAAATTTAGCACTTTTTGTAGGTTTTTGTCATTCTGAACATTATGATTACAGCTGGATATTATAAAACGTAGGACTGAGGTCCATAGAAACTTCTGAATTCTTCAGAACATCTTTGGACATCTTCAGAATAGATCGGGTTGTCTTTGAATTTGGTCTGGTCGCCTTCGGAAATCCTGGCACACCGACAAAGAAAATCTCAAATAACCTTCATAGTTGGGGCAAATTTAGGCTCACTGGATATTTGTTGGAGCTTTTGTATCACTTATGAATTGCTATAATTATTTTGATTACTATTAATTGTTTTCTATTAAAATATCAATGGGCTCCCGATCAACTCCATTTAACTATGGTGTGCAGGGGCATAGCTAGGATTTTTCAAAGGGGGTGTCACACTGTCACACCCAGGGTACTTACCAGATGGTCATGTTGACATCCACTCTGTGTTTTACTAAAATTATCTCACAAAAGGGGGGGGGGGGAGGGGGTCACAGGCACCCCAGGACCCCCCAGCTATGTCCCTGGGTATTCCTTGATTATCAAGGATGGCAAGGGTGGAGGGGGGAGGGGGGGGGGTGGGGCAGTAAGCCAGCAGGTGAAATTTCTGTTTCCCATTTCTGTACCGACTTCTCAAAAGGCTTCATTTACTTTTTTAATTACCCAATAAAACCATGAAGTAGGATGGGGAAGCTTGTAGTGAAAACAGTTCTGCTTCAAAATAGAAACAATTCAACACTTCTTTCCTTGCTTCACCACTTCTTTCCTTGCTCCACCACTAATTGGCATTTAAATTTTGAGGGAATTGTTTACATAAATACCTCATTAAGAATTATCTGTCTGTTAGGAAAGTTGTTAGTTAAAATTATTGGAACAACTACGTACAGTTTGCTCCCTTTCAGCAACCATTCTCTATTGTTGTACTTTGACTCTCATAAGCAACCATGGTTGCTTATGACATAGGCAATTGCACATTTGTTATAAATTACCTAAGACTTGTGCTCAAGTGAAAGAACATATAGTTGTTCTCATGTGCACAGTCCTGATTGTTGTGCTCTGATTACATTCCAAGAAAGAGGGCCCAAAGAAAAAATGGTTCCTTAGTACCTTGAATTGTTTTGCCACAAACTCAGAGTAGAGTGCCAAAACATTCTGCATTTTCATTTTCAAGCCCAGAAGTTTTAATTCCTTTTTGCCTGAGGTCCTCCTAATCACAATTTTCTACCAGGTCTTTATGGCCAGAATGGGATTTCTTTCTACAGCTAGGTGGTTCTTGTTCAGATGCAAAAATATATGTTAGTCACTGCTTTATTTCCATTACTGGGCTTTTAAATCATGTTTTTCTCCTGAAGTTTTAACAAGGAATAATATGTGATATTATATAAAAAAAAGTCAACAGTTGTCAGATTTGTAATGGTCGATGGGACCGAAATCTGTTTTTGTTTAAAACTTATTATTCAGATTTCGTTGATTATTTGTTGTTTCACATGATTTTACAGTTTTATTATTTATTTATCCTTATAATTTATGTATTTATACTTCGTAACAACACAAATCCAGCACTACCAGCATTCAGTACAACAAAATTTCCTTCGTGTATTTCAAAATTATAACATTCTAAAATTAAACTCATGATCAAGAAGACTATAAAATGCAAAGATCGATTGTTGTGGTTACCAACCTTGGTAATTCCGTGATTTAAGCTTATAGCTTTCGTTACAAAATATTCCTCGGTTGGAATTCCTCATGCAGCCTTGCTTTAATAAGTCTTTCAATCGATCAACGCGGCATAAAACCCTGCTCGATTTGTGCTTGTTGTGGCTCAAATTTGTAGTCGGTGCACGAGTAAGTCTTTCGATCGGCGTAGAATGATGCCTCAAGTTATTCAGTTGTGAAAATAAATGGTATCTATACGAGAGTAATCGCATAACCTTCAATTTAGGCCGATTTTTGCTTCCATAGCGGCTAAAAGTCTGAAAATCTGCAGTTCCTCGAGGTCCTCACAGCTCGAAGGTTCACTTGAAACTGAACGAGAGTCGCTCAAAACGAAAATTCATCCCATGATGCCTTTAGGCCCGTGTCCAACCTCCTCTGGGAAATGTGGTTACTTGTGAAGCGTGACATAATTGACAGCTTATATCCAGATCTTTTACATGCAAGCTATTTATAGCTTTGTGGTGGGAACAGACTCGAGTGATGGCGAAATCGGTGGACGCTTCACAGCGGAGTTCATCAGAGGTTTACAAATGGTTACAATCTTTATCTCCAGGCCTTTAACTTGAGCGTCTATCTCCTCAATTTGAAAGTAGAGGATTTAGATCAAGAAGATCGCTTGCGTATGTAAAACCCGAGGACTTGGATGCGTTCTTTCCATCTCCAGACAAGTTACTGTTAGCAGAGAGGCGTGTGTTAGAAGCCGAACTAGATAACATACGAAAGGGAACTTATCCACGGTCGACAGGTCTTGAACCGAAAAAATTAGACTTGACTCAGAATTTGGACAGCAACGTTAACACTAACTTTTTCGCTGAGACATCTGCGTCAAGCAACTATTGCGGATGGATAAGCCCGCCTTCGTCGACACGTTCTAGTTGCCAGTCGGAATCAACGCAACCGCAAACACAGAGCTCCCTTGACCGAAGAGCGCTCGAGCATTCAGAAAATCTGCAAACACTAGTTGTGCAGATAGAAAGTGCCAAAGAACAGCTGGAGAAAAAGAGAAAAGAAATGGAGGAATTCCCCGATGTTTATGATCGACGCAGGAAGGTATGTGCCACATGTCACAACTCAGGCCATAACAAAACTAAGTGCTTAAACAATCCATGCACAGATGCGAACTTAAGCAAGTTGAAAGACAAGCACCCAGAGCTTCAAAATGAAATCCGAACCTTGCAGCGCGACCTCAAGGAACTTGAGCAGAAATATGGTAAAGTCAAGAACGAAAACGACGTTTTTCTGGCTGCACGTCAATGCGCGAAATCTAGTTTCTTCGCCGTAATGAGGCCGCGATTGAAATGCCAGAACCCTGCTAAGTACATCGATCGCGGTGCATTAGATAGTAAATAAAACTTTAGATTGGAGGCTCCCCAACATAATTGAGGAATATAAGCGAGGAAATGTGTATCCGTACCAGCAAAACATGGCGTCTGTAACAGTCGAGACACAAAGTCCACCGCAGTTGTACGATTTCAGTGCATCAACTTGACACTTCTTGGCCATATTTGCCCGACTCTAATCGCCAGTAACTTACCGATTGTAAAGTTGTTTAGATCATTGTTTGCCCGTTCAGGATGTTGTGTTGTAAGATTTTATTTACATTTGTAATACTAGCTCTTTGATTTCGCCGAAATAAACATGTTGTGTTTCATGAAGTACTTGGAATTTGTTTCAGAACCCGTAATTTAATTTCCCTGGTAAATATTTTGCTATTGTAGATACAGAGAAAAATGTCCAAGCGTTCCTTTGAATCATTGTGGTGATTGGCTACTTTGATAAAAACCGCGGAAAAAAGCAGAAAAAAATGTCTTGGCCATCGTTTCGAATCGTGGTTGTGATTGGCTAGTTCAGAAAAAAAGCCAAAATAAACTAAAAAAAAGCAAAAATAAACTTAAAAAAAAGCAAAAGTGTTCACGGTTCAAGTGTCCTTGCTGTAAAAGAAGCACAAGTGGTATTAATTATTAATATTAATCAAAGCTTTTTGCTCTGAAGTCAACTCAGGATCATATGTCACATCTACACCAGCTTGAAATGGTTTTATGTAACAGTTTCTTGGCAATTTTGAAATGCATTCTATTCGTGGACAGAAGAAGAACATTCTTTTTATCCATGTCAAATGAATACTTCTGTATGGACCCTCTGTACTTGCTTGGAGAGCACCAAATGAAATTATGTACTTGCAAGTTGCACATTTTGCTTCTTTGCGTGTTTTCTTGATGTCGATGTGAAAAACTTGATTATCTGTGCTGCATTTGCTGACATCTGTCACCGGAACACGGTGCGGAAATGCCTCAATTACTTTTGCCCATTTTGCATTGGAGAACTTGCGCTGCTCAAACTGCTCAAACTGCTCAAAATTAAAGATTTTATACAACAGCCACACTAAATGGTGACATTTTTTTCTGCATCCTGGGCTCGAGCAAGTAGTGTTCTCCTTGGAGAAAGTAACATTTTGTAAGTATCCCATAGTATCTAACATACAGAATTCAAAAGAAGTCATGTCACTTTTATATTCAAGAATATCCATAGATACTCCTTCAACTGACTTTTCGAAGAATTTCAACTGCTTCTTAGTGGCCAAATTGTTTTCTTGGGTTGGTGGTTTTTGAGTATTGCTATTTTTCTTTCTTTTGTCAGACCTGTGACTGTCCCTTGTGTTGACTCTAAAATCGCCTTGTGCCATTCCAAAACTCTGCATTGGATTAGACTGTGCTAATAATGATTCTGCATTAGCTGCTACAAATTGAACTGCATCAGAAGATGCTTGCTGATCTTGAAACAAGTTTTGTTCCTGCTGTTCCTCACGATCTGCTATTGAGGGCCCACGCCCCACCGTTTTAAGGCCAATTTGTTGGCGCTTAATTTCAGCAGCTTCTAAAATCGCTGATGAACATTCTGTTGTTACAACATCAAGGAGTCTTTTGTGATAACTAGAAGCGCTGATAGATTTTGAATTTGCGACTTCTGCAGATGACGCAGAACTCGATGCATCTGTTTTGCACCAGCGCTGCCACCTTAGCCTTCTCCTCCACCACCAATTCTTGAAATTTGTCATCTTCTTTTTATCGGTTGCCTTTGTTGCAATAAGTTTATCTAGGGCTTTCTCAGCTACGTCTACCTGGATAGAGGTGGGGGCATTCATTGCATCAGACATAATCTTTGTAAACAATGTCTTATCAGATGCATCCCTGAAGTACTTTTGGTGGCGATGGATGTCTTCCTTAACATGATAAGTATCTGATATTGTTCTGTCTTTGACATCGTTGCCTTTGGCCTTGCAAAGGCCACTCCAGAGGGCACCACCCTCATCCCCAACATAGGCATGGGAATCCAAGCCACGCCCTCTGAAATCTTCTGGATTGTGGCCATGCTCTTCAGCCACACGAGGTAAAATTTTGTTAACTGCTTCATCAAATGAAGAAACCATCTTTGCAACGTTATCCGAATTCTCGCCAGGCTTTGGGGCAAACATACTGACAAGCTTAACGTTTCTTCGTATTAGAGGATAATAGGTTGTCATTTCAACCTCTGAGTAGTTTTTTGCATGGCTTTCGCATCCAATCAGCAGCTTCTTTTGAGGCATCAAGCTGTCAAAAAGGCATTAAAATGACTGAATGGACTGAACACAATAAAGAATGGAAAATTGCAATAGTTCAGTCAACTATCCACATATTGACAAACAAATTATCACATTAAAGTGCAAATGAATAATTTATGACACGAGAACCCCTAGCTTACCTTCAACGGGGTTCCCTTAAAAATGCTCACTCCAGGATTATATTCTTCTGGGCTATCATGGTGAAACTGAGGTGCATTACGATGCTTTTCAGTACCTGACAATGATATTAATAATCAGCTAATGGTATGATAACTGTCAAGTATATCAAGGAACATCACAAATGCAAAGCATTACACTGTATAACATGTCGTGAACTGTTCTGCATAAATAGGGGATTGTGTTTATACTGGTGTTAAAAAAAATTCACTGCATCTGGTGTAAATGGCCTTTAAAAGCAATTAAAATGTTTTGGTGTGCTGGACCATACAAACTCTAAGAGCCATACAACAAATTTTAACAATTTCAGGCTGATTTCTCACTAAGCACCCGGTAAATAAGAACATGATCAGCCTGAATCCTGAAATTAGTGTTCTTATATGCGGGTTTTTACTGTATTATCAAATCACAAGGATAGCAACAACAAGTTTGATCCAAAAAACAAGACAAAAGATCTCTAAAGAAACATAAAAAGTACAACACTTACTAGTTGCTTTAGATATTTGGGGAGCATCATTTCTGGGCCGCAGAAGCATGTAGTGGTCACCAGTATATGCCAAGAAAATTTTAGTAAATGTTTGGCCAGATGGATTTCTCACAATTTCTAATCTCTAACAATTAATAATCACAGCGAAAGGTCAAAATTAGATGGACAAAGCTACTACTGGTAATGTAGTATGAAGATAGGGAACTGGATACCCAGAGTTATTCAATTTTAAACAGAATACAAAATGACTTACCCCTTCCCAGTCAATAATGTGCATCTCCAATGCAAATAATTCTGCCGCAGAAAGAATGGCAATATGTGTTGTCATTTCATTACGCAGAGCTTCCACAGCCTGAACCCATGATGATGGCCTCTTCCCAAGCCTAGGGAAGTCTGCATCAGACAAGTACTGAAACAAATCCTTTTCTTCAACTTCACCATCCTATGAATAAAAACATTCCAATTTGTAAGAATACAGATTATGTAATTTCAGAGGTGATTATAAGAAATCAGGCATTCTGATTGGTCGAGAATTTATGCATATGTCACTATATTCACCCGGCCCAAGTTGATTATAGCATTTCAAGCCTTGGTCACTTAGCCACGCAATGCAGACAAGTAAACAGGGTGGAATGAAATTATCGTTTTTTCCAAAAGCATCATTTTTTTCATACTGCTCTTCATTTTACTGCCACAATTGGTAGTTAAGTTGATTTGCAATCAATGTATTAGGCTATAGTGAACTGGAATACATTCATTCAAGCAAGTTCTTGTAGCGTGTGTTTTCTCTGTGTTTCTTTCAATATTTTGTAGTCAATAATCTCCTCTGAAATTATACTAAAACAATTATTCGCCACAGGCTCAGTGAATCAAGGCAAATATTCCCCTTCACTTTGTTTCAGGGAATATTCGCCCTGGTTCACTTCGCCTTCAGCGAATAATTGTTAAATATTAAAGGGGTGAGGCTGATGGTCGAGTTTCAAACCTTCTGGTAAACTCACTAATGCATCAGTCAATTCCACCAGTGCCCATCCCCCCAGGCTAACCCCGGGGCATTAGCATTTTGTTGGCAAATTCCCCAGGGTGGGGACCGCATGAGCTGGCAAATGCCCCGCCTCCGGGATCGTATAAAAACTAATAGATAATATGAAAATTGCACAGGCAACGTTCTCTTTGGAGAATTGTGACATTTTGAAAGATATTCATAACTTTTTACGTCTATAACTTGCGTATTAAATAGAGATAACTCATTTAAATTCGCAAAACGAAGCACAAAGTCAACTCTGCGTTCGTAAACAATGTAACAATTTATGACAGATATTGTCGTAGTCCAACCTTCTACTAAAAGACTAGAAACAAACGAACATGAATGCATTGTTTTGCGCACATGTTACTTCTTCTGATAGCGTACAATTTTTTAAATCAGTGTGGATAGATTCATACCTTGTTTAAACAGGAAATAACTTGGTTGGAAATCATGAACGATTCGAGCATTTCCACCACATGGTCTTCGGACATTCCCAAGGACGTCGCTAAACAGCGATAGAAGCATCGGTTTTTGACCACCGGTGGATCAAAATGTAAGGTAAGGCCTCTTTTGCTGGCCTCAACAAGGGTTTGCAATCGTCTGTTTGACATCTGTTTAGTATGGAAATGATATACAGCTAGTTGATTTATATGTATGCAAATGCATTCAAATTAGAAGCCATAAATAAAACTTTAATATCGTATCGGTTGTTAAAAGTTGTATTGAACATAATACAATAAAAACACGTACCTTAACAAAAGGATGGCAACGATTAAGACAGATAGCAGACAAAAATCTCTTCCCGATTATCAAAATGGCGTAGACCACGCGTACGGTATGGCGCGTTTTCAGGGTCAAAATTAAATATGTATAACTTCTGCCTGTTGACTTTCTAAATAAAATCTTTTTATGCATTACTACTTTTAAAAACACGTCGTTCTTTGTAAAGTAACTTTTGAAACAAGTTTACAGGCTCGTGCCGACTTTTAAACCCGCTGCTTCTCTCGTTTCATATTTGTAAAGCCGTATGATGTCACGCAACACTCCATGATTTGCGAACACTCCATGATGACTTGCGAACACTCAATGACTTGCGAACGCTCAATGACTTGCGAAACACTTTTCGCCAGGCGTTCCTTGTCCTACTTGATCACGTGATCGATAAAACTCACGTTTCAAAAAGCTGACAGTCTCTCGATCTCGATTACGGTTGCACGTCTTCAATTTTTAATGGATTCAAACGTTCTCAGAGAGTGCGCTCAGCGCCTCATTGAAACTGCTGAGCGAATTACAAATTCTTCATCGACTAATGCTGCCGCGTCTATTACGACAACATCAACTGAAACGCGGCCGAGTACGAGTACGCCAAATCTGACAACTACCTTTATACCCGACTATCTATGATTTTTTGACAGTGCTCCGTCCCGCTGCGACGCACGATATTACATCTGACAGAACGCATGTGGTACAACACTACTACACGAGGATCACACTTTTGTTGTACAAGATACATAAATAATGTCTTATTTATTGAGGCATTTGCGAGACCACCTCTGTACAACTCTACAAGAGCTATCCAGTTTGTGTCAAACAGTACCGTACATACACAGAAATCACAAAAGTCTTCTGAAGAAACACGACAATACAACGTCGGATCGAAAGTACAACAATCCTATTGGCTCAATTACAAGAGCCAATAAGAAAACAAAATATTCGATCCTCCCCAGGAATACAAAAGCGACAGACATTTCATTTAAACTGAATGGTTTCATATCATTCTACGAGACCTTTATACATGGTCGCAACTGACGAGGTTCGTCAAAGAACCGACACCCGAGTCATTAAATTGTGTTCATTCCTTGCTTAAGGAAAGGACTCAAGAATTCACTAGCATCCGTAAGATTTACAAAACAGCAACAACCGTGTAGGAGTTTAATTTTGCGGGAGTTAATTTTTGCGGATTTCCTTCGATCCGCAAAAAAAACTCCCGCAGATAAAAACTCCCGCAAAATTTTCCTCCGCAGAAATATACGCCCGCAGAAAAATTAGTAAATCTTGTTTTACAGTGAACATATTGCTCTCATAACTCCGAGGCGACCGGCACAACAGTCATCTGCATTCCCGATTCAACTACAGACACGTCCTCAAAAGAACAAGTGTTAATCGACTGATACGTTTTTACACTGAAGAACGTACAATAATTCACTCAGGTTTTCTCGTTGTATGTTATGTTGGCGCTAGAACAGCAACCGTAACTATGGGAACTATAGAAACCTCCGGTGAGAGGAAGTAAAATTACAATTTAATACCGATACTGCCTTGAATTTTATTTATACTTGACCAGGAATCCGCAATCAGTCGGCAATCCGCAAAATTTTCCTCGTACACGGTATGCTGCAGATTATCTGTTGAATGCCAAATCAAGCGCTATTACAAAGCAACGGAGGCTTTATCCTAGCTCCACTGAGACACACTTCTCAACTACAGAACTAACTTAGGAGCTAAAAATTATTGCAAGAATCATGATTTCACTGCAGTGGAATTATAGACTACGGCTTTTTGAGAGTCGGATCAAAGACGCCTATATCGATGATGCCGGAAACACCATCTCTCGAGTCTTGCACGCCGTATACTTTAGACAGACATTAAATCGCACTTTCAAAGCGATAACAAACTTTAGCCGATAAGCATTTATCTTGCAACAAAAATGAGCCAAAGAAACCACAATGTATGCCAATAGAGCTAGCACCGAATAACGGCATAAAGAAATAAAATAATTCTAACGGCTCTGGACAGCATGAATCCTAGCCTCCTATCAATCTGAGAGATAATCCGCCGAGATCAAAAGGTTTATATCATCGAAGAGAACAAATTCTTAACTGTGATCTAAAGGCACGATCCTCTCTGAAGTCTTACTGGGAAAGCTTTATACTTTAGGCTTTTAAAATACTTTTTTGCGACGCGTGGAAGTCGTGTTTAGCCTGTCCTTTTTTATACCACTAAATTGACGCCATGTTTTTACACAAAAAGTCGGTCCTAGATCCCTGTGGATCCTTGATCACATGATCAAGTAGGACAAGAAACGCCTGGCGAAAAGTGTTCGCAAGTCATTGAGCGTTCGCAAGTCATTGAGTGTTCGCAAGTCATCATGGAGTGTTCGCAAATCATGAAGTGTTGCGTGACATCATACGGCTTTACAAATATGAAACGAGAGAAGTAGCGGGTTTAAAAGTCGGCACGAGCCTACAAACTTCTTTCATAAGTAATCTTACAAAGAACGACGTGTTTTTAAAAGTAAGGTAAAGTCGCGCTCGAGCCACAAATGGCCCATACGGCCGGAGCTTAACCCGGTTTCTGTAGCATGAAGCATCTAGGAATATTGCTACTCCCCCCTGGATGGGATGCTAGTCCATCGCAGGGTTACCCCAGCATTTTATCGCCGGTACCCATTTATACACCTGGGTGGAGAGAGACAGTGTGGAGTAAAGTTTCTTGTCTAAGGAAACAACACGACGGCAGAGACCAGGCTCGAACCACCGACCTTCCGGTTGAAAGTCCGACGCGCTAACCACTACACCACCGTGCCGCCCAAAGTAGTAATGCATAAAAAGATTTTATTTAGAAAGTCAAAAGGCAGAAGTTACACATATCTAATTTTGACCCTGAAAGCGCGCCATACGTACGAACCAAGGAGAAGGGACGACGTGACGCGACGTGACGTGACGCGACGCGACGTGACGTGACGCGACGTGACGTGACGCGACGTGACGTGACGCGACGTGACGTGACGCGACGTGCCTCGCATTTTCTGCATGCCTCGCGTGTCTGCCTCGCATGCCTCGCATGCCTCGCATGGCTCGCATGGCTCGCTGGCTCGCACATTGTGCATCCCCAAGGTGACAAAGTTATCAACATTTTTGCCCAACACTGACGTCTCAAAAGCAGGCAAAAGTATCTGAGAATCGTGATACCAATGTAGTATTCCTGTCTTGAAATTACAATTATTTTACAGCACTATGCTCCTGAAATTAAAGCCAGCTGGAGACCTCATCACCAATGAACTCATAGATTGCTCCAAATAAGCTCTTTTTTATCACAGATACTGGTTATTGTGTACAAAACTTACTTCTGTATTTATCTGTTTGAGCAAATGGCCTCAACACTAAGTCAGCTGTTACGTTTTGGTAAAACCTGAACCATTAACTGACAAGTGAAGCATTACTGATTTCCTGAAACCAAAAAATCTCTTTTGTGCTGGTGGCGTAAGGTTAAAGGAAAAGTAATAAGCTGAATTCTTATTTTTGTCTTTTGCTCAAACAAATAAATTATTATTAATAAGTTTCTTACATGATTAAACCAGTATCTGTGCCAAAATAAAGGTCATTTGGAGCAATTTAGATTTCAAGGCTAAATAGTCACTTATGATAGATTTTGCATAAACCATTCAATTATGAGGTAATGGGATTTGCATTGTTCGTCAGATTGGTTACCTTATTCAGCGGGATCGTTACACCTATAAATGCCATTTTCTCGCTACCTGAGATTGGTTTTATGGCATTATGTCGTTAACTCTAAAAATTCCATTATAGGTTTGTAAATGAATGTTATGTAAGGCTTTGTGAATTCTTAGGTGATTTTAGGTGTGCGAGAGGAAAAAAAGCTCCAATTAAAAGAGCCAACCCATGAAAAAGGAAAGGCTAACGCGTAACGGAATATTGCGGTAAGCTTATGTTTTCACACTGACACGGTTTAATATTTTTTTAAAATTAAACGTAGGGATTTTTGACAAACGCAAAAAAAAAAAAAAGTTCATCACTTTCATAATGTCCAGTCCGAAAAAAAAGGGTCCTGAGCGTGACTTGAACTCGCTCCTTTCAACTGTCATTCCCGGCACTATAAAGCCTAAACCTCAAACCACTCGACCACTTGTAGATTCATAGGTAGCATAAGTAGATACGCATCAAAACGCGTTTCTCAGTTAAAAAATTCTTTTTAGATCGATTTTAATGTGGCATTTAAAAGACATATTCATTTACAACAAATTAATTATTGTTATCGCTGGATTCACGTTGTTCTTGTTACAAAACACATTCGTAACAAAGCATTACGTCACAAAGTTTACAGCTGAGTGATGGAACGAGCGAGCGAGAGAGTGAGTGAGTGGATAAGCCACCGTTACCGATAACCCGTTCATAACGCTTGCGCGTATTCGCGGGTTAAAAAAAGAGGTGAGAAGATTTGTGAAATTAGATTTAATGAAGTTTTAAAAGTAGAATATGAAGTTTATAATCAGTAGATGGCCATCAAAACAGTTCGCCATCAACCTGGGGTGCTTTCATGTGGGTGTCAACCGTTTGTTGCTGTTTCAAAAGTAATTTACTTCCTTCAATCCCTTCCTTGAAAACTTTTACAATTTCATTCAAATTCAGATGTAATTCTATCCACCTTAATAATGTGCTACAAAGCACAACAATATATGTAAGATAAAACAATATTGCTTATTAGAGACAAACTGAATATCATACACGCACTAATGTACTGAGAAATTCAACCCAAAAAAGTTTCTTTCAAGTATCTAACCTGCAAAGCTGGTGTATTTGGGAGGCGAACGAGTGCAGACTGAGGCGAGTCAAAAGATGCGACCAAGGCCAGCCTCCGACGTTGTGCAAAACCAAAATGGCGACCAAACACTCAAATCAGCACTCACCCACTAAAACAAAAAATACCTGCACTGCAGGCTACCAAGTATCCATTATTGTACATTGTGCAAAACCAAAATGGCGACCAAACACTCAAATCAGCACTCGCCACCAAAACAAAAAACACCTGCACTGCAGGCTACCAAGTATCCATTATTGTACACTGCAGGCTACCAAGTATCCATTATTGCACATTGTGCAAAACCAAAATGGCGACCAAACACTCAAATCAGCACTCGCCCACTAAAACAAAAAACACCTGCACTGCAGGCTACCATGTATCCATTATTGTACATTGTAATCTGAACAAACTAATTTACTTCACACGCTTACCTTTGATGACAGCAGGCAGTGCATCAAGGAACTGCTGAATCTGAGATTGCTCGGCACCTTTTAGATGCACGGTTTCATGAGGATCGGGTACAGAATGTCGATGTCGCATTTCACTAAATGTAATTGAATTATCGGTGACTGTAATTGAACTGTCATCCATAAAAATGAACTGAAACAGAAGAAATGAGAAATTAATTATTATAAGTAAATTTGACAGTTACTGCGAAAAATGCCAAAAAAAACCCATTTCAATTGCCATCCCACTTCACTTCTAAGCTAGGATCCATTACCGGTCTAGCAACAACATAATAACTGTTACTAAAAATGTGGTTGTTGTTCATCGTGGTGTGTAAGATAGGTAAACGCTTTTTTTCGTTTGTCTCGCGATGGAGTCACTTAAAGATGTTGATCGCGACGTTTCGACTGCTATTACTGCTAGTCTTCATCAGGCGATGAGGTCGATTGGTTACGTGTCGCTTATGTAGCACGTTGGCTTGTTGCTATTGGTGCATTTCGATCCTGATTATTATTCCGAAAAGATGTTGTTCCCTCTCCGGTCCGATTTGATATCGGTCGGCTGTTATGCTTCTTGATTGTAGGCAATCAGGATCGAAATGCACCAATAGCAACAAGCCAACGTGCTACATAAGCGACACGTAACCAATCGACCTCATCGCCTGATGAAGACTAGCAGTAATAGCAGTCGAAACGTCGCGATCAACATCTTTAAGTGACTCCATCGTGAGACAAACGAAAAAAAGCGTTTACCTAACATAATAATTGTACCTACTATCAACAAATAAACATAGATATAAGTCGCAACCCTTTTCTCCATCCTCGTCTCTTGCAAGTTGTGCTTACATCTTTTTTAATAGTCATGAAGCATAGAACATAATCTAATATAATTGTTTTTATTTTCTTTATTAATTATCATTAAAATTATACAAAAGTGCTTGCAACATTTAAACTGATTATGCCAATAGAGAAGTCAGCCCAAACTAGCTTTACACCAGGCTTCACAATGAATGAAGAAATAAACGGTGTCAAACACCGGTTATGCCTGAGGGGATGATCATACTTGGAATTGACTTTAACATACATAATGCCTGCATGGGAACTTACTACAAAATACAGGACCACTTTTGAGGGACCACATAGTAAATGTTACCTTCAGCCTAATTATAGCCGTATATTAACTCAAAAACGTCCGTTGATTTTTTCATGCGGCACTTATTTGAAAGTGGTATTACTTCTCTTTTATAAATTATAAAAAAAAGATAACAAAAACAAATCTTAAAGTCACTGTCTATTATACACTTCTCATTTTCTTTCCTTTACACCCTTCAAGTGCCACTCTAGAGTTGTAAGTCACTGTCTATTATACACTCCTCATTTTCTTTCCTTTACACCCTTCAAGTAAGTGCCACTCTAGAGTTGTAAGTCACTGTCTATTATACACTTCTCATTTTCTTTCCTTTACACCCTTCAAGTAAGTGCCACTCTAGAGTTGTAAGTCACTGCCTATTATACACTCCTCATTTTCTTTCCTTTACACCCTTCAAGTAAGTGCCACTCTAGAGTTGTAAGTCACTGTCTATTATACACTTCTCGTTTTCTTTCCTTTACACCCTTCAAGTAAGTGCCACTCTAGAGTTGTAAGTCACTGTCTATTATACACTTCTCATTTTCTTTCCTTTACACCCTTCAAGTAAGTGCCACTCTAGAGTTGTAAGTCACTGTCTATTATACACTTCTCATTTTCTTTCCTTTACACCCTTCAAGTAAGTGCCACTCTAGAGTTGTAAGTCACTGTCTATTATACACTCCTCATTTTCTTTCCTTTACACCCTTCAAGTAAGTGCCACTCTAGAGTTGCAAGTCACTGTCTATTATACACTTCTTGTTTTCTTTCCTTTACACCCTTCAAGTAAGTGCCACTCTAGAGTTGTAAGTCACTGTGTATTATACACTTCTCGTTTTCTTTCATTTACACCCTTCAAGTAAGTGCCACTCTAGAGTTGTAAGTCACTGTCTATTATACACTCCTCATTTTCTTTCCTTTACACCCTTCAAGTAAGTGCCACTCTAGAGTTGTAAGTCACTGTCTATTATACACTTCTCGTTTTCTTTCCTTTACACCCTTCAAGTAAGTGCCACTCTAGAGTTGTAAGTCACTGTCTATTATACACTTCTCATTTTCTTTCCTTTACACCCTTCAAGTAAGTGCCACTCTAGAGTTGTAAGTCACTGTCTATTATACACTTCTCATTTTCTTTCCTTTACACCCTTCAAGTAAGTGCCACTCTAGAGTTGTAAGTCACTGTCTATTATACACTCCTCATTTTCTTTCCTTTACACCCTTCAAGTAAGTGCCACTCTAGAGTTGTAAGTCACTGTCTATTATACACTTCTCGTTTTCTTTCCTTTACACCCTTCAAGTAAGTGCCACTCTAGAGTTGTAAGTCACTGTCTATTATACACTTCTCATTTTCTTTCCTTTACACCCTTCAAGTAAGTGCCACTCTAGAGTTGTAAGTCACTGTCTATTATACACTTCTCATTTTCTTTCCTTTACACCCTTCAAGTAAGTGCCACTCTAGAGTTGTAAGTCACTGTCTATTATACACTCCTCATTTTCTTTCCTTTACACCCTTCAAGTAAGTGCCACTCTAGAGTTGTAAGTCACTGTCTATTATACACTTCTCATTTTCTTTCCTTTACACCCTTCAAGTAAGTGCCACTCTAGAGTTGTAAGTCACTGTCTATTATACACTCCTCATTTTCTTTCCTTTACACCCTTCAAGTATTTTTAGTGCCACTCTTGAGTTGTAAGTGATTTAAATAAGCACCACGTTGTTGAGGCATCAGGTGCTTGAGTTTGTAATTAACAAAGAATAATCTTCATTAAATACGTACCTAAGAATAAATCTTGAATTCAATTCTAATCAACAAATTTAAAGTCCCACGGGGACAAAACTGACAGCTACGATTAACACACATGTATCAGAAATTCTGAGAGGTATTTAACTAAAAGATTCTTAAAGGGGCAGTATCATGAGGGCGAAACTTGAAAACTGGGTCAACGTTTTCAAGTTTGATTCGGCAAATTCAAAAAGGCCGTCGAGAAGTGAAGGTATTTGTTGAATCAAAAAATCCGTTTTGATAGCCGGAAGAAAGAAAAAATCACTTTTAACAGTGATATGTCCAAAATTCCGGTGCAAGAATAGTGAACAGTGCCGCGCGTGGAACCTCGTGATACTGCCCCTTTTATTCTTGATTTGTGGGCAAAGCTCCAATTACATAAATTAACCTCCACTGAGGTACTTTTATAATAATAAACATTATAATATATACCCTAGAAGCTGCATGCATGCACTCCAATTAGTGGGTGACTTTACTCTAAGAGTCAATTTCCTGCATTTCTGACTGTTTGTGAAGTCGATATAAACTGAAGTTTACCTTAATGCTCAATGAGAAAACCAAAATGTTCCATATTTCAGTAATCGTTATGCTGCAGACATATTGAACGTACATTTCAAATGGAAGAGCCTTGATTTACTCGAAAATGAAAAATTTCCGGTCAGCAATTTTCAGTCAACAGAAATTATGTTAGACAAAGCATGGCCCATATGCAACTGCTGTTATATTGTCGACCTCGTTCCCAGGGTCTCTCTTCTTTCCGCTCTCAACGGGCTCAGGAATTTTCCCTTGCTTCACTTCGCGAATTCTGTGATCTCATCCTGACAGATTGGGTGCAATTTTTATAATCCTAAGATCATACATGTACAATACATTGATAAATTGTGTTTTCTTTTTTATTAAACATGTAAAGAATTTTAGGAAATTATTTTCTCTCATGCATAAAATAAGACAGGTGGACTAAAAACTTTGTAGGCCTGGGCCTACGGGCCTATAGGCTCGCCATGCCCCTGGAAACATTTGTGTCAATATAGAAGTCAGCCCATTAAACTAGTTTTACACCAGCGGTCAATTCAATAAAACTTTTACGAGTGCTGAAACAGTTAGCTACACTTGTAAATTACACTTGTAAACGTTTTTTTGAATTGACCCCAGGCCTCACAATAACACATAGGGTACCTATGCCCGAGGAGATAATCATAATTAGAATTGAGTAATATTGTCATTAATTATGCCTGCAAGGGTAACTTACTACTGAACAAAAATAAGGGCATGTTACATGTATAAATATATATATATTATAGAAATGTCCAGTGCCGTATACTCTTATGGTCATCCTAATTGAAGGGTTAGGGGCATAACCAACCTATGTTGCTTTTGAGGTCATTTTTTATTTTTCTCGCTCAGATTTGTCCATTTTTGGCATGTGAGCTACATATTAGTTGCAAAACATTGTTCAGATTTTTTTCTTTTGTTTTTTTTTCCCGTCGCTTTCGAGAAATAACATATGCAAAAACAAAAAATATGCATGTCTCCCGCTGAATCCCGTTCGAAAAAATGAATCCCAAGGTTTACCCAAATTTCTCGATTTTACGCTGATTTTTCACTTCAGATGGCCAAGTTTGGGCCCGACGTACCGCTAAATCCCGCTCAAGAAAAATAAATCCCGAAGTTCATTCCCTCAAAATCGCTTCATTTTTACCACCAATAGTCAACCACTTAGATTCGTGCCATCTCCCTTATCCTTACGGACCTCCTTTAGGAAGCACTCCCGGTCCGCCGCTGCCGGCTCATAGTCTATGCCCGCCTTGCTGAATTTCACCCGGCCGCAAGAACTCACTTTGAGCTGCCCAAAGCTATATTTCAACCTCCCGCGCGACCACACAAAGCCGACCTATCTGCCACTGACAAGAATTTGGGCATGCTTTATCAAGTTATAATGAACTTGGTTTGACCAATCATTGCGTGTGCATTTCCTTGAGTATTTTATAAAATAATTTAGATTTAATTTTACTTTATTTTATACAGAAAGATTCAATTTATTCGTTTTCTTTTCTTTTCTTTCTTTTTTTTCGGCAGGTATTTTTTGCAGGGTGCAGGGTAAAAATATAATTATAAATTAGATAACCGCTGACACTTGAGAAACCGACAAACCTAGAGACAAGAAATGACTCTTGCATGAAGTGGAGTACTGCCTTCACGCCACGTGCAACACTCCGCCAAGGAAGCCTGAAGGTGAGAGTCTGGGGATTTCAAATATATTCCATTTTTCTGTCCCCCTTATCGCTAAAGTAAGATTAACGTATCGCATTTCATCCTTTTCAATTGCTTTGTTATTCAGATTCAGAAATGGATATTGAGGAAGCACCGGTACGTCAATTAGGTGTTCTTCTGTTTACTGTCCTCTGAAAGAAAAAGAAATGATAACTCGATATTTCTTTCCTTTTTATTAACAGGAATGTGTCGAAAGCAGTGGTACTGTGACAACAGTTACTGATCCATTGTGTGATTTTCATGATAGTGGCCTGCCTGGATTTCTGCAGGGCTCCTGGGAAAATTCGAGAACGATTTTGGAATTAAATGGCATCAGTAAACACCCTACTGATGATGCAAAATATGTTGTTATTTCTCTTTCACAACCTATAGTACACACCATTCATGTGCAACCAACAGGAGCAATAGCATGTGACAAAGAGTGCTTTCGATTTCAAGCCCATAAGATTTGTGCACATACCATTTCTGTTGCTAAAATGCTTAGTATTCTAGGGTTTTTTATTTCCTGTTATAGTCCTAACATTAATAGGGCTGTTAAGTCAGCAGTGCCAAATGCATCTGGCAAAAAGCCAGGTCATCAGACTCGAAAAAGAAAGTCCCAAACTGCAAGTGGGTGGAAAGACCTTGAATCAGCAAATACTCTCCGCCAAGAAAGTCCTTCACAGTCCACCCAAGAAAATCATTCTATGTATCGAGTTGTATTTGTGCGAAACACAAAGGCAACCACTTGCTATGGATGTGGAGGAAAAGTGAGAGATAAACCTTCCAGTGATCCACCACCAGCCCCATATGACATCTTCTTGAGTAGATATGAAAGGCGAGTTTATCAAAAGAAGGGCAAGTTTTCTCAAAGTCAAACTCTGAATATAACAAAACAAGAAGAGGCAGTGTATTATCACCCCATTCAAAAATGTTTGTCACAGAAATTTGGAGAGGGTAACACTGATAATATTTTAATCAGTGATAATGTTAAGAGTCTATAATTGGATTGTCATCGCCAGATCCTGTTTAGAGAGTTCGGGGTACGTATTAACACCTAAGTCTCTTATGGCAATAGAAAATGTTGTGTTTGGAAGATGTAGTGTTGCTAAGACATTGTTTGTATTAATTTTTTTTTAGTTATTACTGTTATGTTACAGTGATAATGAGCCCCAACATTGTAAGGCCTGTTTTATGTGCTGAATCAAATGCTAATGAGCAAAAGATATTGTTCTTGCTCATTTGCATTAAATTCAGCACATGTGAAGTTAAAAGTTCGACGTTTAAACCGGGCCTCAGTTATATAAGTACCCAAAAAGTATTGACATTAGTAAAGCATTATTGCTGTTATTGTTATTTAATTGCTCTGAACATTTTACATAAAAAATGATGCAAACAATACGTATTGAAGTTACAGTTTATTGTTCAGGGGCGGATCCAGGATCTTTTTATAGGGGGTGGCTACGGGTATATGCCTAAGTCTATATTTTTTTAAATTGTTGCAATTAAAAAGATCAAAGAGCTCTTAAAGCCATCTCGTTAATGCGTTAGAACGTGAGGTTAACAAAAAAGAAGAATCTTGATTTGGGGGGGGGGGGGGGGGGGGGGGTGTAAAATCGAATGTTCAATCTTTCCGAAGAGTACATACGCGACAAAGATTTTATGAACAAGGCAATAATGTCATTTTATTCCGCGAGACATTTAGTTATTGAAGCAACGGATGAACAGGGATGAAGTTCACTTTACAGTAGAACAGAAAGTGGAGTCTTGCTAAATAAAGAACGTAAAGGCTACGGTATGAAGGCTTTAAAATTCATTTGCCGGTGACTGCAGAAGTGGTTAGAACTAGTAGAGGCTCATCAACGGTTTTTGACTTTGAAATGAGTGGTTGTAAGTGAATGTTATAAATAGCATTGTTGTGATCATCTACTGGTGCATTTGTAGGACATAAATAGGAAATATTCATAGGATAATTTTTTTCTTTTGATTTTACATTAAGAACTCTTCGATTTAAAATGGCAATATCATGTTTAGTATGTTTTCCCTTTCTCATGCGATTAAGTAGCTCTGCAAATTTTTTGGCATCTTTTTGTCTCATTATTTCTAAATTCAAACATGGTTGAAACTGGAAAACTTGAATGTCGTGTGTAAAATGTATTGCCTCTAATATGGAAAGCAGCTTTCCCAGTTGGAGCTGTTTTCAAAACTTTAATATCATCTGGATTTTCTCCTGTAATACTATTGAAATATTTGACTGATGAGTGCTTCATATGGCAATGATTCAATATTCCAAAACCGACAGAACAAAAGCCAAATCCATACTCTTGCATAATCAAGCCGAAAGTTTTTTAGTTAGCTTAATCGGCAAAATCTTACCTTTCTAACATACTATTACATAATCATGACACCTCAACATTTAATACCCATTTAAAATTGAAATAACTCTTTCATAAATCAAACCGTAATAGCAATGATTCAGTATTCCAATGACTACTAAAAAAGGGACATTAACGTTAATTGTGCGCAAAAGTAAACCCATTGTATAATGCAATCAAATTAGACCCCTCCACATATGCCGAATCTAATATAAATGAGCAACAACAACATATTTTGCCAGGAGCCATAGTCACCGAAAGAAACCGTGAGCGTTGGCCCCACGCATGCAAAGCCATATTAAAGACGTCTTGAGCTATTTTTCGCAGAAATTGCGCCACCATTGACGCAATGAGAGCGCCGGCACCTACTACCTTACAATATTTGGCGAGAATACTTCGTATTTAGATGCAACCGTTCCAGTTTCTTTGCAATTTGGTTGGACCACATTTAGTACAACAAGACACAAATATGCGACGAGAGAGGCATGAAAATAGAACGCTTTTTTGTCCAATTTGACAGCCTTGTCTGATAAATGACCACAACTGGCTTCTCATTGGCTAAAATTAATTGCCAAATCGCTTAAGCTACCTACTTTCGTGCCTTAAATTTAACGAGAGTTCAATTCAATTGAGCTGACTCGCTTTAATAACTTTAAGCGAGTTGAAAAGCAACTCTTTTCACGAAATTTCCGGTTGTCACTCGCTAATCGACCACATCTAGTACAACAAGACGCAAATATGCGACGAGAAAGGCATGAAAATAGAACGCGTGCTTTATCTCCGATTTGACAGCCTTGTCGGATAAATGACCACAACTGGCTTCTCATTGGCTAAAATTAATTGCCGACTCGCTTTCCTGCCTTTAATAACTTTAAGCAACTTTTCACGAGATGTCCGGTTGTCACTCGCTAAGCGACTTCACTTTAATATATTTTAAAACATCGATCATTCATATATTCCATAGGGCCCGGTCTGTTAAATGTTGTTTGATGTTTAATATTTTTCTTGTAATTTATTCAGATATGGATCGGCTGAAATATCTCTGTTTTCCGTTTTTCGATTAGTGGTAAGTCTGTTAGCGTTAAGTGGTAGTCCCGCTAAAAGCGGTCCGCTCGATTTCGCGACCAAAAATAGTTTTCCTTTATTTTTTGCTGGTCAAAAGGCTTTGGTACACATGTTTGAAATACACAATTCTTTTTTTTTCAAATTCTTCATTTTCGCCCTGCTACAAGCAAGAAACGAATTCAGGCCGTCTCGGCCCTTTCGACGGTACTATAAGAAGCAAGGGCTGACAACTGCGTAGAAAAAGTAACGCAACAATGGCATGATTGAGACCAAACCGAAAGTTTAAATGCAACTGCGGATAGGTATTTCGCCGTTATTGCGGATCGTCAGCACAGTGTAGCAACAAGTTCGAGTAACTAACCTGACTGAGTTAGCACTTTCAAAAATGTCCACTTGGTTTTAAATTCCGGATATGACCCTGTCCACGTGTACAGCTTATGCCATACACAATGAACAAAACAGTTGAGGAAATCATGCCACTGTTGCAAAACTATCTGCCAGAGAGAACATGGCCAAACCATGTGAAAAAACTGACGCAACATAACGGATGTTTCTACGTAGCGCGCCTCTCAAAAACCATCAATTTTAGTCTCCCGATCACCGTCGAAACCCGGGGGGGGGACTCCCATATGAAAGGGGCGGGGATGCTCGTCGTCTCGCTTAGGGGTGTAAATTTCGGATTTTGGTCTCGCTTAGGGTGTTCTGGGCAAAACGCCATTATATTTTGCCGTCAAAGTCTCGTTTAGGGTTGCACGCGAAGAAACATTAATATAATACATTTGTCTGTGTTTAAAAATGGTCTCTTTTAGGGGTCAACAAAAGCTTGAGCCACACCCAGATTGGTCTCCTTTAGGGGTTTAATTCAAAATTTCCGACGGGCATCCCCGCCCCTTTCATATGGGAGTCTCCCCCCGGGCGTCGGTGGTGGGGGTGTTTCGCTGGGACCTAAGAACCTCT
Source organism: Cladopsammia gracilis (assembly GCA_022457155.1). NCBI lineage: Eukaryota > Metazoa > Cnidaria > Anthozoa > Scleractinia > Dendrophylliidae > Cladopsammia > Cladopsammia gracilis. The sequence goes on along the minus strand of JAJGOT010000168.1, from coordinate 356,146 downwards.
ACCCCATCTCAGATTTAAAATTTCTATTTTTGCTACCCCATCTCAGACCATACAGTTAAATTTGGTAAACGGCTCTTTATACAAAAATGGGGTTTGTTTACACAAATTGACAGAATTAGGCGTCAAACCCATACACGCTCATTGAATCGACTTCTACAGGCACGGTTCCAGATGAAAAATGTACCGGAAAAAAATGACAAAACACTTAATTCGAAAATTGAACGGAAAAGTATACCCCATCTCAGACTTAGTGGGCAAAACTAAGACCTCATCTCAGACCCAGAAGGTCAAAAACCCGACCCCATCCAGCGGCACATTTAAAAGGAATTTTCAACTGAGACACGCGTTTTGATGGTTATCTATTTTTAAGTAATAAAATTTATCCTACTTCAAGTCAGTGGTCACGATGGTCGAGTGGTGTAAAGCGGGGACTCACAGCCGAAAGGCCCCGGTTCGAATCTCGCTCGGGCCGTTAATTTTTTTTTCGTTACTTTTTCTTTCTTCTTCGGACTGAACATTATGAAAGTGATGTACTGTATTTTTATTTTTTGCGTTTGTCAAAAATCCTTACGTTTAATTTAAAAAAAAATATTGAACCGTAACAGAGTGAAAACATAAGCTTACCGCATTGGGCCCGCATTGCGTTTAAACGCGTTACGCATTTCAAATTCACGGGTTGGCTCTAAGGAGCCTTTGATTAATCTATTAATACCAGCTACGAAAAGCGCGTGAAGCATTTCTCATAGACAAAGCAAAGACGTTAGAACCACTTGGAATCAACAGACGCGACGAACTTCATTAACTTTCTCATCACTAGTCAGTTTAGTTTATCACCCGTCAAACCCTTCACCAATCATATTCATTGTTTTTGTTATTCTTTAGTTTTTTCAAAACCACTTGTATAACGGTTTTACAGTTGTAATCATTTATAGTGCTAGCCCCTGAAGAAGCTTTGTTTTGCAAAGCGAAATATTGGGCACTATTAAATTCCACTTTTATTTTATTTTATTTGCTTCTGCTTCTGTTTTTCTGCCGTAAGGATCAGTTTGCCGTTTTTTTCCTTCACTTACTATAGAAATAGGTCAGTGTCTTTTAAAACCTCTTTAAACGCTCACAAGACAATTCACCCTTCACGCTTTCCTCCCACACCGCTATAAACGAATACCCTTTACACAAACAACCTTTTAATCAATTTATTAGCCTACGCACATCCGAATTTACTTCTCCTACACCACATATTACCTTATCTACTCTCAAATCTCCATAACTTGCGATATAGATCGTGTTTTGATTGGTTATTTCCAAATCACTGCGGTCAGTTAATATTGGTGGGAGTTGGTGGGCGGAAGAGCCAGAACAATGGACTGTCTACAGGCGCTTATTTTTTTTCCTCCCCTCGTCTCGCGCTTCGCGCGAAATGCTTCGCTCGCCCCGCTTGGCTCATAAAGCGCCTGTCATGCAGGCTAGGCTCTATTAAGTCACGATTTACTAAATTACTCTTTTAAACACGGATCGATCTCTGACACACAACGTCAAGGAATTATCCGCCTGCTTTACAAGAAGAACGACAAGTTAGACTTGAAAAACTGGCAACCAATTTCTCTGTTAAACACAGATTATAAAATTTGTACTAAAGTAATCAAACATGCGGGATTCCTGACCGCAGTATTTTTAAAAACTTTTTTCTGGTCCGGTGTGACGGAAGGTTTTGCCGGTGTCGGACTAAGGAAAGCCTTTAGGGGAATCGGCGCTTGATAACGGGGGAAAACTAACTCAAATGGGCAACTCGCTTGCAAAGGAGAGCCGTCTCTCTCGGTAGGTACGAGATCAAACCACGAACTGGTACGCAACAGGAAGGCGATCAAAAAACCTGACTTGCGGTTCCAACAGCGTTTATTCCTGACTTGTGACTGTTCAAAGTTGGGATGCTGCATGTGTCATCAAAAAACCCAGTTGAGCCACCTTAAGTAATAAATCTTGGTCAGTGAACAGTGACATTGCTGAGGATCTATTATTCAGCTACGGGCTTGGGATTTTAATTTGCCAGGCACTTTTTCTTAAATTGGGATAGCTGTCAAGGACAATAATTACTATAATTATAGACTATTGTTTGCCTGCAAAAATTGCCTTGGGGCAATTAATGTAATTCACAATTTCAATTTTTAATCAGTTTTCCCAGGGGAAGTGTCAACAAGTATAAAGGTTTCCAAATTCCCAAATAATTGATAAAAGCTATTTTGAGAAAACCCTGCATATCTTGTGACCTAGACTTTTAAACATGTGCTGGGCATGCAACATGTGATCGTTGGAAACATGCGTCTTTCACAGTTGCAAAGACTTTGGCATCTCTATTATAAGGCAGTGTACATATATATATATATCATCATCGTTTTTGGATGGTTACAGTTTTCTTCCTAGCCTGTTGTTAATATTTAATATCAGTTATGGTTGGGTTGTTACTGTTTGTTGACAGTGAAATAAAAAGATGTAATCTGTTGACAGGTACCATCATGTAATATAATTCCCTAAAATCGTAAATTTTTTTATAAAATCGTGAAATTAACAAAATTAACATGTGAAAATTTCATTAATAAGGTAGCTACATTAAATTTATTACATGTAAAAATACAATTATTATCGAGTGTTCGAAAGATTCATGACAATAACAATATTTTCCAAGAAAATTAGCATTAATTTCAAGGTTCACAAGACCGAGCTAAATTGGGGATGCAGTCAAGAGACCAAACAAATCAACTCACAGCAGTCTTCCAAACACTTTGCAATCATTAGAGCACACACACCTAAGAAATTACTATCATTTGTAAAAGTTATGTTCTATTCATGTACAGTAATAAAACAGAACATAGGTTCCCTAAAAAATTAAGTACATCCATCACCCTTGATAAGATGGAAATCAGGTGGTCGTAGTGAAGTAATAAATCTTCGTCAGAGTTGTTTTGGCACACAAACAAATTGATTTCTCAGCAAAAAATGTCATGTTATAAGGTACATGTGTACATTGTACATGTAGCTATCAAAATTATGTCCAAAAACACTGGTTCTCTTGATCCCACACCTTTATAAGCTAAATCTCTACATTAATGGTTTATTTTTCAACAAAGAAATAGTCAAAATACAATAATTATCTGAAAGTGTTCAAAAGATTCATGACAATAGCAATATCTTTCAAGAAAAGCAATAATGTTAAGGTTCACAAGACCTTCATATTGGGAATGCACTTCAGAGATCAAACAAATCAACTTACAGCATCTTCCAAACACTTTACAATCATTAGTCAGAGCACACACGCACACACACCTGAGAAATAACCTCTGTAAAATGTATGTACTATTTGTTGTGTATTGTTGTGCATTCGCATTGGAATGTGCATGTACTTATTATGCTTGCTGGTTATATGCTAATGAGGAGCTTATATAGATCTCACAATTTTTAATTCGGGGAGTGTGTTTTTTCCCATTTCTTGTACGTGTGATTAAAGCTTGATGAGATACAACATTTTGGCGTAGTCGGCAGGATGTACGAAAATCGATGATGAATCAGCTACCTCCTCCTGTACCTTTTCTCGTGTGTCCTGGTGATCCACCGACTCCCTGGCATCGCTGGTTTCAAAGTTTCAAGACTTATGTGGTCGCAAATGGGCTCGATGACAAGTCTGTCTCTGATGCTTGACGACGTGCAATCCTTTTACATTGCCTTGGAACCGAAGGCCAGCGCGTGTTTGCCTCTATCAACAATTCCTCATCTTACGAAGATTCTGTGGCCGCTCTGAAACAGCATTTTGGGCCAAAACACAGCGTAATTATGTCTCGCTATCGATTTCGCCAGCGCAGTCAACAGCCCGGCGAATCCGTGAGTCAGTTTGTAGCAGTGTTAAAGGAACTTGCGACGTTCTGCAACTTTGGTAGCCTACACGAAGAAATGATACGGGATCAGTTGATCGAGAAAGTTAGTACGAGTCGGATCCGCGAACGTTTGCTTTTGGAGCCGGATACTCTTACAGTCGATCGTGCAATTCAGCTCGCCCTTCAAGTGGAATCAGCCATGTTGGAAGCTCACACATTGCAACTGTCACTGTCAAGTGCAATGTCCCCAGTTCAACAGGTCCATCGGAAATTTCCCAGTCCTTGTGGAGATCCGAAATCTTCGCCTCCTGGCGCAAAAGTACCGGCCTCAGAAAGAAATGGTCACTCTTCGGAAAAGAAGTGTACAAATTGTGGTGCTTCAACACACAACACACACAGCAAGTCCTGTCTAGCTCGTGGTATGCAGTGCCGTTCCTGTGGTAAAATGAATCATTTTGCTAAGTGGTGTCGCATGTGAGCATTGGCACAACTTCATATTCGGTCGGAAATTCCTTTTAAGAACAGACCATGAAGCCCTACCTACAGTGTACATTGCTCGCTACAAGTGGGTCTGGCCACAAGCCGATGCGCTTACTCAGATGGACAGAACGCCTTCATCAGTACAATTTTGCTGTTTAGTACATCTCTGGAAGTACCAATCACATTGCAGACATGCTCAGCCGTCTGGTCATCACTAAAACAGACCCTGCGGTGTTGCCTAGTTCGGATGATAGCTGTGTCTTCGAAGTAAATCTTTCATCCCTCATCACTCCAAATGAGCTGCTAGAAGCCTCAAAGAACGATGCTGTTCTCCAGCAAGTTTCGAAGTACATCGTGAACGGGTGCCCAGTAAAAGTTCCAAAGGAGTTTATGCCTTACTTTCAGCTCTGATCAGAACTCTCCATATTCAATCAGCGTTGCATCGCTCATGGGACATGCGCTGTGATTCCGGAGTCCTTACAAGCTCGAGTGCTTCTCATGGCTCACGATGGTCATCCCGGTGTTGTGCGTATGAAACAACGATGCAGAGAAGCTGTTTGGTGGCCAAATATGAATTCTCACGCGGAGCAGTTGGTCCGCGAGTGTGAAGCGTGTGCACTAAGTGGCAAATCAGTGAAGCCAGTACAACCACCACTCCAACCAGTTAGTTGGCCCGTACGGCCATGGCAACAACTTCAGATTGACATCGCAGGTGAGTTAGTCGCAGCTCCTGCGTCTCACAAGTACATGATTGTTGTCCATGACCTTCATTCAAAGTGGACTGAGGTATCCACTACGAGCTCAGTCACGTCCGCCACGGTTGTTAAGACACTTCAAGAGTTGTTCACCAGGTGGGGACTGCCAGAAACCATTATCAGTGATAATGGACCACAGTTCACGTCGTCTGAGTTTAAAGATTTTCTGAAGTGCCAGGGGATTGAGCATCGGCTGACTCCTCTCTACAACCCTCACAGTAATGGTGGGGTGGAGCGTTTTAACAAGATGATGAAAGAGGGGATCGGGGCATCCCTTGCAGAAGGCAAGTCTTTTCCTGAAGCAGTTCGTACGACGCTCTGTAACTATCGCGCAACCAAACATGCCCTTACTGGATTATCTCCTGCTGAGCTGATGATTGGCAGAAACCTCATATTGCCACTGGATAATTTGAAGCCCCCACAACAGGCTGCAGTGCCAGAACTAAGCAAGCGCGTTGCTGCTAAGCAGAGAAAGGTAAAGTCCTACGTGGATAGAAGGTGCAAAGCTCAGTCACCCAAGATTGATGTCGGTCACTGGGTCAGAGTGAGAAGACCTCTTCGTGGCCACAAATTGAAACCGGCCCTATCTGATCCGTTACAGGTGGTAAAGTGTATTGGTCCTGCGACTTTTCGGCTAGAGGATGGTACCATTTGGAATGCACGTAGGTTAGTTCGCTCACCAAACGGTCCTGTTCCGAGCTCAAGTACCGAGCCCGGAAGTTTCTTCAATGACGCATCAGTCGATCCTCAACCAGATCAGGAACTGAACAATTCTCTTTTTACTAGTACTCGTCCCCAACGTTTGAGACGCCTCCCTGTGCGATTTAGAGACTATGAACTCTAATTTGTAGGCTTACTTCTGAACATTGTTAAACTTAGGTTGATCTCAGAGAGGGGGGAAAATGTTGAGTATTGTTGCGCATTAGCAATGGAATGTGCATGTACTTATTATGCGTGCTGGTTATATGCTAATGAGAAGCTTATCTAGATCTCAGAATTTGTAATTCGGGGAGTGTGTTTTTTCCCGTTTCTTGTACGTGTGATTAAAGCTTGATGAGATACAACACTATTCATGTACAGTAATGAAACAGAAATTCATAGGGTCCCTAAAAGATCAGGTACACCCATCCCCCCTGATAAGATGGAAATCAGGTGGTCACAGTGAAGTAATAAATCTTGGTCAGAGTTGTTTTTGTACACAAATAAATTGATTTCTCAGCAGAATAATGTAATGAACACAGTGAATAAATTTTATTGTTGACCATCTATTGGTCAGCTACATGTACCTTGGGATTTTAAGAGCAGATCCGTGCAAGAACCAAACAAAATCGCAAATCTTCGGCAAAGCTGAAAAAGATCAAATTCGCTTCTCTTTTGCATATTATAGATAGTCTATAGCAAGTACATGAATGCCATGTAGTTTTTTCCTTAAAATATCTATTTGTTTCCGAGAAAAACGAAGAAAGTCGTTATCATCTCAGGGCACAATTTGGCAATCCCAAACACATGCAAACAGGGTTGAAATAAGTCATAATTCACTCAACTCGTGTATCAAAACTACTGCGCTAGGAAAAGCTGTCATAGTTCCAATTTGTTGTATAACTTGTCATAGTCTAAACACCATGATTTCATAAAAATTAGATTAATCTAAGTATTCAAGGAAAGCCAAAAGCTTATGGCTCTCCCGTGCTCCGTAAAACGGTAGGCGAAAAACAACAATGATTTTGAGCATGTGCCTTTGTTTAGAATTTCGTAATATTAAGAATGACAATACTAGAATTAACGATCTTTCAAAATATGTAAAGTTTAGTCTGGGGAAATGAATTTGGGATTTTTAAGAATTTGTTGAAAATCGCGAACAAAAGACATAAAATCACGCCATCTTGTGTATGCGTGACCAACAACAAAAACACTTAGAACGTTTTTCCTTGAGAAATCTTGGCAATTAAACTCTGATGCCAAAAAACAATGGAAATATACAAACCTTAACTTCGATATGACATTCTTGAATGTCCAAACTGTTTCGTTTTGCAGTCTGTTCAACTTCATTCGTGAAGTTTATCATGAACAGTGAAGATCAGTGAAGCCCGTAGCCACGATCAAAAACGCTTTACTTTTTGCTGAATTCTTCGTAGCTCACTGTGCACTTTCGTACTCTTTATTCTGTTGATACAATTTTTTCTGGTGGAAACTGTAAAAGGGCTCACAATAAAGCGAACTAGTTCAAGCATGTGTTCCCAGTTTAACCGTGAACCATTTTGAGACCATATGCAAATTACGTCTGAAATTTGCATATCAGGCTGAGCAAGCGTTCGTGACAGTCACTGTTGGTACACAGGGTGGATATTAAGGTATTCTCAGTGGCCAAAATTCCATATTTTTTTCTTGAAGTTTGACAAGTGTTGATCGGAAGTCTTCAATTAATACAGTTCAAAGCAGGAAAGAGATCTCGTGGGTTTTAAAATACAGTATTGACAGAAAACCAATATTTATTACATGGGTGGGGTTGGGTTGGGGTGGATCTTGTCGGCCTGGATTTCACATGTTAAGCTGCACAAATAATCTTTCAAACGAGAACGCAGGTACAAAGATTAAGAAATTTTGATCCATTTACTTGTCATTGTTTTTATTTTTAGAGTTTTATAAAGTCTTCTACTTCCGCTTCTGGTATCTGATTTGACTGCTATGGTAAAACAACAACAAAGACAGGCCAGTCCTAGTTTCATTTCTATAGAGTGTGACAATCGACAATGCTTTACCTTATTATAGGAAATTAACAATGCACTTTATTAACGCGATTTTACAAAATTCGCATTAATTTAATGTATCTTAATTAATGTCGATGTAAATTTAATCCTCTACTGGCTCTTCAGAGTCACTATCTGACAGGACGTCTTCGTTTAAAATCGAGTTCAAAATGTCTTTTGATTGATCTTGATACTCCTGTCTCCCGTGCACTTGTCTTGGAAGGTTTTATTGACGGAAGCCAAAACGCAGTTTGGCGTTCAGAAAGGTAAAGTGCAAGTTTGCAGAATTATGAAAATCGCAGTAAATAAAGCAAGATGCTGATCGAAAAATTCGCATTAATTTAATGCATGTAAACCTAACTTTTGAAAAATTCGCGTTAATTTAGTGTAACGTAAATTTTCTTCGCGTTGTCAATGTGCATTGTTAATTTCCTATAAGGTAGTTGTGAAAGGAACATTCCTCCTTCATTGTCCCGCTTTAATAAGAAATATTTCGGTTAATCGTCTCTTTAGCCGATACATACAGATGACTCGCACTTTCCGCTCATTCCTTGCTCTGGTATTACCTTTTTCTTTTTTTAAGGGAGAGGTCGGGCCATAAGAAATCAATTCCTGCGAAAAATTGCAGACGAAAAAAAAAATAAACACAATAAAATGAAGTTAAAACACATTGAAAACTAGCGGAAAAGAATCAATGCAAGGCACGTTTCATGCACAGCATTAAGAAATATAGTTGATTAACTAGTCAATTAACTAATTAATTAATGCCAATATAATGAAAAGAAAATAAACTGATGTGATATTTTTTTTGTGTATGTAGGAGAGCTATAAGGCATTTAACTCTAAAACACCTTACGGACTACTGGTTCTAGAAAGAAAATTAGGAAACCATGGAACAAAGAATCTTCCGTGTTCTGAATTCTTAGGGTTTTTTACAACAACAACAAACAACAACAGTTTTATTTTATTTGAAACCTTCCAATTACAACAGTAACTCCCATCTATCATACATACATAATTTCATTCCACTTTAAGCGAGTGCTACGTCGCTTGTGCAATATATGATAGTCCAATGCACCCTCTGGTGTCGTATTCAGGGCCCATGCACCCCATTGGGAGAGATGGGGCAGAAAACGTTTGGGAAAGTTCTGCTTTCTCTAGTTCAGGTACTGCAGTCGCACAGTGTTCAGAGCCTTGAAGCATACCGCACTGTATACATAGCGCGAGCATTAAGCGTCTCTAAAAAAATATATGAAACATATGGCAAAAAGACCCAATGAATACAACTGTACCTTATCCACCCATGTACCAACCGTGACTGTCACGAACGCTTGCTCAGCCTTATATGCAAATTTGAGACGTAATTTGCATTTTGTCTCAAAACGGTTCACGGTTATGCAAGGATGGAAAACTGGGAACACATGCTTGAACTAGTTCGCTTTATTGTCAGCCCTTTTACAGTTTCCGCCAGAAATCTGGTAAAAAAAATTGTATCAACAGTATAAAGAGTACGAAAGTGCAAAGTGAGCTACTATACGAAGAATTCAGCGAAAAGTTTTTAAAAGCGTTTTTGATCATGGCTATGGGCTTCACTGTTCATGATAAACTTCACGAATGAAATTGAACAGACGGCAAAACGAAACACTATGGACATTCAAGAATGTCATATCCAAGTTAAGGTTTGTATATTTTCATTGTTTTTTTTTTGTTGTTGTTGTTGTTGGTCACGCACACACAAGATGGCGTGATTTTATGTCTTTCATTCACGATTTTCAACAAATTCTTAAAAATCCCAAATTCATTTCCTCAAACTAAACTTTACATATTTTGAAAGATCGTCAACTCTAGTATTGTCATTCATAATATTACGAAATTCTGAACAAAGGCACATGCTCAAAATCATCGTTGTTTTTCGCCTACCGTTTTACGGACAGCGGGAGAGCCATAAGCTTTTGACTTCATTATTTTGAATACTTAGATTAATCTAATTTTTATGAAATCATGGTATTTAGACTGTGACAAGTTGTACAACAAATTGGAGCTATGACAGCTTTTTCTAGCGCAGTAGTTTTGATATGCAAGTCGAGTGAATCATGACTTATTTGAAGCCTGTTTGGTGTCGCCAAATCGAACCCCGGGCTGAAAACTAATGTTTTCGTTTTCCCAGAAACAAATAAGTTTTTCAAGAAAAAAACTACACAGCAATTGTATACTTACTAAAGGCTACCTGTATGCAAAAGAAAAGCGAATTTTAGTTTTTTAACTTTGCCGTGTAATGTTTGATTTTTGCACGGATTTGCTCTTAATTTGCTCTTTCTGTCACTTTGGGATACATGTATCTGTAAAGGGAAATTATACAGACTATTGTTTGCTTGAAAAAATTGTCCTGGAACAATATAATTCACTACTATTTCAATTTTTAACAGTTTCCCCAGGGGAAGTGTCAACAAGTATAAAAGTTTTCAAATTCCCGAATAATTGAAGCTACATTGTATTTTGTTGCTATTTCTCTCACATTGGGATAGCTGTCAAGGAGAATTATATATAAATAATTATATAATTGTTTGCTTGAAAAAAAAAATGACCTGGGGCAACATAATTCACAGTTTTTCAATTTTTAATTAGTTTTCTCAGGGGAAGTGTCAACAAGAGTGTAATGGTTTCCAAATTCCCAAATAATTGAAGCTATTTTGACAAAATCCTGCATGTCTTGTGGCCACAACTTTTAAACAGGTTAGAACCAGCATGCTGGGTAAAATATACAGTTTAGTGTTATTTTAACTACATTTTATTTACCAACTAATTAAGCTTAAGCTTTATTATACTTTATATACTATGAATTATAGTGAACAAAATCCTGCATGTTTTGTGATTGATACACATGCACCTTTTAATAAAACAAGAGGCTCCCAGCAGCCTTTACTCATGCGCATGCGTAAGTTAGTTTTATGATATATTTTAAACATGATAAGAAGATGTCCGACATGGCAAAGAGCACTCCTTTCATTCAGTCATCGTTCTTGCAAACCACGTTGTTTACTATTGATTGTTTTGGATATGAAGGCTGTACCACAATGAAGGGAATGATTCTTCTACGTCTTATATATACCAAACATGAACATTGATAATGTAAGTAGGGTTGTAGGAGACGCTGTCGTGACACTTGAGTAACGCTCTTTTACTGGAAGTGAGAATAGCCGGAAGTCACCAAACAGGAAGTGTATTGGCAAAGCTATAAACCGGAAGTGTACAATTTAAAATATGCGTGCATAAATTTGCATGCAAAATCGTGACACAAAAAATAAAAATAACAAGAGGCTATACTTAGCCTATACTCATGCGCATGAGACTCTAAGACGCGTTGATTGAAGTTACCAATTTTTTTGTGCTCGCTTTTAATATTTAATTTATTGATCCCGATCAAATCCACACTCGTCTATTACTTTCCAAGTCGTAAATTATTTCTGTTACATTTGAAAAGAATACTTGAAAAAATAGGCAGTCGAGGAGATGCTGTAAAAAGAAAATTAAATCAATATAAAGACTTAGTTTTCCTGTGTTACTAAATCGCATGCAACCGGTGTAAAATGGGTTATTCCAGAAAAACTCCCCCCCCCCCCCCCCCCCCCCCCGCCGGATGCAATATTTTTTTACCCCTCCCCTGCCCGTATTTCCCGGCCAGGCCCACCAACCCTTTTAACCCAGATGCCCCCTCCTGCCCGGATTGCCATTAGCTTTTTGTAGGCCCTAAATAAAAAGGAAATCACATTCAGGAGACCCGGGATTTTTTTAAAGTTTTCAAATCTTTGATGAGAATTGCTATGAATTGGTCAAACATTTTGTAAATAAACGTTGCGTGACGCATTCACTAAAATCTCTCCGTGATTTAAGACCAAATCGAAATGCCGAAATGTTTCCATAACTTAAAGCTGGTTCTTTAAAAAATGCTTTGATTTTGCCATCTACAATACGTTTTTGCCAGGCTTCACAGTTTCTTCAAAGTGTTCAAAGTGTCCCAAATACACAATTTTGCTTTATGCAAATTTTTATGTCAAATGTAATTTGATAGCAAGCAGTTTTTATATGACCACTGAATAAAAAAATGTATTTTCTATAAAAGGTCGAAACTTTTGAATGAAACTCATATTTCCTTGAATGAAAATGTCTTTCCTTTGATTAAAAGAGTCAAACACCTTTCAGAATTCAGTGATTTTCTGCTTCTGGAAGTCTTGGCGATTTATTACTTGGGCGTAGCGACCAAGTATAAAAATGCAGTTTGGTCGTCCACAAATGTGCAGTATTGCGCAACTCTGGGGATGGCGGGATTGTTCAAACCTTCACCGCGGTCACACGTCCGAGGCGTTTTTCGTTTTATTTGGTGGGATTCATTTAGTATCAAGTGGAAACGTGGGCAAGGATGTATAAAATAATTAGTTTATGTAACTATCTTTTCATCTTTCCGCCTCAAAATAACGAGCTTCTTTTCGATCGTTGAAAACTGATCAAAACGCTTCGTGCCTGAGCAAAATTGTGTTGGCAAATGGCGCCGACAGTTCTCCTGAGTTCTGCGGTTCATAGTTTTCAAACGCTTAGAACTTTTTTTGTAAACTTTCAAAACGTTTAGTGAGTTGACAGTGTATTGTTAATATATGAAACTTTTAATAAACAGTGAAAATGACAACCTTAACTTTGAAGTACTTTTGTTAACTTTTGCAAATTTCTCTCGTTTGACAGCGGTGGAGTAACCTGTTGTTTGTTGATGCGAGGCGAATGTCACAAAGTGCGAGTTGTGTTTTCTCTGTTGCATCTAACAGTTTCATATTCAATATGCGTAAGGAAATTACTCAAGAAGACACTGCGAAAGTATTTGACACTCGCGATTTAATTCTACGATACCTTCATGACGGAAGCCCGCTAAAACATGAAGAAGATAATTTAGACGAATACATACATCGCGCTTATTTAATAAGAAGTGAACAGTGGACAGCGAAGGAAGAAATATAAGCGTGGTAGGAATCCTAATTAATTTCACTTCTTTCGGTTGTTTGCCTTTCATTAATTTTTATTTTGTGAAGTTGAAGGAACAGAATTCACCGCCGAGAGAAGATGTAAACAATGCACGCCGTGTCTTGCGATACGTTTCTTGCGAGTTTCGCTTCCGCTAGTGAATGTTTCTCGGGCGAAAATAACCTTAAAGTGATCACTTTTTCATTTAATTTTCTTTTCTGTGTTTCGGATACAGAGGAATAAAAACTGGATATATTTTCGTGTGTCTGATTGCGAGATGTTTTATGAAACAGCTGCGTTATGCGTTACTGGAAAGGTTTCAAATTACTTTCACATTATGCAAATTGCAACATTTTTACCTCGACTGAAAAAAATATATTGCAAATGGCTAAATTTGTTTCTCTCCTCCTAAATTATCACTTCTGTCGTTAACTTTGATTATAAGTTTCATTCAAACTTTATTATAATAACGGCGGGGAAGTGTCGGAAACACAGACCAGCTAGTTACAAGATTTAGCTAAAACCAATAACAACCATCTAATCGGGAAACTCTGACACACGGCCTTTTTTTCAACGGTAAGTACAAAGTAGGCATCGATTTGTATTTTTCAGTATGTACTCGTCTTTTGACACAGTGGACACACTACTTTAATAATTTGCGTGCGATCTCGCACGCTAAGTGTACCGTGTCTTCTTGTTTTAGACGGTTAACGCGCTTCTTCGTTAGACTGCTCACACTACCGGATACCCGTGAAATAACGTGCATGCAGATTCCCAAGACAATTATTTTCCAATATGACTAATACAACGACGCCCAAGTATACGCTCCCACAGCGTCTTGTTGTGTCCTAATTACTGCGTGGAACCGACTAGCGTCTGCGAAAATATAATAAACATCACAAAATAATTCAATTCAGCAACCTATTTTTATTATGCTTTCTAAAATTTCCGACTTTTTCTGTGTAATGGAATGCCAATCTTATCCGGAAAAATGATTCGCGTAATGCTTTCGCTAATAAAAAAAAAACAGTTCTGAATGGTCAAAGGTACAGAAATGAAATTCTGGCGGCGTTTGAATCATGAGTTCGGATAGCTCATGGTCTTCAAACAAACACTTCGATTCACAGCTCGATTTTTCACTAAAACCTTTTTCCAAACCACGAAAACACCTAAAATAATCTTTGAAAACAATGCTTGGCCACATTTGGTGAAAGCTGTGCTTGGTAAAGCAGTAAAAAGAACGAAAAAGCCCCGTTTACCTTTCCCACGGATCCAAAGCGGGCACGTACAAACAGAACTGTGCTGGGGTCTGTGTTGACAATCGAGTCGTCTAATCCGAAGCTATCAGAACTGTCTCATCGTACAGCAATCGGGTGAACTCGCACAACTTCGCGCTTTGAAAGGTGGGACCTACTTACACAGGTGACAACATAGTGGTTACTAGTAACCTAGTAACCACAAAAAGCAATAAAGTCAGTAAAAATCGACATTAACATGACACGCATTCCACAGTCCATAATCCACAGAAGTCCAGTCCCGAAGTCCAAATTTTTAATTAAATCTAATGGGCTGAAGTACGACGCTGTTTTGCCGTGTGTTTCTATTGTTCTTTCTTGAAAAAAGTCTTGAAATTACTCACCACAGGCAGCGAGGACTGCTCCGATCCAGACATTGTAAAGAATCGGCAGTAAAAAGGGAATAAATTGACAATGTGCTTATCAGTGCGAGAGATCGATGTTTGGCATTTTTGCCTCGGAAGAACTCTGATTAAAAATAGCTCTTAGTTTTTTCAGAATCGCGACAAATTCGGCCTCAAGTTGTATGCTGTGTATAAAAGCAACGTTTACCTCGATGGGAGAAATACAGGACTGACTTATACACCAATAAGACCAAATGACGGAAAATGTTTGTCATGCGCATGCGTATCAAGCACTTGTCTTATATTTCAATGTACCATAAGAAAAGAAGCAATTTATATTTTAATAATTTAAACAAGATAAAAAGACGTCCGACATAAAGAAGAGTTACTCCTTTCATTCAGTCATTGTACTGCAAACCACGTTACTATTGAATGTTTTACAAATGAAGGCTGTACCACAATGAAGCCAGTCATTCTTGTGACACTAATATATACCTGACGTGAACATTACTAATGCGAGTAGGGTTGTAGGAGACGCTGTCGTGACACTTCAGTAACGATGTTTTGCCGGAAGTGAGAGTAGCCGGAAGTCACC
The DNA here is from genome assembly GCA_022457155.1 of Cladopsammia gracilis. NCBI lineage: Eukaryota > Metazoa > Cnidaria > Anthozoa > Scleractinia > Dendrophylliidae > Cladopsammia > Cladopsammia gracilis. The sequence continues at coordinate 341,060 of JAJGOT010000168.1, read as the reverse complement.
AAACAGGAAGTGTAAAGCTGTGAACCGGAAATGCACAATTTAAAATATGCGTGAATAAATTTGCATGCAAAATCGTGACACAAAAAAGAAAAACGGAGGGCATTTTATAACTCATGCCGCTACGCGCATGAGTAATAAAGATCCAGCACATTCATTCTGAATATCATTGAACAGTATGTATTATTAAAACTTAAGTTATTTGCTTATAAAGTGCTGGGCACAAAGTTTTATTTGACATTTACTAACTAAAACAATAGTACAGTTGAACCTCTCTAATTTGGACACCGAAGGGACAGAGCAAAGTGTCCATATTAGAGAGGTGTCCGTGTTATAGAGATCACCACAATGATGTCACTTTTAAGACTCCACTGACAGTTTTTGTTTAGTAACTAAAAACAGGCCCACACTTGTCTTTTAACTGCATCTACATGTAAATTGATTAATATACAGTGCTGCATTGAGCCACTGTCTATCAGTAGTGCACTACATTGTAAAATTCTCAGCTACATAAGGTATACGAATCACTGTTTTAAAACAAAACGAACTACACCACCATGCTGCATGTGAAAAAGTAATATAAAGTACATTTCTGAAAACGTCTTTTGATATATGTTTGTAACCACAAACAGGAAATTGTATTACCTACTCAAACTATCGTCACCTGATCACCGGAGTGTCCGTAATAAAGAGGTTAAATTTACATTAATTTGCTCTCTGGGGCCAAGATTTAGTGTCCATTGTCTGTATTTTTTTAGAGAGGGTCCATATTATAGAGGTCTTTTTAAAGAAAATATGTGAGAATTTTGTCAGGACATAGGAAACTCTCCATAATAGAGAGGTGTCTGTAAGGAGAGGTTTGACTGTACACTGTACTGTTAGGTTTATAAGCTCAGTAAAATACTGTTTAATAAAAGTTTTAAGCCTACATGTAGGTTTATAATGCATTACAACGGTGACAAACGTATATCAACCCTTCAACTCGCAAATTTCTTTGGTTTCCTAAAGCTGTTTTATGGGGCTACGCAATCTGTAGAATTTTGTGACTGCATTTTAATTGCTCACATAAAAAATGCTGTTTGAAACAACCGAGGGCTCAAGTTTTCATTGTGATGTCGGTATTCAGGGAGCCATTATTGCTCACTTAATTAGTGATCATATGGACTGGAATCTGGTAAGAAGTTGGTTTATAAGTGCTTTTTCCAGTCATTTTTCGCTGCAGAAACCCCCAGGCTGGCATGGTGGGCAGACGGGTGATCCAGTATATGTAGCTGTCCAAACGATGTCTGTGATTGGCGAACAATACAATTGATATATCACTTGAACAACGCCCCTATCCCTAATCTTTATCCCAGCGGGACAAATCTATTGTTTTCTTAGCGAATCACAGACATAGTTTGAACAAGTGCTGGACTACCCAGGCAGACAGGTAAATGTCTGAAAGAAACCAGAGGCGAGAGATGTTTTGACGATGACTGGAATGCCAAACGCATTTGTAGCAAAACATGGCAGTCCATGAGTAAAGTTGTCAATCTCTGGCCCTTCTGTGGTTGGAATCCGAGACCTACATGTACCAAGGCAATTTGGATGACTTTTGACTTTTAAAAAATGAAATCGGTGCAATATTTTGCGAGTAGGTTGACACTTAAAATTTACAAATATAATATCAAACAGAGGTAGGTAGAGGTAAGTTTGCAAGAGCTCTGAATGAATGGTAATTGCTCAATCTGCTGAAAGATTGATGGAAAATTTTCTTAGTGTATGCAGAGGAATAGGTTTGAAGTTTACTAAAAATGTGCACTTTTGGATTTTCATTATAAAAAATAGATGCAAATATGTGCGTTTTTTGTTGTTTTCCTGGGAAGTAGAAAAAGGGCATTTTTGGATTTGCTGCCAAATGAACAACCATATGCAGCGGACTCACAGTTGTAGTCAAGTAGTTGGGTGTTAAAGCTATGAAACTTGTCGCTTTGTCCTAACAAGTCATTATTACTATCACTTGTCCAGATATGTGAAAGCTGCAGAGTTTTTAAATCACTACTGGTGTTTTTCGTACATACATGTATATGTAAGATTGCGAGTTAAAGGGTTAAAATACTGATTACATGCTCAGGCATAAGCTTAAATGATAAAAATCATTGATTGAGTCATTGACATACCCGTGCTGACTGTGCTGCTATTGTTGTTTTTCTGACATCAATACAGTAGCTGCCCAATCCGTTCTCATGAAGTGTTATCGCTCCAGGTTCCAAGTCATTGCCATCCCACGAGACATTTCCAAACACCTCACAAATTTTCTCTCCGTACGCCCCGGCCGCCATCAACCGCGCCATCTTGCGTCCACTCACGTTCAGGACAATCATGAATTGTCACCACAGGTACCCCAAGCAACCTCGTTCCCAGGGGCTTCTCGGTTTTCAAAATGGCCGTTTGAGAGGAGAAACATAGCGATCTAAAACGACCGCTGATTGGTTCGTTGATCCCGATTCTTACATCTATTCTGATTGGTTCACATTTTAATAAACAAAGATGGCGGATCATGGAAGGTTCTTGGTGAAACGAAAACAATGCTATTTCGTTGGTCTCCGAGACGTTAACGTTGAACAATTTTCCTGATTAATTGTTGACAATACTGCAGCTGTTCCTGACGATGCAGCTATGATCCATCAAGCGTAAGATTTAGAGATAATTCTCCGATTTTCAGGCTTTGCGTTTGTACGGGTGGCGAAACTTTCAAAATGCGAAGCCAAAGACAAAGACTCTGAAAAGACTTCACGAAATAAACCGAGACACTTAAGACGTGGAAAACCACTTAAATAACCGCGAATGCGAGACCTGTGAAATTTGACTAAAATTTTGCGAGACCTTAATTTTTGAAAGACCATTCGCCACTCCTCGTTTACCATCTCCCCGGTGATAATTTTTAAAACTTTGGATTGGGGAACGCTAGGCATAATGTGATATGTTAATAGAGTCTAGAATACCAACTGTAAATACTCGTTTATTTTATCAGTGCATTTAGGGTTTCATAAATAAAGTACTGTGGAGCCAACTGCTATTTTTTAGTTTATTAATTCAGTTATAATTTACTGATTCTCTTGTGACAGCTTGTCACTGAAGTTATAGGGCCGGTTATTTAAACGACGTTTAGACGAACAAAACCGCGGTCTAACCCCATTTCACTCTGGCCAATCCTAATATTTAAATGCTATTTACTGTAACCAATGTCATGCAGGCATATAGCACAGACCAGAAAAACATTTATCTCCTGAAATAACCAACTTATAAAGAGATATAGAGGGCCATTAATTTTCTAAGTTAGGCTTTGTTTAAATAACCGACCCATAAAGTTTGATTAAAACTAACTTGTTATTCATTCCTCAAATGGCAATATTTCAGTATTACCCCCAATATTAATATGTTGAACTGTTTTTCTTTAGGAGTTCTTTTGTTATAGTTTTGGCTTTTGTTTCAACCTTCTGAACTAATGCATAATTAAATCATGGGGTTATATAGAAATCTTACCCACAAAATTCCCAACCACATTTCAGGCCCAAGAGCTGTTCTTGAAATTTTGTTTCTATGAAATTGCAGTGTAGTTTATAGCTGGCAAACATCCCAAACCCTAAAACCTCTTTGTGGGGGTGTTCTGTGTGCTTTCTGACCAGGCCTCCTACAGTCCAGTCTGGCTTTGTTGAATTTCAAGGGAACATAAGGTTCCAACTGACATGGCCTTGGAGGCCAATGTTAGGGAAATCCTAATGGAACAGGTAATCAAGTGGCCAAACTTTTCTGTCAGCAAATAAGGACTGGATTCAGAAAGCCCAGCCTTAAGCTTCTAAAGTTAACTAAAGCTGTTTTAAACGATACATTTTAACTTTAGAAGGGTTTTCTCAATACATCCCCAGGGTTACAATTTGCAAGATGGGATTTTCTATACCAGTCACAGTTATTTGACCTGAACAGATGTGTATTATTTAATTCACTGCAGTAAGGTGTGTATAATTTGGCAGGTTTGGCATTAATGATTTTGGCAGTTTAATGCATGATATCCAAATTATAATCTTAGTGTTGGGTTGGAGATGAGTAGCTAGCTTTGGCCCATGACTATTCATTTGTTGTGAATGGAGTTAATGTACTTGAATGTTTAATTTTTACACTTAATTACACTGCTGTCATTTCCAACATGCAAGTTGTACATGTTTTCTTCAGAAACATTGACAAACACCCTTAACAAATATTGAAAAATATTTTAACTTGTCTTCGGCTTATTCTTTTCTTTTTCTAAATATTAACTTGGTGGGTAGATATGTTCTGACTCGAATTGCAAAGACTTTTTGTTTGGTGATTACATTTAAATTTAATTAAAATTGTAACATTTTGAAAGTGAAAAGAAGACGTTAAATTATTTTAAAACGCCAACAAAACCGACGGTGATACCTGAACAATTCAAGAGCAACCACACCCCCTTCTACAGAAAATATTTTCGAAGAGATCCTTTACTCTTTTATGTGCATTGAGGGGAAAATCGAACAGTTTAACTGCAAAAACGTGATGCTATAGGGCAATCATGGGAAAGAAGCCGAAAATACTACAGTACAACTTGGAAACCAAAAGCACGTGTGAAAAATCTAGGATTCGTCACATACGCTTTTGATAACTTGCATTATAGCATCCGCGTGTGTTCTTTCCCATATATGGTAAAAAGAAAATATTTCCTCAGCGGATGATAAAAATTCGCAGCTAGAAACTACAGAGTCAATGAGTTTTGCAGTAAAGCCAGTTGTTGAATCGATGTCGCCAAACCTTTTCCGGCTTGCGCCAAGGTGAACTCGATATTTCTTCAAATGACTGCGTATCTTCTTTCGCTGCTCTTCTGAAACTGTCCTCACAGCGACTTTTTCTGGCTCCGGGGAATTTGGGGGATTATGCTGTGGTGTTGAAGACGATTCTGACGTGGATTTAGTAAGCTCTTTGTTGTGTTCCTCACGGGCAAGGCAATTGCAGCAGCAAAGCTGCGAAGGAATGTTCTTAGAATTTGATCTTGAGCCCAAGTATTTTAGTACAAAACTCCGCAAACAACTGTTGGAAATCAAGCAATAATTGCGCATTTTATCCGTCATTCCGGGCCTGTTCGAAGCTATGTCACTACCATTATAATAAAGTGTTGCCCTGGCAGGTTTGCCATCTCGGCCCGCCCTGCCCATCTCTTGGTAGTACGATTCGAGGGTTCGTGGGACATCTAGATGGATTACATGTCTAACTTCCGGTATGTTGACACCAATCCCAATAGCCACTGTGGCAAAAACAACGCGGATTTTGCATTTTTCCGTCGAATCTGTGAGTTGCTTCAAAATTTCGTCTTTCATCAAATCCGTTTGAGGCGCATGATATTGCGCAAACAAACAGTTTTCAGGTCTTATCTTGTTGCTGACTGGGAAGTAGCTTTTTCCCCAAGTACATTAAGAAATAGTTTAAAGGCATACCCACACCATTTCAGGGGTAAATATATAATAGTGAGTGGGTAGTTCGTTAATTTCACCTTAAGATCCTCTGCGATAGGCAACAGAATGTCATTGTAACTTTCTTCTCGAAAAGCGGATGGTCTTCTCTTGTCTTTGCAAATAAAGATATTAGGTCTGTCCAAATTTCCAACGAGTACAACTGGGTTCTTGATTTGAAGTTTAATTTTGATATGTTCTATTAGTTTTTGGGGGGCTGTGGCCGTTAGCGCGAGAATCGGCGAAGTTGAGAACAGGTATCCGAGTTGCGCAAGCTTTCCAAAATCAGGGCGGAGCTCTGTGCCCTATTCCTCTATGAGGTGAGCTTCATCGATCACACAAAATGCCACTCGATCCTGGTATAAATCCGACTGAAAAACCTTTCTGCCATCTTTGCACGATATAAAAGCCTCCGGGTGTGTAAATAAAATCTTAAATTCTCCATCCTGGACGCAGCGGAACAGCTCCCGATCAATACTGAAGCTATACCTATTTTCCACAGAAAGTTCATTTTCATCGTCGGATTCAGGCCCAGTGTCATCGTCTTCAACAACATCAAAAGCTACGTGTTGACAAGATGCGCGTAGCACGCCAGCTTTAACCCCTCTCACTTTCAGGCTAGTCACTTGATCTTCAATCAGTGCATTCAAAGGTGAAATTACAATAGCAATGCTTTTGTCTCCGGCTTCGTTCACATAATCCCACATGTAAGGAAGAAGGTGAAAGATAACGGACTTTCCATAGCCGTGTCTCCTATCACATGTTTCCTTAGCATACACGCTTCAAGAATTTTCAACTGGTTTACTTTCAGAAATACGCCATCGTAGTTGGTAACATCTAAAGCGTACCTTATTGCTTCAAAAAATGAATTCAAATGGAGCTTCATCCCTGTTTGACTGACAGAAATAACCTTTTGGTAGAGAGCAATAAAATTTACAGCGACTTGAGTTAACGGCGCGTTATAAATGACATGCAGATGTCGCTCCGTGGGAAACGATGCAACTCAAATAGAAATGCAAATTACAAAGGTCTGTAAGTAAATGGTTTAACTGCAACTCGTTTTCTCAAAGAAAATATTACCACAAATTAGTGCGTTAAACGTACCCACGTGTCGCTACGTGGGAAAAGATCGCACACTCAATAAAATTAAATATTTCCCGTGAGAAAATTAGCGCGAAAAGGTTGCGTAAGAACGTTTAGCGCCGTGAAACTCATTCAGGCGCTGTCTCTCAGGATGTCTACAACACCTCAGAAAGTCTACTCTGACTTGGGAGACAAAATTTGTAGACTTTGTGCCAGCGAGAAAGATTTTAATCATTCTACAAATATCTTCGGCACAGTTGGAGAGAGAAAAAAGTTACGCGAAAGAATATCCGAGTTTTTAAATCTTTCTGTAAGAGAAGAAGATGGTTTGCCTTCCACAATCTGCCGCAACTGTGAAACAATTCTAAGAAAATTCTTAGAGTTTAAAACAAAGGTGGTTGATACACAAATTCGGCTAAAATCAAAAGCCACCAAAAAAAGATGCAAGATCTTCTCGCCGACTTGCGAACCGGAGAAAAAAGTACGCGCCGTAGAAAAGACTCGATCCAGTGCTCGGTCCCTGCCCTTCAGTAAGAACAGTAATGAGAGTTCGGTACAAGAGTCGACCGCACAGAGAACCCCAGCAGGAGTTAACATCGTTGGCGAACCTGGAGCGAAGTCTGGTGAAGCTATTTTATCGCAAGCAGGCTTAAGTAATCCCGAGGTACGTTGATTTACTACGTTTATAGAGCAATGGACTTTACGGTTTGCCATTACTTGGGAATAAGAGGAACAATACAAAATCTACTGTCACCAGCTGGATCGTGATTATTGTGATATTACACACCAATATACTGTAAGGGTAGCCCGCGTGGCAAGCGCTAGGAGCGGGTTATTCGGGCACGCGCGCTACCGGCGCTTTAACCGCTCTCTCTCTCTCCGCGCTCCTCGCGCGAGTTAACAATCCCTTTTCCCTTGCTTTTCTTGCGCGCGCCTACCACGCAGGCTATGTCACAATAATTTTACTTCTTTTAGTAATAATTGCACATTTGACTAAAAAAAAAGCAAAGGAGACAAATATTGATCATTTATGGCGGATCTAGAAGGGAGGGTCGGGGGGGGGGGGGGGGGGTGGGGAAGGTAAAAGGTAACAAAAAAAAGAGGCCCATGGGGTCGAAAATTTTTTCCACTCTCGAATATTTTTAATCCCCCACCTGCCCTGGCCGCTTTATGTTGTTGTCTGGAATCACCACTGATCATAACCTCTATCATCATCGATTACCTATTTCTCACAGTGCCCAGGTGATAAGCAGATTAACTGGGTAATTCAGTGGCTTGAAATTCAAAAGTTATACTACTATGAAATCTTGTACTCAAATCTGAAGGTCTATAATATCAGATTAAACATACAATAGTAACCAGAAATTTGCCCATGCTTACAGAATGAAACATGGACAATGTTACTGTACAACCCTTTGCCAAGAAATGAACTCCACCTCACCAATTAAACTATTTAAATATTTATCAATTTAATAACCTCTTTATATACTTAGATTACCACATCAGCTGCCCATGTTCTGGAAATGGACATTGTACTAAGGCTAACAAATGCATTGAAGACAAGGGTGCCTTCTGTGGTTGTGTCCAGTATGTACAGTGTGCCATAGTTGAAAATGCTATTCAGAGCAAAGCTGTTACAAGAACTGGATGAACACTGCACTGAATTATGCAAGAAAAGAACACCATCAATGCTCAGAAAAAACCAGTATCCTGACATGGTTAACTTTGACTGGAATTCACTACTATTCGAAATTTCAAGCCGATGCCCACTCTTGCTAGAAGTGATGTCTACCACTGTAGGATCAACACCAAACCAAATGTTATCCCCGCAATTGGATTGTGCTATAGCATATTAATGCAGAAACGTAACCATGATCTCAGCCTCATTCAGAGAATTAATACTATTCTACTTTCGGAGGGAAATGCTAAAAAACAGGTTGGTTTTAAACGCAATCACTGTCTATTTAACCCTACTATTACTAGTCAAGCCAAACCTTTAGTTGCAAAATGAAGTTCTTACTTTTCAGTAACTTGTGGATACATGCTTTCTGTGACCATTGAAATGAAAGCTAACCTAAGCTGACCAGTTTAAATTTTGATTTTGGCATAATCTTGAATTGGAAGTGATACTGAGCCAGGTCTTAGGGCCACCTTGGCTCTGAGGACTGTTATCTGAATAATAACAGTAAAATAAACCACATGAATGATGATGGTTTACATAGGTTAAAGTCACAGCTATACTTGTCCTAAGGGTATAAACAACAAAATGTTCTTTTACTCTTTATGATAGTATAACTAAGGTATGGGATTATTTAGGGAGGGAGTCACTGTGTGAGGTGGGAGATTTTAGGGTTCTGGAGTAAAAATTTCTTGTTAGTGAAAAATTGTCACACTCCTGATGACAGTATGAATGTGGGACCCTCCTTTTTTTATCTCTCTATCGACCTATGCCTGGATTATCAAGTTGTTGTTTTTTTTTTGTTTGAGCAAGCTAGTCTTTTGGGGGAGTTTTTAGCGATCAAAAGTCAATCATAAAAAAAACTATAAGCAACTGATGACTTCAGGCTATAATTCATTCATTTTATTTTGCCATTAACCACATTAGAAAAATATATAATAATAATAATAATAATAATTAATAATAATTAATTCAATAAAGGAACTGGTACAATAATTCCATGGATCAAAATTATCTAGGTAATATAAGTCAAGGCTAACTATGGATAATTAATTAAAACAATTGCCATTAATGATTAAAGTGCACCTATAACCCCAAAATTGTTTTTTTCGCTTAATCATCTCTATGTAAGTTGAAAAGTTGAATAGTTAAATATTTCTTGTTTTTAACATTGCATGTCAAATCAAGACTTCTTTCTTATACAACTACTTGTTTCCATCTCCAAGTAATATTTTTTTACAAATCAATATACTATTAACAGTTTTTATTTAGTATTTCTTAAATTGATTATCCTTAAAGCTGTGAACTGCATATTGTAAATTGAAGTAGAAATAATGGTAAAGTCTTGATTTGACGTCATCTAATTAGCATTTTGTAAATTCAAATTTCTATAACTCACTAACGTGATGTTATAAACAAGAAATATTTCACTATTCAACTTTTTAACATACATTGAGTTGATTAAAAGAAAAAAAAATTGGGGTTAAGTGCACTTTAATTAACTGCAACAATTTATGCTTAACATTCAGCAAGGTGTTTACATGTACACCATACCAAAAATACATGTATTAATATGATCAGAGATCAATAATTACCAGTATTGATAATAATATTTCAGTTCACGAACAAAGGATTTTCATGTTATGTATCAATACTAAAACGCAAATCCAAATCCAAGATGCTCCACAGTTATTTATTTCATATACATGCATTTTGCAGCTCATCAACAGATGTCAGAGTCTTGGATTTTGCCTGGGGCACACAAGCAAATTAAAGCTGATGAAGTTAATTGGAGGACACTTCGCAGACAAAATAATCGATGAAGTGAAGCAAGGGAAGAAGCTGCAGGGAACAGGGGACAATTGGGACATCAGGGTTCTTGTCCATGATATGCGAAATGACCACCAGAACAAAGACCTGCACTACTTTGCCTTCAATTTAATAGTCGACAGGGTGCCATGTGAAGGCCTGTCTCAAGTCTCACCTCGTCGCAGCATCCAAACTCTTCCAAACTGCCACTTCCTTCTGAACGATGTTGAAACCAAAAAGCTGCGTGAAGATTTCAAAGTGCTGGTTGGAAGAGTACTGGTGGCCTATATTCCATCACTGGCTTTCTTGAAAGCAATTATTCCTCAGCACATTCCTCATCACTTCTCAAATGAAATGGCACAGAAATCTATTATCGCCAGTCTACCCATCCAGCTGAAAGATGAAAAGAAATATGACGATGTTGTAGATATTCTGTGCTTCTACGAGAACACTCTTGAAGAGATTTACAGCAGAGCAGGTGTAATCGAAGTGCCAAGAAATGCACTGCAAGCCATGCCAAGTACAAGGCTGGAGGGCATGCAATCCGCACCAGACCAGCCTGGGGCGCACGTCACAAGAATTGATGAGGAAGATCATATGAAGGATGTTTGTGTTCCTTTTGGGGGAGACCAGTTGACCAGAGTACGCTTTGCTGGGGCGAAAGATCTCAGGAAAGGCTGTCACACTGCAAAGGACAGATTTGAACATTGTAGTCCCTTTGTTGCGGAACCATTCCACACTAAGATGTCCTATCTGCAGGTAGATATAAAGAGACTAATTTTATAGTCATATGATTAATTACTGTAATTAATTACTGTAATGCTGTAAGTTAGTTAACCAAGCAATATGGCATTATTACAGTTGAACCCCATTGATACAGATACACTGTATGAAGGCTACGGAAACTGTTAACTTTACAATAACAGTTTGTCGATATGTAATTACTCAGTCTGTATTAAAGCAGGTTCCTATGAATGACTTTAACTTATGTGTATGATATTTGAGATAATGAATGTTCTTTCTCATACTATACTTAATCAAACTAAAAAACATTTGGAATTAGCCAATTTGTCTGTATTAAATTCAATATGAAATAGGAATGAAAACTATACATTTTTGTCCATATTAACATGAACACATCCATACATTACAATAACATGTATATAAAGCAGGGAAAATTTTTTTTTACAAAATTTACATTTGACTAGAACTTAATGAGCAGTCTGTAAATACATTGTAAAGGTATGTACAAGGTAGTGTTTGACTGTTATTAATCTCAATACCTTTTTTCCTATCCAAATGCAGCTCATGTTTGACCATTTGTACAATGCTGGTTCTATCAGAGAGGTCGGGACCATTAAGTACTTTCGTGAAAAGCTAAATCGTAAAAATGTTACCCCAGAGAAGGTGACCAAATCCTTTGAAGGAACAGAAGATTTCTTTGTGAGCTTTGGCAAAGCATATCTCCTTGAGGCAGCCATGGAGTTTTTTGGTATGAACAGCTGTGATGACACTCCTACTAAACATGTTCCTCCACATGGTATTCTCCATCTCCCAAAAGCCAGAAAGATGGCCTACTTTGATGATGTTATTGGTTCCTTTGTCGATGAATTTGTCATGGCAGATCCAGACCGGGATGCTATAATGCAAAACCAGGAACTGCAACAAAGGTACAGACAGGTTGCTGTTGTTGACCTTGACCATGATTATTAATTTATTTTTGGTACTTCTCAAGCTGATGAGGCTTCTGAACTAAGTGCTGATGATGAGATGACTGAGGAAGATCTGAGTGGAACAGACAAAATAAGGTCAGTACAATTCATGTAAATTTCAACATGAAACAGAACAGAAGGAATTGTCTGGATTTCTTGTAGCCAGTGGCTTTAAAAAAGCATATGACACACTTAAACTTTTGAATTACCAGTAAACACTGCATAAATATAATTTTGGCCCTTCCTTTGTTCAATGGATTTGAATAAAACATAACTGATGCTTATACATCAAGCTGCATTATGAATAATCAAAATGGCTTTTCAATGGGACCTTCCACCTTACATAGTGGTGTCAGATAAGGTGACCCACTAATTCACCTTACCCTGAAATAATCGCTTTAGAAACGCTAGCTATTAAAAACACAAATGATGATGTGATATTAAATATTAACAAACTACATGTGTCAAACTTTCCTTCTGTTTTATTTTTGCTGCATTTCTTGCAAGATTCATATTTTCACTAATCTTCATTTCCATCACAATTCATTTCATTTAATGCATTAAAATATATTTCATATTCCCTTAGCTCAGATTTTGGCCAAACAAAATTCATTTATGGTGTAAATCAGACATTATTTTTTGAGCCCATAATACTCGCCTGTCCACTCAAACAGGGATTAAAATTGTAAAAATATGCTACAAGAAATGTACAGTATATTCTATTATCTAATAAAACATAAAAAAACCTTTCCCACAGATATTATGGCCTAAATGTCATTGAACTTGCAGTCTTCTTCATGCAGTTGACAGATACAGACAGAAGGTTGACAGAAGGTGATGGTGACAGACAAAACATCAACCAAAAGCGACTCCTTTCGTACTTCTTCCGTGTCAATTCATTCTCCAAATATGCAGTGGAAATGTTTACAAGCATTGCACAGGTTGAAGCATTACTGTCCGAAGAAGGTGCACAACGAGTATCGTGGGGAAAATTTGTCAATTGGACAGGTGGTACTGGTAAGAACATTGAAGGCGACAAAGCCCAGGAGATCTGCAACTGTACAAGCAAGAATGTTGTACAAGGAATGGGCCCAAACAAAACTAACAATGCCATCATCACTGCCTCTAAAGCAGCACCTGGAATTAACCAGATCAAACACCAGTTTGACTACACAACAAAGATCCATCCCTCATCTCGGGCTCATTCCACTAAAAGCTGTAAAGATGATGAAATGTTTAATAATGTTCAAGGACTTGCGCAAACTGCATCCCTTTCGCATCACTGCTAATAGAGCTCATGAGCACTTTCAAGATATTGATTTATCTCCATTAGTTGGGCAAGATATGGGGAAGTTTTTCTCATGGCTTGAAAAGCATAAGAAACAAATTGCCATGGGATAACAAACTGATATAAGTACTTTTGTCATTTTTTTTTCTAAACAAACTTTGTTACTTGAACAAATTGTACATGTCTGAAAATAGAAAACTGCTATAAGTAGGTATGTTCTCTAGGGTGTATTCCATGTGGGGTAATGCCAAAGATCTTTGGTGTCGATCAGTGTGCATTTTTTATTCGGTATTTACTTTAATATCCTTTAGGATCTTAATGTACAGTAACTTCGATCAGTATGAAATGCACCTTCAGTTGGTATCTACATGTACTTGTAGATACATTTATTTTAGTATAATCCGTGGCAGGTTTTCAATTTTCTAAACTTTCATAATACATGTAGATGGCAACAATTACGACAAGGAATAGGCAGTCAATAAGAGTCACTATTATTGGACTACACTAGCCTGTAACTGAGATACACGTAAATATACCGAATGTTGTAAATTTATCACTTAGTATATGATTTTATCTCAAAGGGAGTATCATATTTGTTATAATGCAGTACTTATGACAAAAACAAATGACCATTCCACCCCAGTGTACAGAGATGAATGTCAATTATTTTCACTTGAGCAGCTGATGAACATGTACATGTACATGCATGAGAATAGTTGCAAATATGTGTGTACTCCAAGGTGCAATTCCATATAGGGTAAGCCAAAGATCTTTGGTGTGGAAATGTGCATTTATGCATATTTCATTCAGTATTATCCTTTAGAATCTTGACATATCTTCAGCATGGACTTCATATGAAATGAGCCTGGGTATGTAAGCTTTAACGTTTAGACATTAAAGCTATAGAAACTATGTCAGGCTTTAAATTTCCAGGTTTTGAACATAACTTGTCTAGTTTATATTCAAGCTAATTTAATCAATAATTTTATTATTGATGGATGTAACTGTTGTGGAATAAGCAGACAATAAGAGATCATAAGAGTCATTAAGTTAAGAGTTAAGAGTGTCAGATTTGTAACAAATAAGCTTATGTGGTTAGTTCATTAGGACAGCTGGTCATTGCCAAAAACTTTGTTATAGAAAAACAAAATATTAGTGGAGTGTACGAGCTTTAACTTAAGCTTTATATAGGTAAGCGATTTTTACTTCAGAAGCATTAAATCAAGCATTAAATCGTGACTGCTTTTCGTAAAGATATTTGAAAGGCTTTCACATATTTTTTGACACACTTAATTGCCGTACGCCAAAAAAGATAAAAAAGACCGACATAACAACTCACCTTGCCATGGCGTTTCAAATTTTTTACCGCATTGCCCGTGTAACCTTTTTCTCTTACGGCAAGGCAAATAAAAACTTTCCAGGGTTCCACTTGACTCCACAGAAAATCCCTCCTTGGCCGCCATTTTGTTTGTTTTCCTCTTGGTTTGCAATCTGGTACCCAGATCTTCTCACTCTTTTAATGGCCGCCATTTTGAATACATCACCACAAATAGGGGATGAATGAACAAAAGCAAAAATTAAAAAGAAAATTGAAAGAAAATTGAAAGTTAATCAAAGGGCTCTTAAAGCCATCTCGTTAATGCGAGAGAACGTAAGGTTAATAAAAAACAACAAGAATTGGAAACGTTGGGTGCCTTTGATAGGTGTAAAGCTGCTAAATGGTCTATTGAAGTTGAAAGATTGAAAATACCTGTAGGTCTAACCGTAGAGTTAGACATTGCAGTCATAGAGGACTTAAGGGCTCTTTTAGGAGCCACCAAGATAAAAGTCATGAGCAACAAAAGAATCACGAGTGTGAATGTAAATAATTTTCATGTTAATCTAGCGCATTTGTTCAAAATAGTCTTCATTTTACGAGGGATTTTGCGTGGGATGATTTTCACGCGTGCTCGCGTTTCGCTCGTTCTACTATCCCTGAGGGAAAAGGAGGGACTACTTGCAGTCTACTAAGTCTCAAGCTGTTGCAGTGCTATATTTTTCTGACTTTTCTGTCTTTTCGCGACAAAATTGTCAGGGAAAACAAAGGATAGTTATTTAACAAATAAATGATTTTATGTACTGTAGCAGTGAATCTGTTCTGCGGCTTCCGGTCAGGTGGTCGTAAGGAGATACCCTTACTAGTCACACTATATCAAGGCGCGGATGGTTCATTTGGTCCTCTTCCCGGGGGGGGGGGGTACTCCCTCTAATGGGCTATACGGGGATGCTCCGCCCGAAAGGGATACCTTTTTGAGGCTGGAGGTATATGAAAGGGTCGGGATTTCACGAGTTGGAGTATATGAAAGGGTAGGGATTTCATGAAGAATAGGAAAGGGTAGCGAAAACAGGAGTTGAAGCATAAAAAAGGTAGGGAAAACTGCCATTTAATATTATAAAAAGGGTCTTTCAAAATATATCAAAAAGACGCACGTAAAGGCTATATGAGAGGGGTACCATTTTCACTCAAAGGTATATGAAAGGGGTACCATTTTCAATGAAAGGTATATGAAAGGGGTACCTTTTCTGTCAAAAACAGTATATGAAAGGGTAAGGGTTTGGACGTCGGGGCGGAGCATCCCCGTACAAAACTTTGTTGAGTACCCCCCCCCCGGTCCTCTTTGGCCTAGAACATCCAACAGAGTACTGTGCTACGTTCATCATTTAAGGGAATCTCTTTATCCCCAGCAAACAGAGCGCAACCAAGGCAACGAACAATACTAGCAGTTTAATAAATTTAATCTCCTGACTAAGGCAATGGATTGTTTCGTTAAAAATAGGATAGTGTGACAATATAAACCTCGTGATTAGCATTCGCTTAGTGATAAAGGACATTGATTGACATTTTGACACTGCTAGATTCTATGCTGTTTTTACATGTGGTCGGGTATCAGTTAAGTACATGTAGTTTTGTTTCGAGAAGTCACGTTTTGCTAACCAGTGTTAAGCTGACCAGCATTTCAGTATTTTAAAGCTCACCAGTTTCAAGCACGACCCGCCACAGAAGTAAGTAAAATCATGATTGTAAGATTACAGTTTCGAATTGATCTAATTTCCAGCAAATCATTGTTTGAGAAATTATAAGCATGTTGCGTAACGATAAATTATATTGCTCCGTTTCAGATCGAATAATTACTGGTTTAATAAACATGAAATGATGTGATTATACGATATGTGGTGGTCAATGGACTTTTTATGAACATCAGATCAGTGCAGCGCATAACTACGTGAAATATTTCATTCGATTTCTTGGGTTGAAAAACAGACAATAATTGCTGAGAATTTGAGCGCCGCGGGGAGAGACGGACACATGGCGGACATCGCACTTAAAAGCGCAAAGCTGGACAGGAGGACTGCAAAGGGAACCCTCACAAGATGTAAGAATTTATTGTCTAAGCAGATTGAAATTAAGAGGCCAGGACCGGAGGTAAGGGACGCATAAAATAGACTCCAAAATGCGTTCGATGATCTTGTAGTGAAACACGAGAAGAGGCGTTTGAAGTTGAGGAATCTTAGATGGCAGAATGTCAGGAAATTTTTATGGGAATGGAAATTCAAGCAAAGATATACCTAGAGAACTTAGTTGCTAAAGGGAAAGGACCACTGGAAACCCGTTTCAAAGGGAAAAACACGAGTTGCACGGGACCAGAACCTCGTGTTAGCGGAATTTCAAGTATGCAATCATCAGAGGACAAAGGAACGCCTGATGACGGTTTCACCAATCCCGCTGAAATAATCAACGATGTTCAGAATGCAAAAGTGCCTGAAAAGGCGACAATTTACCCTGTTGAACAAACTGAAAATAATGTCCAAAACGCAGGTTCTGTTGTTATTTCTCAAGAGCCCCAAAATCATTTGAACAATAGTACTGTAATCGAGACCACAAGTTCCGGTGACAACGACAATAGTGCTGCGTGTGGCTTCAAGATGGAGAAACCGAAGATGCCGAAATTCGCGGGAGATGTCCGAGAATATGCGATTTTTAGAGCGGAGTTTAAGCATGCCATAGAATCCCGCTACTCCAAAAGAGATTCAATCACTTTCCTACGCGCTTACAGGCTAACCAGTTTCAAGCTACGACCCGCCACAGAAGTAAGTAAAATCATGATTGTAAGATTAGAGTTTCGAATTGATCTAATTTCCAGCAAATCATTGTATGAGAAATTATAAGCATGTTGCGTAACGATAAATTGTATTGCTCTGTTTCAGATCGAATAATTCCCGGCGTAGTAAATCGAACCCAATCGAACTAAATTTCAATCGAACGCAATCGAACTCAATCGAACTCAATTCATGGATTGAGTTCGATTGAGTTCGGCAATCGAACGAAATCGAACTCACCGAAAAGAAAAAAAAATCAATCGAACCCAATCGAACGTTCGATTTTCGAACTCTTGATTTATGTAAAACAGGCGTTGAAAATCCATAACCAGATCTTGGAAGCTCGAGTTACTTCAGCCCGGAGTGTAGCGCACGTCGCGTGTTTTTCGTAAACGAAGAAATTCCGCAGAAATGGCTTCAGATGCGTAGTAAAAGGCTACCAGGAATGCCGCTTTGACGTCATTGTATTTTTGCATAAAAGTAACCCTTCGAGTTGTCTTGCCGCAATTTTAAGTTAGCTAAAAAAGGAAAGGGTGCAACAATTTCGGAATACGCCCGCGGGATAATGATAGCTCTGCTGTTCTGTTCTGTTCTGTTCTCTTAACTGCCGTGGACAGTTTATAAATGGTGTTTCTGTTATTGAGTAAATTGAAAAAAAGAACAAGAAAAACCTGCTTTGATGGGCTTGCTTTGGTCCAGAGCCAATCGAACACAATCCATTTAATTGTGTTCGATTGAGTTCGGTTTCCGAACTCAGTCGAACACAATCAGATGGATTGAGTTCGATCGAGTTCGATTTGTTCGATTGAATTCGATTTGTTCGGAAATCGAACTCACTGAAAGTCCGGTGTTCGATTTCGTTCGATTGCCGAACTCAATCGAACTCAATCCACGGATTTCGTTCGATTGAGTTCGATTGCGTTCGATTGAGTTCGATTTACTATGCCGGGCATCCTAAACAAACTTTAGATAACTTAGATGTTCGCGTGATCGCTAAGAGAAAATAAAAAAATCATCAAATGATAACATGACATTACAGTTCAAAGCCATCCATTTAATAAATTCCCTTCAAAAACCTCGACAAAACTATCAACAGAAACAAACAATCTTTATATAAACTACATACCTACATGTGTACATACGATTTTCTTAAAGTCTGAAATCTGTTTCTGCAGATCGGCTACGTTTACAATGGTTTTCTTTACAATGTTTCTCCAGCATACTCTCAGATCGCTTATAAAATGGTTGTCATTCAATTCAGAACAACAAAATTTTACTTGTATACGAATAGAACTGTAGAGAGAATTGCAGCAAACTAAACAGACTAAATCTGCAAAATCACGAGGTCCCTTGCATACTATTGCATAATCAAAGCGCAATTTTTATCACCGTCAATACATTCTACCATGTACCTAAATCTATTAATGGCAATACACCGAATGCAAATATGGCCTTCAGGCAGTTTTTTGTTTGGCCAAGCTTTCAGCGAAATTAATGATATCACGGAAACAAGTGCTGCTAAATGTATCATCTTGCAAAGTTTGAGTGTTTTTGGTTAAATGGTTGCAAAATTATGGCTCACTGAAATTTTACGCATTTCTATGAGAAAAAACATTCTAGCCTCACTAGCCTCACTTTCATGTTTTTTCCAAAATTTGATTGACTATAACTTCTCCTAAAATAAGACTATGGCCTTGAAAATGCACACAATGACTTATTCTGACCTGATCTTTATCATTATTCAATTGCTTTTGTTTTTCTTGAGAACCTGTCCAAACAAAAAATTGTTGGACGGCCATATTTGCATTCGGTGTATGAATCACTATTTCAAAATAAACAAAAGGCAAAGTCCATACTGCCTTTTCGTTCGCGTGATCGGTAATTTAAGATCAAAAGTTCATCAAATGATAACATACCATGAGAACTGAAAGCCATTCATTACTAATTACTGCTTTCCTCGTATCTTGCCATGAGAACTCGAAGCCATTCATTTCATAGATTGAACTTACTTATTACTGCTTCCCTAAAGAATCGCGACAAAATTATCAACAAAAGCAAAGAAACTTTTGATAACTCAGACGTCAGATGTGGGTCGGCTGAAATATCTGTTTTCCGCTTAGTTGTCAATGCTTGTTAAAGGAAACATTTCACGCAGTTGTATGTTGTTATCGATATCGATGTGAAATGTTTTGGAAAGTGAAACGGACATTGATTTTTCTTTTGTGGAGAGTTGAAAAAGAAATGGCTGCATAAGTTTATGTTATACATGAATGGCCTATTTGCGAATATATAGTAGTTCTGTCTTTTTTATTCGAAAGTCGAGAGTTTTCTATTTCCGGTATCATGTGTTTAGTAACTATTAGGGATTAAATGGATGTTTTTCAGTTTAAATAATTAAGTGGTTTGTATTTGATTGCTAAAGTAATCAAACATGCGGGATTCCTGACCGCAGTATTTTTCAAAACCTTTTTCTGATCCGAGATACAGGTAAGGTTGTCCGTTGTTGCATTATTATGCAGTATTACTATAGTTTGTATTAAATTTTCCACCGCAGAAATATACTCGCGCAGAAAAAATTACTTGTTGTAATGATGTATATCGGCTTAACAGGAACTTTTTAACAGTGAATATATTGCTATCATAACTCCGAGGCGACCGGCACAACAGTCATCTGTATTCCCGATTCAACTCCACACACGTCCTCAAAAGAACCAGAGACTGTTATCATAATACTGATACATTTTTACAACAACGTACAATAATTCACTCACTAGTTTTCTCGTTGTTTATGTTCATATTGGCGCCAGAACAGCAACCATATAACTAGGAGAACTATACAAACCTCCGGTCAGGAAGTAAAATTGTTTAATACCGATGCCTTTGATTTTATTTATACTTGACCAGAAATCCGCAAACATTTCCTCCCAGCCGAAATTTTAGCTATCCCGACGCGCAAAAATTTCCTCCCGCAAAACAAATTCAGTCGGACAAACCGCAAAATTTCCTTGTGCACGGTAGCTAAACCAATAAAACTATGACGTCTTTCCCATACTATTGCATACAAACGCAAAGTTCATGCTATTTTGCTCTGCCATATCGCTCATATTAAAACACAAACTTTCCCGTCCAATTTAACTTTATTAAAACGTCTCCATTCGTAAAAATACACCGTAAAATTCTCAAACTGCGTTTCCCAAGAAAACGCATTTGACCTACGTATACCATTCTAAAGCAGCTTGAATGGCTTTACGACAAATGATTGAAAATTTTAAATATTGATACGTAACGTGAGATATAGAAACTAAGAACTTTAATTTCTTTGCGGTGACTTAATGTGAAATATGACAAGTTCATGACAAGTTCTGACATCCCAATACCCTAGGGAAATTAACAATAGTACAGGGGGTGTTCCTCAAATATTTTAGTGACGGTATGTGACGCCCTTCTTGAAATCCTAACCGCTTTAACCAACCATATCCTCGATGCCCTAATATAGCTTCTATAAAGAAGAAAGAAGACCCCCCCGGACAAAAGTCCACAACAAATTTGTTAACAACTTTTGTCCCTTTTTTCATAGTGATTCCGCAATCTCGTTTAATGCGCATGCGCATTAACGAGATAAAAAAAAAAACATGAAGCCATCGATAACAGTGTATAGATTCCCAGGTCTTGTCGCAAGTTGACAGTACCTCTAATCATTGGTAAAATAATTCTGAATCATTTACCTAAATATTGGGATCCAGTTTATTAGGGTCTGACTTCACAACGCAGCACCATCTTGTGTCTACTGAACAACCTCGTCCCAGGGTCTTTCCGGTATTTATTATCGCGGCGCCTAGGGACGACATTGCAGCCAGGGGGACATTGCACGAAACTTAGGTAAAATGGGTGAATAAAAAAGAAAAAGAAAAAGAAAATAAAATTAAAAAAGCCATCGATAATGGTTTACTGATTCCCAGGTCTTAACACTAGCCGGGGGCGTACCAAGTCGGCATTAGTAAACGAAAACCCCGAACCCCCCCCCCCCCCCAACCCCAGGACAAGGTGGGGTGTAGAAGGGGATAGTAGGGGATTTAATACAAAATCTGCCCGAGAAGGTGGGGTATTTGAAGCGTTTAGTGAATTTAGCTGCCCCGTGGGGGTGGGGCATAGGTGGGGATTTGTGCATAGTGTCAACGGTTGCCCGTATAAAACTTCATCAAAAACTATAATAACGGCAAAACCACAGCGACAAACCAATGAAGAGTGCAGCCGAATCTACGGAAAGGAGAAGAGATTGAGACAGAAGTGAAATAAATTAAAACAACTGTAGTATATATTTGCCCGATATTTCGGTTTGCAAAACAACCTTCTACGGGGGCTAAAAAACAAAAATGAATACAGTTATAATTGGACCGTTACTTATAAACCTTTTGAAAGATAACATAACAGATCGAATAACAGAAAATGATTGGTAAGAAAGAAGCTAAATGTCACTAACTATTAAAGTTCATCAAGTCTACTATTTATACCATCTGTAACATGAGGATCAAGAGTCATCGCTTTATCGCTTTACCGTTTTTACCTGAAACTTAATCTCTCGTGTGTTTCTTGAAAAAGCAAAGTCAAAGGTGAGTAGCTTTTGTTATTCATAAGCCATCCTTGCTCAGTGAAAAAATAATTAAAAAAAAAAAGCGTTTGTGTACGTAGTAAAGATATAAACTCTGCAGTTCAGCTTAATTCTCAACCATTAAACCAAAATTTTCAATCTATATTGCATCATTCATTACATTGGAACTTTTTGTTACTTCCTCACTTTTATAGACATCGCATTCGGTAAATATTTTCCGTCAGGCAGTATATGTACTACACTCACCTGTTATTCTCTGTATGACCAGCGGATTGCTCTGTGAGCACAAAAGACACGATAGAAAAACATTATAACACGTATAAAAATTACACGACTTCACCCTTTGCTTTTAATTTCTTCTAGAATGTAAAAAACTGATATATTCTGGGAAATTCTGGTACCCACTTGCGTACTTCGCGTAAAGGCAGATACCTGCTAGTTGACAGTGCCTCTAATCATTGGACAAAATAATTCTGAATTATTTAACTGAATATTAGGAACCAGTTTATTATAAGCACTTGCCAGACTTGGGTCAGTAATGTTTTTCTTTTTCAGTCGTTTCAGGTAATAGGGTTTTTCAAAGAGAGAGGGGTTCTTTAATGTTCGCCAGAAGATGTTAGCCCCGAGGGGGTTCTGTGGCTACCTCCCACAGAAAATTACTAAAATCTAGAGGCTCGGAAATACAGTGGGACCCCGTCAATAAGGCCACTGATGACTGAGGCACAGAAAAGTATAAAGGTAGAATAAGTAAAATTGAGAGGATAAGAGGTAAAATAAGAGGAAAAAAATTACCCTCGTAGAACTCCACTATGGTCATGACTGTTCGACGATTTTTTCTAATTTCGGGATTTTTCCACGTCATCGAAACTCCGTTTGGTTTCATCTTTTTCCTAATTGTCAATAGCTTCTGCTAAACATTTTCTTGATGCCTTCACTTGCCCTTTTCGAAAAAATCTTGTCCACATTTTCAAAACTGTCCGCCATGTTGGACGAAACAAAGTTGAAACAAATTTATCATGACGTCAGCTGCGCGTCTGTACTCTAATAGATAATAGGTAATGACCAATCAATTGATGCGTGTACAGTCGGACCTCTATTAAGCGGCCACCCTAGGGACTTTGAAAACTGGCCGCTTAATAGAGGTTGGCCTTTTAATAGAGGTACAATATAAATTGGAAAGAAATGGCAGTCAACGTAATTTTATTGCCTCTATATAGCAAAAGGCTTGTTGAAAAGTAATCTATTTCATAACACTCTATTCATGCTCAGTTGAAATAAGATATGGGAAATAATATTGCTCAGCGGTCTAAGCCAAGCTGGAACAGCTTGGCTTAGGGTAGCAGTGTTTTTGACCCACGCGAATTTTGTCAGGGTGGGCGGGTGGGCCGATCCCTCCATCACTGCTCCGCTGGCTGAGACTAAGCACGAAAGGAGTGCTATTCTGCTTTGACTCAGTATTTATACCCTTAGGACACCCTTCTGCACATGCCTGCGTGCATTGAATCGCAAAGGATGTGTTAATTTAATGTATTTCAGTTTCGCATATCATTAGGAGTGTTATGAATAGTAATCTATTTCATAACACTCTATTCATGCTCAGTTGAAATAAGATATGGGAAATAATATTGCTCAGCGCCACTCACGCCATACTGTTCAACTTTATTTCATGACAAGCTCTTTCCTTTATTTCTTACTTACAACAAACATCAATTTATCTATGAATACCCCAAACCTTACAACTCCCAAACCTACCCAAAACAGTATATTGGTAGATCACAAAAACGTCTATTACATAGCTAATCTTGCTTATCAGTCTGAAAAGGTCTCTTCTGTGAACTAATAGATGGAAAAGCGCAAAGGAAGCGCTTCAGTTCATTCATGTCCGTCCATGTATTATTAACATTCATCACTTCACTGGACGCTAGTTTAGCAGAAGCCCCAAAAGGGTTCAGTACTTTCGCTAACTGTAGGTAATGTAAAGCAGTGTGCCTGCGGTTCCACCCAACATGATCCATTATCTCTGTTAATTCTGCCCCTGACAGAGCTAAGGTTATTGCGCACCCTGATCGAAACCCATGCAACGTTTCGCCGTCATTCTCCCCCATTTCATTTAAATAAAATTTAAGTCGGGCCTCTGCAGTAGCTGAAGTAAGGGGGGCATCCGATATCCCACCATCAGGTGTTGTTGGGCGGAATAAATAGCCGCGGGTAAGGTCAACCTGCATTCCCCGAGCAATATCAACATAACGTTCAATGCCTCTAATGGGACAAATAACGGATTGTGGATTTCTTCTTATTCCAAAAACATTCGAGTCACCATCCCTTAGGGTTTTCCCCCACACATGATTAAACAAAAACCCATCATCATTGGGAAAACGCAAAATTTCAGCTACCTTAACTTGGCCCAAGTCCCCGGGGCGATCACCACTGAAGAAAACTGTTTTGAAGTAGGCCTGGTCCCGAGCGATAATGAAACATTGCAACGGCTTATTAATGGATTGTACCAGGCGCTTTTCCAAGAAAAGAGAAAGCTGGGTAAGTTTGTCAATAAAGAAAGGCGTCGCCTGCTTAGGGGTTACCCTTGCCCTTAATTGCTCCGCAGTCACCACACGAAGATAATCCTTAACGGATTTATCTGCTGCAGGATTGCCTAATCCCAGCCTTTTATCCCATTCACCCTCCCTCCCAATGGCGTGAAAAATAGATCTTAGTTTTCCAATATAAGAATCTACGGTTTTATAAGATAATCGGAAAGGACAACCACAAGTTTGTTTACCCCGTTGCCCAACAAATTTGCAACCATTGTGATGGATCTGCGTTCGACCATCCTTATCCTTGAAAATGAGAAAACGGCATATATCCCGGGGAGAAACAGTAGCTAAGGACACTTGTCCTGGCAGGGCTGATAAAAAGGTTTCTAATTCCTTTTGTAGCGAATCCTTTTGTTTCGAATAACTAGTGGCCTGATCAAAATTCAATAATTGCTGTAACCGTTTATCTAAAGAATCAAGATCAACTTTTAATGTATCACTCTTCTTCCCTGAGGAAAAAATCTTTCTCTTGTAACCACAGTACTGGCAAAATCTGAAGTCACTGTCATTAGCCCGACTACAGACAGGACAGCGAACAGATGGTACAAATAGTTTGGCCACCAAAGGGAGTTCCTAAACAACGGAGAATATAAGAACAAAAATCAATCTAAGTTCAGTAGAAAACGTCTAAAAAACAACCGAGAACACCCAAAGATCTCCCGGGATTCCGCCTGGGCGTGGGATCCAACCTTGATTCGAAGGTACAAGAAGTACATGGTCATCCCCTGTAGAAGCCATTTTCACTGCTTTGTTTGCATGACCATGTAATAAAGGCCACCAATATTTTTTAGGGTAGCTGTCCAAAACAGCGATTGTGCATGCTTGCTTCATCCTTCGTAAATAGCGTAGGACTGGACCAACCAAGACTGGAGGTGGAAAAACATATGGGCATTGCATGAGAGGCCCGAATGCTGTCAGATCCTGGGCAAAGAAGTTAACACCCGCAGACCCTGGGGAAGAGACCGGAGTAAAGTGAGGAAGACTGTTCCCAGACCAGTCCTTTTGTACGTTGGAATCCAACGACATCAGATCAAACGTGTGCCCCGTAGAGCCCCCAAATTCTCGCTGAACTTTTTGCCACATACTATCTGCCAGGCAGTAATCCGAAGAAGATCTGTGTCGAGAGGGACCATCTGCCGGATTATCTGCAGATCGGACATACAAAAGATGCAACAAGACATTCAGAGCAGCAGTCGTTGAAAATAACACCTTCATGGCATTGTTTAGTTGTGCACTCCTTCCACCCTGATTGTTCCATGCGTGAATAACCGCCTGATTGTCAACATGCACATCGACACGCGCATTACGGACTTCATCCGAGCACGATAATAGCATCTTATTAATCGCCATGGCTTCCTTTGTTGCAATGTCCCATGTGCACTCTTCCTGAGACCAATAATCAAAAACCTGACGGTGATTTGGAGAAACAATCGTGGCCCCCCATCCCGAGGAGGATGCATCCGTTGCCACAGAAACTTGAATATGGCGTTCATCGCGCCATGGTATTGGGTCATCCCAATTTTCAAGGAACAGCCAATGCGCGATCTCTTCTCGCAGAGCACCTCGTAACAAAATCGGCTTCTGGGAACGTAAGCCCTTTGAGATCGCAGCATTCATTTCTCTTGTAAAGAGCTTCGCTGCCGGCACTGCTCTAGCGAAGGAGACACATTTCCCCACAAGGCGTTGCAACGTTTTAACTGAGACATAAGATGACTCAAGTGTCTTATGAATAAGGGTAATAAATTTATCCTTCTTCTCTGGAATCAGATGAAACATTTGTGTCGAAGAATCAGCCATAAATCCAAGATACGGGACAATCTTTGCTGGGATGAGAATAGATTTCGAAAGACCAAGAAAATAACCTAGTCCAATTAAATAGTAGGCGATCAGGAAAATGGCAGACTTAGCAGCTGCATAATTGTGTTCACCTGCCGAACTGAAGGTAGCGTATTCCCCTTTCTCAAACGATACTTGAAGTTGACCATTGTGACGATCGTCAATGTAAAGTAGGCATGGAATGCCAATTGAACGAAAAAAACCAGTTGCTAAGAGACCTGTCGTGTGGTAAATAAAAGGAGAAACCTTCCAACCAAAAGGCAAGGTATTGTACGTAAAAAACCAGCCACCCCATTGTATACCAAAGAAAGGACGGCTACTCTCTGTAAGCAAAATGTGATCATACCCAGACTTATCATCCAACACAGTTTGAAACGAATCTTCCGTTACATAACGAGGCAAGTCATTAAGGGTATCTAGAGTGAAAGGATTGTCCTTCATCCAGAGATTCAAATAGCGTGCGTCATGACAGAGGCGGGGCTTTGACGGCTCAACAGTCAGGGGTAGTACAATGTGCGGCGGAGCCACCTCTGCAACTCTCCCTACCAAAGATATCGCCCCAGTCCCCAGACGACTAATCAAAGTTTCCTGCACAAAGCGGACAAAAGGTTTGCATGACATGTTGTTTCTAAACAGCTTGTGGGGTGGGCGGTCGGAGTCGTACTGTTCGCCTTTAAACGAGCCCTTGAAATGTCGAAAGTACGGAAAAATAGAAACTTGATTTTTGATCCAATCCAAGACATCGGTTTGAGCCGCCACTTCAGGGCATCGCTCCGCAACTTCCTCCCAAAACGAATAGTGAGCGTGAAGCTCTCCAGCTCTAAAATTACTAGGGTCTCGGAAGGACAACTCATTTACATCCCCAATAACCTCGCCTTGTTCCACACGCGTGACTTTTTGCCCTAGTTCACGCGCTGCCATCTCGCCGCTGACCACTGTGGGGTTCCCCATGGAATCTACCCATTGAATTGCATTCACTCCAGATAGTCCATGAGTGATATTGTTGTTGTTATCCGTCATACTCCCAAACCCACGAAATGATTTCCTAGGGAAAACATCAAGAACAGAAGGCATTATTCCCACGGGTGAAACCCCAAAGTAGTCAGCAGAGAGATGACAGCTCCGACCCAGTAATCCTGGGAGGGTAACTAGAGACCCTGTTTTCAAAGCTATCAGAACTCTGAGACTATCGAATTTCTTACTAAGTAGGAGGAAAAAAAAAAAAATCACTCAAATAAGACACAACTGAATTGAAGGTACGTTTATTACCCAAACAGAAATCTAAATCAGGTTAACATATCTTGTCTAGGAAAGTTCACAGGTTATTTGGTGGCAGACTCCGAAAACGTGCCATTCTTCTGCAGCCCCATGCTCCCAGAAGCATCTCTTTTTCTTGCCTCACAAAATTGCTTAATGTGGCCAACTTTGCCACAATAAAAACACGTGATAGACTTTCCCGGATTCCTCGGGAAATTCCTAGCGTTCCTTTCCCGGCCCTCTCTGAAATAAGGGGACATAGCTGCGGTTCCGGCCCGGTTTCTCGACTGATAGTGCTTCTCTACCTTCGCCACACAATCAAACACTTTCTCGTGATCCTTATCTCCCAGAAGGCGCAAGACGAGACTTCTAAACTGGTCTCGAGGAACATCAAGCTTCCCTCGGACTGTTTGATAAACCAAACGATAAAAATTCTGACGATCATGCTTAGTATCTTGGGCAGTAAGCTGAAGCGATTCCAACATTTCCAGGGCCTCATATTTATTGAAATCTGATAAGGGACGAGATGCATAGGCCATAATCTTCATTAAGGAGTTCTCTACCGATGATTTAGTCATTGTCTCAACCGTCTGGTTCAACCTCAGGACTTCAGCTTTTAACCTCTAAAAGGAGAAAAAATTCCGAATCAACAACACGCCATGACAAGTAGAACTAATAACTATCACAAATTCACCTCATCTGTCGACCATAAAGAAACACCCAGCGAATTAAGATATGCTCCCTAACGGGACATACCTAGTGAATCTTTGCCCTTGTAACAATACATGACTTATCCATATCCTTCAATAAACATACCCAGCGTATTCTCGTTTCATGTCTAAGTACGGTGTATAAATGAAAACTCACCCCAGGACTACACCCGGCGTATGAAAACCTGGTGAGAAAACTCACCCCCAGGACTACACCCGGCGTCTAAATCCTGATGAGACCGAAACTCACCCCCGGGACTACACCCGGCGTATAAGACCTGGTGAAACAACTCCCCCCCGGGACTACACCCGGCGTATAAAACCTGGTGAAACAACTCACCCCCGGGACTACACCCGGCGTCTAAATTCTGGTGACAAAACTCACCCCCGGGACTACACCCAGCGTATAAAATCAGGACGAGACCGAAACTCGCCCCCGAGACTACATCCGGCGTATAAATCAGGATGTAACCGAAACTCACCCCCGGGACTACACCCGGCGTATAAATCAGGATGAGACCGAGGCTCACCCCCGGGACTACACCTGGCGTATAAATCAGGATGAGACCGAAATCTCACCCCCGGGACTACACCCGGCGTATAAATCAGGATGAGACCGAAATCTCACCCCCGGGACTACACCCGGCGTATAAATCAGGATGAGACCGAAATCTCACCCCCGGGACTACACCCGGCGTATAAATCAGGATGAGATCGAAATCTCACCCCCGGGACTACACCCGGCGTATAAATCCTGATGAGACCGAAACTCACCCCCGGGACTACACCCGGCGTATAAATCAGGATGAGACCGAAATCTCACCCCCGGGACTACACCCGGCGTATAAATCAGGATGAGACCGAAATCTCACCCCCGGGACTACACCCGGCGTATAAATCAGGATGAGACCGAAATCTCACCCCCGGGACTACACCCGGCGTATAAATCAGGATGAGACCGAGACTCACCCCCGGGACTACACCCTGCGTATAAATCAGGATGAAACCGAAATCTCACCCCCGAGACTACACATGGCGTAATTAAAACGTTATACTAAGAATAACTTGGCAAAAGGACGTACCCATACAAACCAACACTATCCCACCCCCGCGACGACATGCGATTAAAAAAAAAAATACGAAATTTGAATAACAAAACCCATAACTATAAAGGATAGCCGACACAATAGGAAGGAAAGCGGACCACACCCAAACGAACCTAAAGAACAAAATTCCCACCCACAATAACAAGAAAGGGTTCTAAAACAAGAAACTAACCTTTGGGGAACACAAATAGATGCCTGACATGCAAACATGCCGTTGATACAAAGAAAACAAAACTTATGCAAAGACAAATGCAACACGCCCACGATAAAGAATAAACCTAGGCTTACGTAAGATAAATAAACCAAGCCTATAATATGTTCCCAAACGGTGAAAACGCGAAATGTAACAAGACAAAAACAGGGACATAAAAATTTACCTCAAGTTCGGTTTGTCCGCCGGCAACATCATTTTGAGCAGCATTTTGACCCACTGCCTGTGCAGCCTGTAGCACTGGTGCGGCTTGTGCGGCTGGTAGAACCTGAGCAGCTTGTGGAACTTGCACAGCTTGTGGAACTTGAGCAGCTTGTGCGACTTGCGCGGGTTGTGGAACTTGAGCAGCCTGTGCAACTTGTGGGCCTTGTGCTGGAGGGTTAACTGGTGGTCGAGGAAATTGTACTCCCGGCGCTGGAACTTCAGCCATTATTCCAGAAAAAATTCGCGTGGGTCGAAAAAACCAGAGAGATCTCGTTCGCTGCTCCGCTGGCTGAGACTAAGCACGAAAGGAGTGCTATTCTGCTTTGACTCAGTATTTATACCCTTAGGACACCCTTCTGCACATGCCTGCGTGCATTGAATCGCAAAGGATGTGTTAATTTAATGTATTTCAGTTTCGCATATCATTAGGAGTGTTATGAATAGTGAACATATGTGAAGATAAATGCAAAAATCATTGAAACAAAAAATTAAGTGCCCTGTATTTGCGCATTTCAAGTCCGTACAAAGTTCTAGCTCTAACACAGAGAGCATGTAGTCGATAAGTACAGTATTTTTGGTGTTGAGTAGGTACAGAAAAATATGCAAATCTATGTAACAAAACACTAAGTTTCTTAGGCCTTTTTTGCACAAACAGTCTGTAAAAATTTTAGCTCAAAATATTTCATGAACGATTTATTTAAAATAATCCGTCACTGCTGTTTGCCGTTGTGGAGCTCGGAGTTGTAACGAGAAGATCAAGTCATTTGCCTTTCCGATAGATAGGGCAAGGTCCTGGTAACCGTGAAACTGGGAAAGTGGAGATTAAATTGCAGTTTTTATTGTTATCAGTTATCACCTTCATATTATCTGTCACCATCTCGCTTGAAAAGATGATTTGCTGGCCGCTTAATAGAGGTAAAAATACAATAAATACTAAACTTGCAACAGCAAAAAGGTGGCCGCGGCCGCTTAATAGAGGTGGCCGTTGAATAGTGGTATCGAATGCAGCACTTTACTAACAAATAATTCGGGACTTTGGAAAGTAGCCGCTTAATGGAGGGTGGCCGCTAAATAGGTGGCCGCTTAATAGAGGTCCGACTGTATTTTCATCAAGCTGAGCTGTCAGTTAAATGATTTGTAGCCATGTTCCACAGACCATAATTTTCACACTTTGGTGATCAATTTAGCCGCCCCATCACTTTGAAAAACGTGGAGGCGCGGTGGCACAGTGGTTAAAGTTCCCGGCCGAGTGGGTCACCTATGGCTCGTGTGTAACTTTACCTCACTCCGGCCGAGTGGGTCAGCTGTGGCTCGTGGGTGACTTTACCTTACTCCGACTGAGTGGGATACCTGTGGCTCGTGTGTGACTTTACCTTACTCCGGCCGAGTGGGTCACCTGTGGCTCGTGTGTGACTTTACCTTACTCCGGCCGAGTGGGTCACCTATGGCTCGTGTGTGACTTTACCTTACTCCGGCCGAGTGGGTCACCTGTGGCTCGTGTGTGACTTTACCTTTCTCCGGCCGAGTGGGTCACCTATGGCTCGTGTGTGACTTTACCTTACTCCGGCCGAGTGGGTCAGCTGTGGCTCGTGGGTGACTTTTCCTTACTCCGACTGAGTGGGATACCTGTGGCTCGTGTGTGACTTTACCTTACTCCGGCCGAGTGGGTCACCTGTGGCTCGTGTGTGACTTTACCTTACTCCGGCCGAGTGGGTCACCTATGGCTCGTGTGTGACTTTACCTTACTCCGGCCGAGTGGGTCACCGGTGGCTCGTGTGTGACTTTACCTTACTCCGGCCGAGTGGGTCACCTGTGGCTCGTGTGTGACTTGACCTTACTCCGGCCGAGTGGGTCACCTGTGGCTCGTGTGTGACTTTACCTTTCTCCGGCCGAGTGGGTCACCTATGGCTCGTGTGTGACTTTACCTTACTCCGACCGAGTGGATCACTGGTGGCTCGTGTGTGACTTTACCTTACTCCGGCCGAGTGGGTCACCTGTGGCTCGTGTGTGACTTTACCTTTCTCCGGCCGAGTGGGTTACCTGTGGTTCGTTTTACCTTTCTCCGGCCGAGTGGATCACCTGTGGCTCGTGTGTGTCTTTACCTTCCTCCGGCCGAGTGGTTCACCTGTGGCTCGTGTGCGACTTGGCCTCACCTTACTTTTAAATACGCTCCGTGGGACTTGTGGGTAAATATTTGAAGATAGTAAAAAGCTGTTTTTTAATTGACTAATTGTTACAAGAATCAATATTTCAGGTGAAAACTTCGACTTAAAAAGTGTCCCAGAGCAGGCTACCAGTCAAGTAACTTTAATATTAAAAACCTGTTGGATAGATTCAGCGTTTGTCGTTTTCAGATTGCTTTTAACACTGGGAGTTTATTCAAGACTGGAACTGTGTTTTAATGATCCCTACCCTGTAGGTTAAGTAGGTTAGCGGTTTCCACACACATGCTCCGTCGGCTTCTTTTTACGTTTTCATTGAAGAAGGGGGAGGGGGGGGGGGGGGGAGGGGGCGTCAACTCACTCAGTGTTTCTCGCATTGAAAACATGTCGTTGTTACATTTTGTCACTTGATAGTTATGTCTGGAATTTTACTTCACATTTGTGCTCATTTCTAATACTGATTTGATTTAATAAAGTAAATTTCTGGGGTTTAAGCTGGGACAGTTTCTAGTGATGCGCGTGTCAGTCGCAAGACAATAAAGGTGGATTTCCACCTCACTGTGGCATTTTGTCTACGCGCGTTACCATACGTAAAATTTGAAAACGTGCGGAAAAACGAACTTTTACGCACAGAAGTCGTACGTTGACTTTACGTTGTTTAATTTCTACTGGCGCGTTTTTTTTACGAGCGGAATTCACGCACGTTTTACGTACGTACTGATCCGAGCGCTTTCGCAAAAGTTGAACAAGCCGTCACCAGCCGCCTTTGTTTACGCAAGAACTTATCCAGTTATCTGGATTTCGTGCCCATCATCTGTGGAAGAACCTGTGAAACTCATTAGTGACGTAAAACAAAGAAAACAAAAGACATAACACAATAGACAGTGAATAGAGTCAATGAAAGAAATGCAATACTACAAAGGTAAAAAAAAAAAAAACAAAGGAAAAAGTCACAGGTTCTAACACGGTTAAGCCTAAAGAATTCCGTTCAGAAGGACGTCGGACACCTTATTGAAACTTATATAATTCGGAGTAACTGGTTAGCTTTCAGTTGATGTTATGGGTAGCAGTTTAAATTTTAGGCCTGAACAACCCGAGAAGCTAGGTAGTACAGTGGTACAGTGGTACAGTAGGCTATCTAAGCCTAAGCCTAGCTGAGATCACAGGTTCAATCCGGAGTGGGGGATTTTAGATTTTCTTTTTTACACTTAAAAATTTATTGAAAATAAAATTCTAAGTATCGACATTACGTTATATAAGTCTTAATAAGGTGTCCGACGTCCCTCTAAACGGTATTCTTTAGGCACAACCTTCTAACACCGAGGTAAACCCGGATTTTGTCACATAATACCTCTGCCATGTGACAGCGCCACATTAAACACTTGCTTGAAGGTTTGAAATTTGTCGATAGCACTCTCAACATGGGAAAATATGCCGATGTGGAAGCTGTACTTATCGAAGAGGTTAGAAAGCATATCTGCTTGTGGAATACCACCGACGTTTACTACAAAAACAAGACAGTCAAAGAAAATGCGTGGACTTCAGTTGCTGATGCACTGTGCACCACGTGCACCACGTTAACGCAATTCAAATTCACGCTTCAGCCAGGCCACAAAAAGCTTTTCGCGCCAAAACCAATGCGAACGGAAGAGTTTACTGACTAATGCAACGGAACATGTTCCATTTCACGGAAGAGTGGGAATTGTTAACGTGCGTTTTATTTACGCCTGTTTAACGCATGCGCGTAAAATTTACACGACAGTGGAAATCCATCTTTATGCGTTTTTGTCTACGCACGTGAACGTACGTAACATTTGAAAACGCACGTAGAAACGAACTTTTAAGAAAAATTTTTACGAATGAACTGTTACGTATAAAAACGAACGTTGACTCTACGTTGTCCAATTTCTACTGGCGCGTTTCTTTACGAGCGTGAAGCAAAATTAAGTAGAAAAAAACGTAGTGATCGCGAGCGCTTTCGCAACAGTTGAACCAGGTTTAAGTTTTTCGCGTCCGCCTGAGCTTGCGTTTGTTTGTGAATCAATAAAATGTATCGCGGGCCTGGCTAACCAACACTCCATGCCTCTCAGATTTGTGTATTTATTCGGCGGTGTAGCGGAGGCAAGATATGTTAGTTGTGTGGCCGATTCAGACCCATTTCCTCATTAGAATCTGTCTACTAACTGGTTCTTTTCCTTCCTTCTGTTTATTTTTTGCCATCTATTTACATGCAATGTTTCATTCAGTATTACATTTTTATCTAAAGACCCACTGTCACCCAAAAGACGTTGCGGTCGTTTGTTTTTGTTTTGAAATGCTCCATTGTTCATATTCATGATCTGATTGGCTACACGCATGCAAGCATGAATTTCGTGTTACACAAAATTCAGCACAGAAAGAGATCACGGCGCGCACAGCATTTTGGGTGAAGGTGGGCCTTTATGCATTATTACATCATTATTATTCCAATATATCATGCAATGATAGTTGGAAAAAGTTATTTAAAGGGGGAAGTAAAGTATTTGGACAGATAAACGCAATTTCAGGGTAAAGACATAGACCTAAATTCTCGGTTCGATACTTTAAGTCTATTTCGTCTTTGAATTCATGAATAGTTATAGCTTTAGAGTGGAGTTTGCTCATGCAAGTGAATAGCAACGCATAAATAAAAGAGTATAGTTCAATTTGATAGTAACTTTTTTTCCGTGTTGACTGGACTATTCCCGAACAAAGTTTGCCAGAGCTCCTCATTGCGGATTCTTTGAGGCCGCCAGATGTTGAAAATACGCCTCAGGCAACTGTTTATGAGGTTTGTATCCTTTGTAGTGTCTTCTTTGTCTTTTTCCATGTCTCCGAACCATAGAGGAGCACAGACTTCACATTTGAATTGAAGATGTGCAGTTTAGTCTGTATGGTGATTTCTTTGGAGTTCCAGATGTTCTTGAACATAACAAATGCTGCTTTTGCCTTGCCTATCCTTGCTGCTACATCTGT
Source organism: Cladopsammia gracilis (assembly GCA_022457155.1). NCBI lineage: Eukaryota > Metazoa > Cnidaria > Anthozoa > Scleractinia > Dendrophylliidae > Cladopsammia > Cladopsammia gracilis. The sequence goes on along the minus strand of JAJGOT010000168.1, from coordinate 306,175 downwards.
GTTAGTTCCACCCTGTTTATCCATGATGCTGCCAAGGTATGTAAATGAACCCATCTCCTCAAGTGACTGTCCCTCTACCATAATTGGACTGTGATTGCTGGTGTTGATGCTCATAATCTTTGATTTAGTCTAGCTAATCCTGAGTACTGCTCTTGCCGATACCAGGAGCAGATTTAGGGGAGGGGACGAGGGAGTCGAGGGTCCCCCTTTTGTCTGAGAAAACAAGGTTTATCTGATGGTATTTCGAGATGGATGACTCTATTTTAATTAACTCCTATACCACTCCGCTTACTTGGATTTCGTTTGTTGAAAAACGTTTGAGTCATGTTTGACCACTACAACATTTGTATTTATTAAATTTTTCAATATTTCTTGTTCAATATGAATATGGGATCCTGGCATTTGCCATTTTTGTGCGCCCAGAAAGCACCAGATTATATCTCAGAGTATTTAAACTATTAAAATTTCCGGGGGGGGGGGGGGGCATGCCCCCAGACTCCTCTAGAAAAGCGCGTGTTAACGTGCCTATTGTCTCTCATTCAAATTTTTACGACCCCCTCTTTTTATAATTCCTGGATCCGCCCCTGGATACTGCTGCAAGTCTTGTAGTCTTGTCGTTCATCTGGTTATGATTATGAGAAAGAAGAGTCAGATCGTCTGCATAAAATATGCGTCGCTGTGTCGCCAAAATACGAGTCCGCTTAACATTGTATTGCCAGTGAGATGGGAAGTCATCTCGTATAAAGGCGCCTCTAGCCCAGACCACGCACCCTACCCTTTTCGAACAGTGATGCGTGTTCTTTAACGTCCCCTACAATTTTTAGTATGAGAAGGTGTATGAGACAAGGCCAACGGCTTAACGTCACCGCCCAACGACGCGATCGTCTGAACTGAGAGAAGGTGTGGAACGCAGCCTTACCAGTTATTTAACTGAGAGAAGGTGTGGAACGCAGCCTTACCAGTTATTTAACTGAGACCATAGCTGTTGGTCCAGTTATATTTAAAGATCTTGGCTGTTGGTCCGGCTGACCGAACCCCGCCCGCGACCATCCGCTCTGCAGACTGGTGCCGCTACCAATTGAGCTAATCAATTGTGACCAAAGAGTCCACTGAATTTCGTAGTTTTTCTTTTCAGTATTAGACCTCATTATCCAGTTAATGACGACTGAGAAGAATTTTTAATCGTGATAGCAGGCAGCCTTGATTTTAAAACTGCCTGAAAGCTGACCGCTATGTACCACTCAACATAACATCTTTCCTATTATCGGTACGATTATTACAAAGCGCAGCAGCACAGCATTTGTGAGAGCTATTTTTTGGTCGTAGTTGTCGGCTGCGCTTTCATGCTTATGTCGTAAGTGTGTATCTAACAGGCGTTACCTTTTTAGGCGTTGAGTGGTATTATTATGACAGTTTTTACATCAATATGACTATATGGACATTTTTCGATAAATTTGAATTTTTAGAAAAATTCAAGATGGCGTCCATCTGGTCTGTCATAACCCATAATATTCACCTTAACTTAAAGAGCACATCACAAGTTCTGCTGAGCAGGCGTTATTTTAAATGTGTCAGTCGAGCGTGCAGCGCGAGTCACACGCGACGGGAGGCGCGCGAAAAACATATTTTTACCCTCAACTTCCCCACGGAATACAAATCATCTCGCGTACGAAAGGCTGTTAATGTAACGGAAAATTGCACAAAATGTTGATACTTAATAAGACCCTGAATATTTAAGATCCAGAGATCGAGTGTGGGCTGGAAAAGGGTTAATTTTTATAAAATAAATCATTTCTTGTCAGAGCGAATTTGAACTAGGTTCGAAAATATTGAAGGTATAAGAACTGACTGAAGGTAAACAATAAAGCATATCCCAAAGTTTGATCATTTGATCATTTAACAAGCTCACTCAGAGTCTATAAACTGTCGCTCGACAGAGTTGGGTCAAAACAAAAGTATTGCTGCATTCTTTGGCGCCTGGTCCGCTACTAAAAACATCTATAATTTTGTATATCTTGTCTAAATCGATACTTCATGCCTGAAATTTTGGTTGTCTAACATTATTTCTAATTCTGAATGTAAAAACATCCTTACCTAAATATTTTGTTTATGCATAGTGGAATTTCGGCTGGAAATTCGTTGAAACGACTACTGACGGGACAGAAGGTGTTCTTGTATATTTGATTGGTTGACATACCAGTGTTCCTTTACTTGTTGTGATGACTTCAAGACAGCAATCGTCCAGGCCCAGTCCGCTCATATAAAGTTTAATTGTGCCAGCTCCAAAGGCTTCACCGTCAATTGAAACGTCTCCAGTCACCGCACACAGTACCTTACTTCCTCCGAACCACTTCGACCACGCCATCTTGTGTCCACTATGCAACCTCGTCCCCGGGATCTTCTCGGTATTCATTATCGCGGCATTATTATCTGGGGGAATCTGGGGACGACATTGCAGTCAGGGAGACCAACATAGGCAAACCGTATAGATTTCCCCTGAGATTTCCGTATAACCCCATTCATTATTATTATGCAACAATAGCCAAAATAATAGACTGCCTTTGAAAATAGCATAAATTATACAATTTTTTTTTCAATTTTTTTTTCTAAGGGCCTGTTTATATGGTCACGGGTACCCGAGACAACCTCCCCCCCCCCCACCCCTTCTGAGTGTTACAACGCTGCGTAAATATTCAAATCTAAAGTTCCTCTTTGTATTTTTGCTTTAATTAAAAATTCCCCTTTTTGATTCATATTTTGTTCGAATCGGTTTTTTCTAAAACAAAACTGGCTAAAAATGATCTCAGCGTGACGGGCAGAGTTATAAACTCCAACAAATACAGCTATCGTATGCCTGTTCTTTTGTAGTCTGCATAACATGCGCTATTAGGGCGCCCAAGCGGGTGTTAGGTCGCGAGCGCGCAGAGCGAGACACGCACGGGAAGGGAAAAAAAAAAATAACGCGTTATTTTTTCTTTTGACTCCCCGTGCGTGTCTCGCGCTACGCGCTCGCGCCCCAAAACCTGCTTAAGCGCCCCCAATAACGCCTGTTATGCAGGCTTATTCTTTTGAGTTTGTTTCATTCATTCGATCACTGTGGGCTTTGCTTATATTTTATTATTTTTTGATTTCTATTTTACCTCTTTAATGCCTCTTGACTTGAATTACCTCTTGAATTTGTGTTCTTAAACTTAAAAACTTGGCTTGACGTGACACGCAGAACGCCGTGAGTTGTCCCAGGTAGGCGAGCCAAAGTGTTTATATCGGAAAAAAAGTTGTCCCGCCTGCCAGGGTTACCCTACCTGCCGAGGCAAGACAACTCGCCCGACGCCCAACCAAGTTGTCTCGCCCCCCGAGACGAATTCTCGATTCTCGTGTCAACGGTTGGTTGAATTTTTCAAAGAAATTATAAGTAAAAGTTAGCTCGGCCAGGGTAACTCGGGGGAAGGGTTGTCTCGGGTACCCGAGACCATATAAACAGGCCCTAAGTCTTTTCAAGAGGGTACTGAAGGGGTGGGGGGGGGGGGGGGGGTACCAATCCCATTTCCCAGCCCAATTTTTTTTCCAAATCCCATTTCCCAGTGTCCAAATCCCATTCCCTCTAGCGGAATTTAGGAAAACTCCCAGTGTTTTACATGCCAGCTCTTTTCTATTCACATTCACATATCAGGTGATATTCCCTGCCACTTCACATTCCTGTCGCCTTTAGGTAGTCTGACATCCGACTTGAAAGTGTTCTTATTCTTACAAGCCTGGTGGGACCGATCATGCTCAGTGTTGTTTCAAGAGTGCCATCCACCTCTTCTTCAGAGTCACTGGCGCTAAAGCTGTCTACCTGTTCCTTGTTAGGAGACTTTGGTGACAAACTGCCCCTTACATCATCATCTGAATTAGGTCACGTGGCTCAACATTTCCACTTGGAACTCCCTCCATGCCTTTCAGTGAATTCAAATCGACTGGTTTCAAGACGGTTTCCGTTTCATACAAGTTCAAAGGCAAAGTGCCAGCCCTGTCCAACGTGTTATCTTGTCTAACATTTCGTTGTCTGACGCCCTCATTTCAGCTTCCTCATCTCTCGTTATCTCCTGCCAGGTGGGCTTAGGAATTTTGATGCGAGGTAAGGAAGCTGCATTTGAAGTTGGAAGTTTGTAATATGAGTTTGGATGTGTGTAGTAAGCTGCTGCCCACTTAGAAACCTGTTTGAGTGCTTCTTCAACCGATGAGCCAAAAATAACAGCGTTTTCATACAATGCAAACGTGTCTCTCTTTAAATGCGTTACCGCATGCTGGTTTTCAACATGAAGTGTTAAGAGTGACTCCTTTTTTAAGCTCATTTTGTACCCTGGAAGTAGTGACAAGTCTTGAATGCTGGCCTTGATGAAGGCTCTAATGCGACGCAAACATAACCCCATAAAGGGAGTCAGTGTAGGGCTGCCACTTATTATCTATTTACTGCAAAATCTGCAAATCCTCTGCGTCTACTCGATTCATCTATGCCACACATTCTACGAATATTCTTCTTCATCTGGGTTGCTGAACAATCCAACAGTAATTCTAGCTTACTGTTTTCGGTGTGAATAACAAAATTTTGAATATACTTGATTTCCACAGCAACGGTGCGAGTTTTGCACATTTCGGATCCCACCATGTTGTTTTTAACATGTAAATATGCATGCTTAGCATTTTTGGCTCGATTGCACATCGCTGACCGCAAGACAAGGAAAAAGTAAATTTTCTGATATTTCTATCGTAGAATTGACGTAAAATAGGCACTTTTAACAGTTTTCTGTTTGCCAAACTAAGGGAATTAGTTAGACTAGTTAAGACCAGTTAAACCTTGACTGGACATGCTTAAAGACAACTGTGCCATTCCCATTTCGGCGTTTTTTTCCCATTCCCAGTGAGCAAATCTCAGTCCCAGTGACTCAAATCCCATTTCCCAGGGCAAAAACAAACCAATCCCAGTTCCCATTTTACCCCTTCAGGACTCTCTTTCAAAATTATGTTTAAATTAGCAATCTCATCCCAAGGATCTTCTCGGTTTTCATTATCGCGAAAAAAAATTCAGGCTTGAACGGGATTCGAACGCATGATCTTGCGATACCGGTGCAACGCTCTATCCACTAAGCTATCAAGCCACAACACAAGCTTATCACATTTTACCACACTTGCTGGTAATCTCGCAATCTGATTGGTCGTTGCGGGTGGTAAATGAGAGTGCAGACAACGGTGCTGACGCTAACATCACGCAATGCATCACGATTTTTCCTTGTATTTTTTCTAAATATTGTGAAAAAAAAACCAGATTTCCACCGGTTTTCCGTTGTGTGGACTCTTATGTACAACGATTTCCGTTATCACATGGTCAAAATTTATTGCTGACTCACTCGGCTGCGCCTTGTGAGTCCACAACATTTTGACCATGTGATGACGTAAATCGTGGTAGATAAGAGTCCACACCACGGAAAACCGGACGGTGGAAATTTGCTAATTGGCGTGTACCATTTACCATTGACCGCCAGAAATTGGATAAGTAGCCACACAGATCAAAACTGGCGTAGGACCTGGAACTGGTATATTAAAACAATAGCGTTCCGCCCAGGTGACGTCATATTTGGCAGCATTGCATTGTGGGATCGAAATGCGGACAAATATTTCAAAATGACTGCCTTGGAAACACCAGTTTTTGTGATTCCTGTACATGTTGTGGATAATTGTCGAGTTGTACCCAAGAACAGTGCTTCGTAGCACCTGCTTTTTTCGTAGCTACCTGCATAGTTCTTAAATGTTTGTACGCATTTCAATCCCATGATGCTGCGCGCCAATTCTATTTTTAGAATCTGGGCGGAACGCTATTACAAATAGTACACACATTTTCTATTCCAATATTCTAATATTCTGATTGGTACTCTCAAGACGTTCCGTTTAGTTTGGACATTTTCCGATCGCGCAAACTTTACATTCTAACTGAAATTTTCGGCCGCTTCTAGTAAATGATACACACTCCATCTTTATCTGAAAAATTAATTTTCAGATATAAGACATGGTATTAGCTTTTTTTGCCGGCGTTTTGAGCGCAATTCTTACTCTTAATTTACAAGCTACATTAAGAAGAACACAACTCGTCATTCATAATTGTTTCATTTGAGACCTAAGAGCTTAAGAGAGGGTGGCACGGGTACCATAAACTATCTGGTTACGTCACTGCTGGTTCTTTATAGATGAGTTGGTCTACTTCGATATTTCTTGTGCAAAGGCTGATTTTCACAAAAAAAAAACGGAAATATAACTCTAGCTGCAATGAGAAAGAAATGTGGAACCCGTTAATTTACACGAAGGCCTATATGTATCTAACCGTGTTGTTTGACATTACTAGAAAATATTTAATTTTTCTTTAGGAAAGCAATATAATGCTTTAAAATGTTTATCTAATTGGTAACTTTTGTGACACCGATGGGCCTTTATCACGCCCCGCCATTTTGTATAAAAACAAAAGATTTACCCCCAAGCCTCGCAGTGAAAAAGTTGAGAACGAGGTTAAGCAGGGGAAAACAAAGCATTTTATTCTCCTGGGAATCAACATGGCCGCCGCGTGATAAAGGCCCTGCTGAAAATCGACGTAAAATTCGTCAACAATCGAATTTAGCCCCCGTCGAGTAATAAGTTAGGAGGTCAATTTTGGCCTCTTAAGTTTAAGAGAAAAATTAAGACATTTCTTTAGTTAGGAGGTCTTCGTGAATACCAGTTAACATAAGTTTAGGAGAAAAAATATAAGACATGTCTTAAAATAGGTCTTCGTGAATACCAGTTATCTCTTAAGTTATATCTTAGGAGGCTCTTTGGACTTAGGATGCTTTTGTGAATACGGCCCCAGATAACTATATTTTCTGAATTTCTTAGTGTTCGACGCGTTGCTGCACTACGATGAGCGTCGCGTCAGTTTTTTCTCAGGATGATAGGGCAATGGTACCAAGAATGAGAATAATAAGCCTGGGAACAACTTCAAAGGAACCACCCGTGTAATCTGGGCGGGGGGGGGGGGGGGGAGACGGGAAACCCTCATTTCCAGGGACCTTCCTCTTCCTCGCATAGGGACGAGATTGGTGGTAAATGAGTTCGTGTCAGCTGCAAGTGACGTAACTGCTCAAATGTTGAGTTCAGTCCCCCTCGTTGCCACAGTGTTCTCTCCTATATTAGAAGACAAGCGAGGACCCTGGAAGCGAGATTTGAATTTATGATTCCTCCTCCGAAACTCCCCGCCAGTGAGCGAGTGACTGAGCGAGTGAGTGAGTGAATTAGCCACCGTTACCAATATCCCGTTCATTACGCTTGCGCGTATTCACGGCTTAAAAACCAGTTACCGCCCAAAACGTCCTTATAAAGTGTACCAGTTTCAAAGACTTTACCGTCAAATGAAACATTCCAGACACCTAGCTCACAAATTGTCTCTTCGTACCCAGCCATTTTGTGTCTACTGAGCAATCTCGTCTCCAGGATCTTCTTGGTGTTCATTATCGCGCATCTGAAGACGACATTGCATCAGGAAGCCTGATAGCCTGCGCGCAGAAGTATCCAATTTCCTTGCTCCCCGCGGAAAACTGACTAGTAAAAATACTCAGCCGTATTACACAACTTAACGCTGAATAACATCTATGAACTAACAGTAATCGGAGATTATGGAGACGCGTTCGAAGGAACTTCCGACGGAAATGAGTCCCTGAAGAAAGCAATAGGGCAGGCCATTTGGAAGACCGGCTACCAAAAAATCTCAAATTTTACCGCACATAAACCACTGGACAACCAACACGAAATTCGAACGCGATTAATAAATAAATAGTCTGTAACATTAGGCACAGATTACTCCATCAAATTTCCGGTCAACAGACCATTGGAAGTTCAAAACACTATATCCAAAATAATTCATTTCACAGGAGAAGTTGACGATCTAGCACAATTATTCTCGAACGGTGTTGTTCTTTTTTCATTCGACTTGCTTTGAAGCTTTACAATCGTATATAATATTTAAATAAAGTTGCTCTTTGAGGTTTCACAGATTGAGAGAGGATTGGCAACAATATCGGCTCAAACCAATGCAAACCTGTATATTTCTAACAATACTTTGCTATTATAAAAATTACTAATGCTATATGAATATCAGTCGAATTTTCTTAACTTTTTTTAACTACATTGTATTTAATTTAACTTTTAAACAAATATTTTCAATATTCTATAGCTAGGTATAAATTTTAACACATATTTACATATTTTATTTTTTTTGTTGTACTTTCATAGTTCATTTATACACGACCCCACAAGCTGTACAGCTTTAACCAATCATCGTGTTTAAATAAAGGTGTTTCATTACATTACATTACATTCAGTACATTACAATCTTACAATACATTGGCGATAACAACAAATCGTTTTGCAAGCTTCACAAATACATTGTTTGCAATAGAAAACGTCAGTCAGTCAGTCCTGCCTTGAAAGCTTTGGAACTGGCCTCGTTAAAAAAGTCCATGAGTGTCGCTTCTACAGAAGTCCTGCGCATGGTTCACAGCTCGTAGAGTGTACAGAAAACTCTAGTGAAAGGTTTTCTTCGTCAACTTTCAATTCACTGCGACCTTGAACAAGGTTTCTGTTGCTATACATCACGATAGGCGAGAAACACAGCACACAATCAGCCACTGACAATCACCCATGTTTTGTCGACATATTTAGATCTGTCATGGAAAACCCGCATGAATTTTTATGCAGCATAAAATTTGAAATGCAGCATGCTTCGGCATTTCGTGATGATAGCCAATCAGAGCTGTTTCTATCAAGAAATAATACTGTCTAATAATACTATTTTTATCAAGAAATAACACCTACTATCAAGCGTCCAATCAGAGCGCGGAGAAGCACTTTTACGCTGGTACCTTGTTCAATACTAATGAAACATCATCTTTTTTGACATTAACCGAGCTATTTTCATAAGTTTTCCTTTACTTTTTTTTACTAAAAAATTACGAGTTTTTTGTTATACTGACGTAACTTAAGGGGCACAATATCGGTTTATCTAGACGTGCCCCTCTCCTCTCCTTCCTATATACGTGTGACTTGGGAATTTAAGTGGTGTAATTTTTTACTGTACGTTTTCTTTCCTTGAGAATTTTATGCTCTTTTGACTTCCTTTTTTTTTCACCTTATATTCAATTCTGTATTACCATCTGCTAAGGTTTGGAGAAATAAATAAATGAAATGATATGAAAGAGCGCGGTCCACGGATCCTTGAGAAACAGTAGGATACGTGAACACGATTCGAAACAGCGTTTCGCAGACGTGCGTTTTCCGCGGAGAGCAAGGGAATCGGATACGTCTGCGCGCAGGCTATTGTTCTCTTTTGCAATGGCGGGTATGCATAATTAAATTATTAATGTATGGGTTGATACGGAAATCTTGCCATTTTTCTTTGCAAACCACGCCATATTGTCCATCTTGTTTCTGCTGAACAACCTCGTCCCCAAATACAGTGAGGGAGACCAACATAGTAATTGTAACAGTGTTATTGTGTTGCTGTCCATTTACTTAATCTCTTTCGTTCAGATATAATTGTAACAGTGTTATTGTGTTGCCGCCCATTTACTTAATCTCTTTCGTTCAGATATAATTGTAACAGTGTTGTGTTGCCGCCCATTTACTTAATCTCTTTCGTTCAGATATCATTGTAACAGTGTTATTGTGTTGCTGTCCATTTACTTAATCTCTTTCGTTCAGATATAATTGTAACAGTGTTATTGTGTTGCTGCCCACTTACTTAATCTCTTTCGTTCAGATATAATTGTAACAGTGTTATTGTGTTGCTGCCCATTTACTTAATCTCTTTCGTTCAGATATAATTGTAACAGTGTTATTGTGTTGCTGCCCATTTACTTAATCTCTTTCGTTCAGATATAATTGTAACAGTGTTATTGTGTTGCCGCCCATTTACTTAATCTCTTTCGTTCAGATATAAGCTTAATTGTAACAGTGTTATTGTGTTGCCGCCCATTTACTTAATCTCTTTCGTTCAGATATAAGCTTAATTGTAACAGTGTTATTGTGTTGCTGCCCATTTACTTAATCTCTTTCGTTCAGATATAATTGTAACAGTGTTATCGTGTTGCTGCCCATTTACTTAATCTCTTTCGTTCAGATATAATTGAAACAGTGTTATTATTTTTTATTGTTTAACGTGTTTACATCTGCATGTTGTTTTACCTGTATTTCGATTTCATGAACTCAGACAAACAAAAAACGGAAATGTTGTAATTTCAATTGAAACGACTTCCTGCAAATCGCAAAAATTAATTCCCGGCAAGAAAAACCAGGCTTTCCCGATCGCAAAAATTAGTTCCCGCAATACACAAACAATTGCCCATTCGCAAAATTAAACTCCCGCAAAAATTAAGTGCCACACAGTATCCATCATAAGCAAGGAAAATCTGGCACAAGCTTCTTTTACACGTGCTAAGAAATTGCTAAAGCGTAACAGGATTACTCGTGTATCTCGAAACAAAAACATTCAGCCACACAACAGACCTGATATTGTTGAATTTGTTTATTCATAAAATACAAAATACATGAGCCGGTCAGGTGGATGGATGGTTGGCCTGTGTACTAATCACAGGCATCCCATCTTCCATGTTCGACTTGGAGATTTTCGGATGTAGAACACATGATTGGTTATAATATCAGGGGCGTAGCCAGGAATTTTTCAGAGGTACGCACGGTCACTGTTTTCAAACACTCCCCCTACCTCCTCCCCCCACCCTCAAGTCCCAAATCTTTCTTTTTTTTCCACTTTTTCAGGTACGCTAGTGCGTACGTGCGTACAGGTAGCTACGCCCCTAGCCTGTATATGCAAATCTAAACTGAGAGTATGAACTTTCTGTGAAGTGAAAGGAACCTTCCAGTTTCTTAGGCCCAGTTCAAAGGTCGAACTTCACATGTGCCGAACCTAATGCAAATGAGCGAAATCTATTGTTCTTGCTCATTTGCATTAGGTTCGGCACATGTGAAGTTCGACGTTTGAACTGGGCCTTAATAAGACCTTGAGTAGATTCCTTTCCGTTCTGGGCAACAACATAATCCTTAAAAACTAACTTTAATAAAGATTATATAATTAACTCTAAATTGTTTACAATGAGCAAAAGCAAGCAGTTATTTTAAGCGATTTTATGACTTTCGTAAAACCAAAACAAGAAAATTCTTTCACTGAGTGAATGAAAACACTTCGCTTCTAACCAATCATTTGCAGAAGAAAATCGAGTGATTCGTCAGTTATCCAAACGCAGCAATTAACAGGTAATCAACAAGAGAAACAAAGGGAGGTCACGTGACACGTATAACGGGTTACTTCTGAATGTGATCAGCTGAGCGATCTACACAAGTGAATATTAATTAATCAATTTATTTGCCCCCCAAAAGTATAAAATTTTGAAAGAGTTTATCGAAAGTCATCTAAAACCGCTTTCAAGGCTTCAGGTTCAAGTCCAGTTAAACCTCTATTATACTATACACCCAGTAAAGGGGACAGTTCACAAGCAAACGGTGCATGACGTTTTATAGAGCGGGAGTTTGTATTCTGACCGCTCTGGAGGTGTCCGTAAAACGGAGGTTTAACATTACTTGAAATCAATATAAATGTATATTTTTGATAATAATTATTATCCATTTACAGCATGCGTAGCATGTGCCGGTTTACATACACGCCGCTATTTCAAGGACGCGGCGCGCAAGTAGGCTCGACTACCAGCCGCTCCGGACGCGAGAAGGGGCGGAAATCGAGCCTACGCGCAAGGGGAAAACACAAAAGAAAGAGGGAGCGTGCTTCTCGCGTGCGCGAGAGGCAAACACGAAAGAAAGAGGGGCCGTACCTCTCATGCGCGCGTTCTCGAAATTGCGCCTCATATATAAACCAGCGCCTGCTACATAGGAAAATACCGTAACAAATATGCACCGGTTTATGTGCTAATTCTTCAGTCTACAAATAAGTATCACGAGCATTGGCTAATACTTGATGCTTGAAGTAATATATCAACAACGAGTGCGAGGGTTTCATCAGGGGTTCCAAACACCGAGAAACAGATGAAAGCACGAGGCCGCTTCGGCCGAGTGCTTTTATTGTTTCAAGGTGTTTGGAACGCCTGATGAAACCCGAAGCACGAGTTTTTGATATAGCTTCTCAAACATGCATCACGAAGCAAGAACAATGAAAAAATGTCTCACTGATTTGGCAAATAAATTTGTTTTTTGGTATTGTTTTAGAGTAATTAGCATTTAAACAGTAGTGTCACAAGTCCCTGAAAAGTTTATTGTTAAGCGGAACACATGTATGTCCGCTTGATTTCAATTCAATCATTGTTAATCAGATATGGCGTTGTCACGTTTTCGTGAAGTGAAAACAGCCGAGGAGGAGATAAATCTGGTTCGAAATGCGGTACCCAAGTCGACTCAGTACAAGAATAAATGGGCGTATGGAATATTTGAAGAGTGGCAAAGGCAGCGACTGGTGAAAGTACCAATTGTTGAGGTCGCAGGTTTATTTAAAACGTACGATTTTCATGAAGTTGAGTCGGTGGATACACCTTTGGTCGAGATGAGTGTGTTGTCCATTAATTATTGGCTGACCAAATTTGTCCAGGAGGTTGCGAAGCCATCCAGAGAACGTTACCCTCCGAAATCCCTATACGGTATAATTGCAGGCATTCGTGCTGAGGTTTCCGATATATTGGCACCTAAGTGCAGCTCTACAAGTAATGTTTCTTCCAGTAAAGAGGTGTCAGAAACTGCTGTAGAAGTTGGTAGTTCAGCAAGTACTTGTGAATTCATGGCCTATCCATATTTCAATAACTGTACCGTAAACATTAATGTAAATGGTTATCCAAAAATGAATGAACGTAATTGCGTTTTGGGATTACTAGCGGTAATTAAAAGCTTGTCTATTCACTTTGGTGTTTGTGTCATTAATATTTAAATTAGGATAACCCTGTACCACATGGGTTTGACGTTTTATGAAACTCTAGAGTTTGATATTTCATCAAACTATCGTGGAAAGGCCTCTGTCCAGTGTTTCATCGGGGTTTCAAACCATATGCACCTGACCAAATTGGGGTATCCTGATTGGCTTGTAACTTGATGAATTATTAATGAGTTTGAGAACAACCTGAAAACATTATTAGAACTAAAAACATTTCTCAGACTGCCTACTTATTATTTCATTATAAAACTGGACAGCTTATAGTCCTACTGCTTATTTATTAAAGTACAAATATAAGATATTTAATAAGCAAGGAAAAAACAACAACGACTGCTACTTCTCCTTCGCAGATTTGTTTTGTTTTTATAACTTGATAATAAAGCCAATGAAGCACGAACGCGGTCAATTTTGTACCGCTATGTCCACGCCGGACAATTTGCTTTTCAACTGGATAGTTACTTGAACGGGATCAATCGTAATAGAAAAAGTTAAAATCTTTCGAGAACAAAAAAACCACTTTCAAAAAATATTTTCTACAAAAAAATATTTTAAACAAAATCATACTAATGCAACCCAGTTAAAAACAATTCTTCAGTTAATAAATGGGGAGTGTGAAATACAAATCCCTCTTTGAACTAAGCGCATTTTAAATATAAGAACTTTTTAAACTTAAGAGCGGTTTCCAGTTGAGTGAAGAAAGTAATTCGTACTTGCTTTGGTTTTGCATTTCTTCGTTCTATGATTGGTTAACAAAAACTTTCACACCACTTTCTTAACCAATCAAAAATGAGATTAAAACCAATCATGACTTGGTTGCACGCCTTCTCCCGCGCTTTGTGCCGGCTACATCTCTTCGCCTCGAGTTCTGATTGGCTCATTGGATGGTCTGCAACTGTTGTGATTGGTCAGAGTGGATACTTTGGTTTTGGATTTATGACACTCAAATGAAAACTGTCCAGACTGCAAATGCCTGGTACCTAACTACTAACGTGGATCACTGCATTTCACTGAACGTATCACGTGACCATCAAAAGCGGCCTATAAACTACAACAATACTAAAAAATGTTTTGTACAAAAATATTTCCATAAAATCGACGTAAAATATATGGTATATCTACTACGTGGAGACTGTAAAATATCACACCCAATTTGATTCGAGCGTATAACTGTTAGGAATATCTAATTCTATACTACAAATACCTAACTATTATATATATTAAAACTTTGCATATTTGAACGTCTCATAAGACCCTCATAAAGCGACATATCTACTCGTGTCTTGAATGAAATTTAAAGTAATAATAATCTAGTTTATTTTGCGGGCGTACTTTCATAAAATGGCCTTTTTGTGAATTTTCGTAAATAATTCAATAGACGCCGGATTGCGTTTTTCCGGTCATCAAACACATTTTAGACGGCTTTCAATCATGTCATGTCACGAACCGATAAATCGTTAAAATGCTTCGCAATACGGAACATCTTTGAGATGAGGGTCAGTAGGTTTTATAATTGGCCAGCATGAAAGGCCCCCTCTGTTTATCTCCACTCCCCCTCCCCCTCCTCCTCCCCCTCCCCCTCCCCCCTCCCCCTCTCCTCCCCCTCCCCCTCCCCCTCCCCCTCCCCTCTCCTCCCCCCCCTCCCCCTCGCCCTCCCTCCCTCCTCCATAATTTCTGAATAATTGTCAATGGGATTGCAACATCGGAATCTATTTCTTTCTAAATTTCCTCTACCCTTTAAATAGTTCCTACCCAAAATCATTAGACAAAATACTAATTCAACTTACTCGAGTGGAGAATACGTTAGCCAAAACAATATTGCAGCAACGTAAAAACATCCTTTCATGGAAAGGATAATCAAACTTTTTTGTTCTAAAACTATTGTTACCATTATGACATGCCATTTCTGCTCCAGTTTATTAATGATCTCTTCCATGCTGGGTCTCATCATACCAATTATGACATGACATTAAACTGCTCCAGTTTCTCAATAACCTCTTCCATGCTGGGTCTCATCTCTGGATCTTCTTCAATACACCACATTATCAGGACTCGAAACTCTTTGTTTGTTACCAGTTTCACTTGTGCATCACGGTTTTCAATTACTGGAAGTTTCGCTGTGCACATTTCACAGAAGAGGACGCCAAAACTGTAAACATCAATCTGAAACAGCACAAAACATGTATACATTACTAATCATCGCATTGGAGTTATATACATCCACCTGAATAATATTATATTTCTTGTTTGATATTTAGACAGATTTAACGGACAAACCAGACGCACGAGGCAAAAAGAAATACCACGCAATCTTGATTAAGCCCCCCACCCCACCCCCTTTTGATGTTATACTTTGTATGAAGCTGCCCGTGCCCTCCCCTCCCACCCCCTCCCTCCATAAACTGGTGAGAATTAAAATAAAAAAGGACGAAATGACCCTTGGGGGCAGTACGCAGCTCTTACAAGGTCTTCTTTGATTTTCTGAGAAAATAATAGAACAAATAACACAACAATGGACCATAGCCCTGAAAACAATAGAACTGCGTGATACCCAGGTCGAATGAAATAAGAGGTCGTTAAGAGCTGCGTGGTATCTGGACCCTTGACAGTGCTGAATACAATTCATCTAATAGCCATTAAAACCTAAAAAGAAACTTTAGAGACTTTTAAAGTTGTGATCTTTGCCAGTAAAATGCTCTACCAACGGAGCTTCCAATGACTCAAATACTTGGAGCGGTAAATAGTGAGACAAAATATTTAATTAAGCAATAGAACACATTTTCTATGACTTTACCGGCGTAATAGAACCACGCGGGATGTTGGGAGAACACTCGAAAAGCTTGTAAACCACGAGCCGGTTCTCCCAACATCCCAAGTGGTTCTATTACGCCGGTAAAGTCATAGAAAATGTGTTCTATTGCTTTTATGAAATAACTATGAAAAGCGTTTGGAAAGAGAGAAATTTGTTGTAGTTTTGTGCCGATCAAGTAGCTTGTTCTCATAACATTCATCATATGACCGGGAAAACCAATCAGAGCCGCTGAAAGAATGAACTTTACACGATGCCACTGACAAATTCACGGGTTCAACGAAAGTGATGAAAAGTTTTAGCGCTTTGAAATTCGTCAGTTGGAATTTATCAGCTGAAAGAAGAAAATATATTCAATGATTCAAAAGTTCTTTGAATGGGAAATCCAGAAAATTGTGTCCGGAATCTGCCGCCGCAAACATGAATGTACGAGGAAAGTTTGAAAGCCTAAAATTTTTATGGCGTATGTTGGATTGCCTTCTTGTCAAGAATTTTTCAATTGGAATAAAGGTTAGTTCCAGAAACTCAGCTTCTGAAAATGTTTTTGATTTTATCCACTTACTTTGAAGTGTACAATGAAGCCCGTACTTCTCTACATTTTAAGTTCTGAATGAAAACTAAGCTCATTGTTTTTTAAGCCTACAGTTGAATTGTTTGATCATTCCATGCAAATAATTTGTTTAACCATAAACCTATAATTTTTGTTAGCTTCATTTTCTTCTTGCTAATTGATCATCCTTGCTTGGACACATAATCATAATTTAAACTGCATCGGGTACAAAAGTATTCAATGAAAAAATCTCAAAAACAAAACACGATCAAGCGTAAGATAAATGGAATCGGCGTAAAATAATTAATAGACTACAAGCAGTCCCTCCTTTTTCCTCAGGGATAGTAGAGCGAGCGAAATGCGAGCGCGCGTGAAAATCACCCCACGCGAGAAAGGCGAGACGAGAGAGAAAAAGGAGAGACTACAGACAAAGCCCAAACTTTTGAACTTATGAATTGCTCTCACAACTCAAAACTCTGATTGGCTCTTCCATGGCAATCTGTCAACATCTGTCAAAAACGCGCCAGCCGCTATCAACACTTAGTTTCTGTCAATGGTTGCCAAACTTCAGGCATGTCTGGAAAAAAATCCAAATATAACATCGCTGAAACCGAAACAGACTCAAGCGGTGGAGGCACTGTTGGCGGGGAAAGATGTTCTTGCGATACTTTCATCCAGATTTGGGAAAGGTTTAATTTATCAAGTGTATAGCATGGCACAAACATCTGCGAACGCGAGCGCCCAAATGCAAACCCGGCAACTGAGGAGGTTCGAGAGAAGAACCAAAACCATGGTCTTGCCTGAATGAAATAGTGGCATGAACGAAGCAGTCGCTAGACTGTCAAAATTGCAAAGGGAACTCCACGCCACTATAAAGCGTAGCGAACGGAAGCTAAAATTACAGCCTTGACTGAGACAAACTTCAACTCTCTCTGCTATAAAGCTTGGATCCTGAAAATTAAAATCCTGTAAATACACCCGGCGGTACCAATCAATGAAAATCAATCATTGATTGCCAATCAATACAATCAATAATAATCAATAATAATCCATTGATTGATATTGATTGGTTCAACCAATCAATAAAAATCGATACTCACTCACCCAGACTCCTTAATTGCTATTGATTATTATTGATTTTTATAGATAATCAATAACTGATCGTGCAATGTTTGCCGCATGTCGGAAACGCGATACTTAATCTCTCTATTAAGCTTCGCGTATAACGCAAACAGGAAATGTAAGTTTGTCGTCTGCCGTTTGCCGTCCTACGAGTGTATAAAAGCAAGTCTCGTCGCGTACAAATACGGCGGCTGCCGTGACTATCCCTGCCGTTCGCGGGTAAAAATTACACAATGCTTTATCTCTCTAATGAGGTAGTTATAAACCCATTAAAAACCATCGCGTGTACCGCAAACGGGAAATGTAAACTTGCCGACTCTGCCACTTGCCGTTACAAAATATGTGAAAGCAGGTCTTCTCGCGTTGAAAATGGCAGCTACCTTGACCATCTCTGCCGTTCTCGTGATGTTCTCGTTCTCGTTCCGTTCTTTCTCTGTCCGCCTTGCGGACACTTTGCTATGACAGACATCCTGTTTTCCCGGCAAATATAACTTCACGGTGCTAAAAATGTAACTCCCTCTATAACACAAAATACTATACTAAATTCTGTCTGTGTGCCGGATCGATATACAATTAAATAGGTAATAAAATGTTGTTGTTCAGTTAATTTTGTTGTTGTAATTTATTTATTCTTTTTACAAAAGCGAACTTTTGTCACAAATCAGAACAATTATGCTTTATTAGGGCGTTTATTGGAATCGAAAACGGGGATTTTAGTTTTCAATGAAAATCAATATTAATCAATAGAAATCAATGATAATCAATGAAAATCGATACTCACTCAACTCCAAGGCATTGATTTTTATTGATTTCCAATACCAATCAATTAATTGGTATTGATTATTATTGATTGTTATTGATTATATTGATTATTGCTTTTCATTGATTGGTACCGCCGGGAAATACAAAACTAAAATAGCTGGGCATTCACGGCCAACAGATCATTTTAGATCCTGTCATGTCCGGTATTTCAGAGAGAAAAGTTAAAGAAATTCAAACCTTTCCTACATAAAAATCTACATGCCAATATACGCTAAAATGAGGCCCAAATCTACAATTCCAAGCGCAACACCACAAGAAAACACAACCGACAGACTTCACCTCTCGTCCGTTCCACGCGACTAAACTTAGTCTTGTAATAAACATCCCCCGCCGTTTTAATACTGATGACAAGAGCAGTGACAGCTCAATGAGACAAGGAATCTCATTGGATGCTTAATTGGTTTGAAAGGCGATACGAACTTCACACTCCAAAATCAGTCGACCGTGAAGGGTCAAAAGTTTGGGCTTTGTCTGTAGTCTCTCCTTTTTCTCTCTCTCCGCCGCGCGTCTCGCCTTTCTCGCGTTGGGTGATTTTCACGCGCGCTCGCATTTCGCTCGCTCTACTATCCCTGAGGAAAATGGAGGGACTGCTCGTAGTCTAAATAATTAAGCTTATCCTAAACAACAAAGCTATAAGCTTAAGCCTTGCTTTTTAATTCCACTGTGAAAATCTGTCTTATTTAGAAGTTATCTTAGAATTTGTAGGAACATTTATAAACTTCAGTTCAGTGAATTTCAATCGAAAATTCCTCGGCTCGAGTTGTGAAATTCTTTCTCCTCACGCTTGTGTTGATGGAGTGGAAAATTGAACTTTGTTTACTTTACAGTTTCGCTTGCGCGGTTTTCTATGAGCTTACCGGCACAATAGTTAATAGGTCTTTGGCCAATCAGAACGCGCGTAGTATCTCAGTTATTTTATAACACTTTGTAATAAGAATAAATGAGATGACAATGGATATATAAATTACACAATTAAAAATAGGATAAATCGGCTTTGTTCAACAAGTATGACACTCAACAGTCATACGACTGACAAAGCTGTGGTCCTCGGAAACACCGGAGGACCCCAAAGAAAAACCCCTCAGATCGGGACACACCAGAGGACACAAAGAAAAACCCTCGGAGCAAGGATAAACCACTTCTCTTTTCCGATTACGTTTTTCTTTTTCATAATTAATATTGATGGCGTAAACATTTTTGCTGATTCTCCGACGCTCTTTTCATATCAAAATGTAAAAGTAAAGGAACGGAGGTATGTTGACTAAAACGTGAAAGACATTCCTTGAAAGGTTTGCGTAAACTTCCTCAAAACTCAAATGAAATTGAAGGTCTCATAATGGACCACCTTGGAATTTCAAAAAGGGATGGAAACTGGAATTGGACGCTCATTAAAATGAATCCTTGTAAGTGACCACCCACTGAAAAGACAGAAGTTGAGTGGTCGCCTACGAGAGCTTGCAACTTGCCAAAGGGATTATGTATACTGAGTTTCAGATAACAATGCAAGGTAATCACCATGAATCTACATTGCACGCTAGACAAAATAATTGGTTTTTCTACATCATGAAAACGACTTGCAACAGTCTTTTGTTAAAAGGTGAATCAATATTAGCCTCACGGATCAAGTCTCTCAGAAAGAAAAAGCCCACTTCGTTAATCAAATGTGGTTGGGGTTGTAAACTGGAATGGTCACTTACAAGAGCTCTTAGTTAGAGTTTCACTGAAAATGTATAAACAGGATGTTATGAGGGTGGTCACTGATGAGAGCTGAGCACTTATGAGGGAGTTGATGCAATGGTTGCAAGAAGAGCCTTAACTTTAATATTATACATTTGATATTCAAACAGATGATGCAGTTAAATAATTGCATTGTTCAATTTATCTTCTAAAGTTTGAAACAGAAATTGAACCCACTCTCAACTGAATGAAGGATATTATTGTTTGCTGCGCAGAGTGTATCAAGTATTACATTGACTGTACTAACCTTGACTGTTTGATTATAAGGACTTCCCACTTCAGGAGCACTGTAACTCAAAGTTCCAGGACCTTTCGTCATCATCTCTTGCAGGAATTTAACAGTGCCATAATCGGACAGTTTGCCTCTCCATTGGTCATTCTGTTTCCATAGCAACACATTAGCACTACTGACATCACGATGTACAATTGGTTTAGGTTTTCTTTGGTGAAGGTAGTTCAGTGCGCGAGCTATATCCAGAGAAATGACAGACACTTCAGTTTCAGACAGCTGCTGCTTCCCTAACAACTCTCTTAAACTTGTTTCCATGAGCTCTGTAACAAACCAAGGACTTTTTTCGTCTTGGGTTGCTCCGATGAACTGCAACAGGCAAGGATGACGGCACCTTGAAGCAATGTCCATTTCCCGCTCCATCGAACTAAGCTCTTGACGACTGAGACTAGTTCTGTGGAGAATTTTTATGGCTACGGGAGAACCACAATACCTTCCCTCGACAACACGTGCATACGATCCATCCCCCAGTCGTTTTTTTGTTAATTGAATTTCATCCCGAGAAAGTACCCAGTCACGTGTCCTTAACTGGGATTCATATTTAATTTCTTTTTCTTTTGCCGCTGAAAGATCTTTTCGTAAATCAACAATATCTTGTTCTTTGTCCCTCATCTCTTTTTGTAGGTCAGAAAGTTCCTTCAGTTTAACACTTAACTTTTGCTGCATACGAGCACATTCTTTCTCTTCATCACTTTGTAAAATTATCAATTGTTGTTCCTTCTCCATTAATTGTCCTCGTAATTTTGTTTCTTGTTCTTCATTTTCCTGTAACTGCTTTTTCATCTTTCTCAACCGTGTTTTTAAATTCTGTTGTTGTTCATCTTTCCTTCTCAGCTGTTGTTTCATCTCTCTCAGCTGTCTTTGTGAATCCTCTTGTTGTTCGTCTTTCCGTCTCAGCTCGTGTTCCATTCTGCTCAACCGTCTTTCTAAGTTCTGTTTTTGATTTCCTTTCCCTCTGATCTGTTCATGTAGCCCGGCTTCCCCAAGCTCCTTTTGTTGCTGCAACTGTTCTTGGTGACCTGTCAACTGCTGTGCTTCCCTTGCTGGTTTTTCATGCAAGGTCGCCTTATCCTCTTGGCTTTTATTTGTTCTCGTTTCCTGACTCGCTCGCTCCTGACTAGTTGGTTCTTGCAAACATCTCTCTGAAAACGAAAGGTTAAGTCTCTAAAATCACTCAGACATATCATGGCTTTCTGAGAAAATTGAGTATGTTTTAATTGAAGGGCTGGGGGCATATCCAGCCTATGTTGCTTTTTGAGCGTTTTTATTTCTTTCTCGCTCAGATTTGCCTAATTTTATTGTACAACGAATATCACAACCCCTTGTCGAATTTGCACTAATCCCAAGAAACTGGACTAATTTTACCTGAAAAAAGCAGAGTTCTGGCCTTCTAGTGGTTGTTTACATTCAGAGCGTAATTTCGACGCCATTTATACAGCAGATTGGCCGAGGGAATATGCGACCGCAATACTCCTGACCCGCGCCAACGACATGAACGAAAATACCGTTATTTACGCACGCCTAGCTCGCTTATCGATCGCGAGCTCACTTCTCTGCGGCAAACACATCGTCTGTAGCGTGCGTATAAGCCAACATGTTTAAGGCCCGTCTGGTGATTAAGTCTCTGGCACCTCTCAAAGAAACGAGTCGTGTCCCTTGTCGTACCTTGTATCCGAAGTACCATTATTTCAGCGCTCGAGGTTGAAACGGCCTTGGTGGACAAGACGAGCCGGCGGGAAAGTCTGGAATCACTTCGGGTCAGAAAAGGCGCAGCAGTTGTGAGTTGTGGGTTATTTCCCATACCGTGTCGTGGTCGAAATGCCCGATATCCGAAGTGGTTTGAGACTTCTAATATTTTGGGTGTTTCTTGGTGTTGCGGAAGCCATTTTTGGTTAGCTTTTGTGTTGTGGTGTGGGTATTGTTCAGTGTCTTTTGAATCTTTTGTTTTACGTCATTTGGTGATCACACCATCCGCAACACCAAGAAACTACCAATATTTTCCTTATTTCGTTTGGCGGACATTGCGTTTTCGTTTTCGCTATTGATATCCCGACATGCTTTGCGACAGTGGCAGCTATGTCGGCTTTGCGTGGTCGCGCGGGGGATTGAAATACAGCTTTGGGCAGCTCAAAGTGAGTTCTTGCGGCTGGGTGAAATTCAGCAAGGCGGGCAAAGGCTATGAGCCAGCAGCGATTTTGAGGGAATGAACTTCGGGATTTATTTTTCTTGAGCGGGATTAAACAGTACGGGCCCAAACTTGGCCATCTAAAGTGAAAAATCAACGTAAAATCGAGAAATTCGGGTAAACCTTGGAACTTCGGGATTTTTTTTGCATACGTTAATTCTCGAACGCGAAAATTTGAACAATGTTTTGCAACTAATTTGTAGTTCGCATGCCAAAAATGGACAAAGCTGAGCGAGAAAAATAAAAAACGACCTCAAAAGCAAAGGCTGGTTATGCTCCGGGCCCTTCAATTACTTTAAGCCCATAAGGACATATCACAGATACCTTATGGAAAATTGGTGGATGATATTTACAATATTGCGCAGGCGTGTGCAATCTTATTTGGCAACAAGGACGAGCATACAAACGGATACAGGATATGTTGTAAAATGGATAAAGATATGCTGTTGACAAAAGGATACATGATATGCTGTTGACTGCATTCAAAATTTTATGTGTCAAGGATATGCCAAGGCACTTATCTGACCTGCTGGTATCAAGATCTGTCAACTCAGGACTTAGAGGAACAAACAAGTTCAACAAAAAATTACCAAGGGTCTCAAAGACAACATTATGGGTTACATTCCTTTAGATACTTTGTGTCTAGAACTTTGAATGACTTACCAATTAAGATAAGATCAACTACTGTTTTTGAAGATTTTAAAGTTTTACTTAATACTTCGTCTTTTATTAACACCTGTTGTAATTGCTGCTGACCTTGTTTTGTTTGTTTGTTTGTTTGTTTAGTCAATTAAAGATCTAATGGTTATTTATATATACGTGTATCTAAGTTAGTTAGCTTTGGAGATATTAGCATATCTATGCTACTCTGTAAATCCGACTTTAAATAAAGTTTATGTATGTACAATGTATGTATACAACTTTATTCACATAATAAGACATTAAAGTCCGTATGAAAGGGAATGTATGAACTGATTATATACATGAACATCAACTGCAGATGAATGTGTAAAAGATCCTCGCAGTTTAGAGCTGCTGGAGAGCTGGTCAATTCTGAGTTCATAATTGAACAGCGTCCGGTTGTTCAAAGCATGATTAAGCTAACCCAGGATTAGCGTAAATTTTGCATCCAGTTAAATAATTTGGCAACAATTGAAAATTTTCCAAAGTTTTCTGCCCTTCAGTTTCGACTTTAACTTGTCTTCACTACTAGCTACAAATGACCTTTGGAAAGCATTTTTAACAGAGAAATGAAATCCTCGGTTAACTTTTAATCCGAGATAAGCGTTAATCGGTTTTTCGAACAACCGGGTCCAGGTGTATAGAAAACAATGAGGTAAAAGCATGATTGCGCCAGTATTACAAAGACATGGGTCTGAATCAAATTCAATCTTGATTTTTTTCGTAAGGATTCAGTTCTGGGTCTTTCATGACTGAATTAAAGTGTGCGATACAGTTTTCTGGAGGCCATACCTACATTTTTCAATTGAGTTTTAAGTGGTCCAAGTCAGACCAACGTGAAATTTTCATCACCAGATGGTTTTAAATCATTGAAGTTTGGGTATATACTTCATGGTGGGTTTTAATTTATGCACATCAAAGAATCCGGCACTTACTTAGGGCTAAAAACTCATTTTAAAATGGTTAGCTTTTATTTACTGTTATGGATATCACTACCCATAACAGTAAATAAAAGCTAACCATTTTAAAATGAGTTTTTAGGATCCCTACATGATAGGATCCCTATATGGTGTGTTACAATGAAGTATATACCGAAGTTTGGCAAGATGTATTTTCGATATTACCATGACGATGATAAACAAGAAAGTTACCATACCTCCGCAATTCAAACATTTGACTACACGTATGCTCGGATTAGAGGTTGTAGAGAGCTAAGTGGTATCTGGTATGCTCGATGATGCAAATTTCTTGTCACCTGTTTTCTTTTGCGTTCCAAATGCTGCTGTAAAAACGTCTTTAAAAGACAAAAGGGCATAAATTGCTCAAAATAATCCTAAAAAGAGCTTAAGAGAATCTGAAAAGTAGTAAGGAGAGTAATAAGGCAGCGCCATTTAGAGGTTACAAAAATAGTACAATAATGCTCGAATAAAGCCAATAATAATAGATACACAGCCGATTACAACGAAATGTATTAATTATGGAGGAATATAGTGTGCATTAATTTTAAATCATTTTAACATATTAAACTAATTAGAACCATAAAATGGTGACACAAACTTCTTGGCCAGTCCGTACGCCGTCTTCATCTTTAAATTTAACGGTGTTCAAGGGAATCAATGTCAATGAAACTTTGAGATAATATTTTTTCGCATCGGTAAGCATGCGTGGTGAACGTTTCAAAAAAAATCCATGGAGCCGCTCAGATTTTTGTAAAAGTGATTGAAATCGAAAATTACCAAAAAAATTGCATGTGGAGCAATATTAGGAAAAAAGGTAATTCTCAAGATCACGGAAAAGAAACTGTAAACATTTTTTTATGCCGTGCAAACATGATGCTACATTTTGACACTGCAGACTTGAAGTAATTTCACAAAACCAGCGTTAATCTCTCGGTCCGTTTATGACTACTATACGAAGGTAAGGTTTGAAATGTTATTACAATTTGAAATCAAACATACAGATTTTTTATTCTTGTAAAATGTATTTGCCATATACCATATTTTAAGATTTCGAAGTGAGATTTTCAATGCGAAATCTTAAACGCACAAAATTTCAATTTTACTGATTTCGGAGATTGTTTATCATCGTCATGGTTCTGTTGATTTGACCAAAAATACATCTTACCAGACTTCAATTCCAAACCTGTTAGCAGTGAAAATTTCGCATTGATCTGATTTGGAGACGATCGCTTAAGAGCTGAAAAATGTACGTATGGTTTCCAGGAAACTGTATCAAAACACCTTAATAGATAATACGCGTTGACATTTTACGAGTTGCGTAGTATTTTTGTAACGCCATTTTTTCGGCCGGTTCGGCCGGTTCGGCCGGTTCGTACGTCGTCTTCATCTTTAAATTTAAAGGCGTTCCAGTGAATCAATGCCAATGAAACTTTCAGATAATATTTTGTACATCGGTAAGCATGCACAGTGAATGTTTTAAAAAAAAATCCATCGAGCTGTTTCTCAGATTTTTGTGTTTCTCAGATTTTTGCAAAAGCCATTAAAATCGAAAATTACCCAAAAATTGCATATGAAGCGATGTTAGGAAAAATGGTAGTTCTCAAGATCGCAAAAGAGAAAGTAAACAAAACTTTCAAGGTTTACAAAGATAACATCAAGCTACTTTTTGACATTATCATTAAGTAATTTCACAAAACCAGTGTTAATCTCTCGATCAATTTAATACCAGTACACAAATAGTAAGGTTTGAAATGTTATTGCGATTTATTTCAATTCAAACATACAGAATTTTTTTATTCTTGCAAAATATATATGCCATATACCATATTTTAAGATGCCTATGTGGGATTTTCAATGCGAAATCTTAAACGCGCTAAATTTCATTTTTACTAATTTCTAAGTTTCTTGTTTATCGTCGTCATGGTAATATCGATTTTACCAGAAAATTTATCTTGCCAAACTTCAATTCAAAACCAGTTAGTGGTGAAAATGTCACGTTGATCTGACTTGGAGAAGGCCGCTTAAAAGCCGATTGAAAAATGTTGGTGTGGTCTCCAGAAAACTGTATCGAACCACCTGAAGATATTCTGGTATTTTAGGGGTTCTTTTCAAAATCTACGACGAGCATCCCCGTCACTTTTACATGGGAGTCCCCCCGGGGGATGGTGACGCAGTTTTGTTCGGCTGCAAGAAAGAGAATATGACTTTTGTCACATTAAATCAGTCAGTGATTTGATAACATCACTAAAGTAGAGCTTGCACTCTGATTGGTCAATTAGTAATATTAATTTTAAATTCTGAGCATGATTATTCCGAAATGAACGACATGAAGTTTGCATTAATAGCAAAATTTGAAATTAAACATGTCTATGTGAACTTCATTCTACTGAAAACGTCAGGGATATTTTCGTAGAGAAACAGTAATAAAGAACCCATTTAAGTGTACCTGACTGACACGCGCGCGATGTAAGAGTACATATCACAGAAACTTGTAATTGGATGGCTATAATTGGACACAAACATGACCACGCACCAACTACAGCTGTATGTAAGAAATAGGCACACAGATGACAAATCATAGTCGACAATGTTGTTTAATATTGATATAATTAAAAATAATCAGTAATAGTAAATGGACTGAGTGGAGCACAAAATTTTCAGTGAGTAATCAGGCAAGAAATTTCAAATTTGAAATTATGAGCCATTAACCCCTGAATTGTACGACATGAAGTTCAATTACTAATTAATCGTGCCAATAACAAATTTGAGATCAAAAAGTCTATGTCAACTTTTTTGTTCACAAAACGTCTAGGATACTTTTTATCCATTTGAAACCAGAAGGGAAACAGCAAAAAAGAACCCATTTAAGTGCACCTGATTGACGCTTGCGCAACGTAGGTTTCCAATTACAGCAATCTAATTACAAAAAGTTGTAACCTAGTGCGCGCTTTAACAGTTACCGGTGCGTGGCAATTTACATCGGAAAAGTGCGAAAAGCATGAGCTGCCCGCGTGCCAAAGTAACTCAACAACGCACTCTGTCGCCCTTATTATTATTGCCTTAAATGCACGCTCAACCGTTAACGATTCGTTAATTGACAGTCAGACTTGAACCGGCTCTCACAATACCAGTCAGTATCACGAGTTTTAGAGACTTTTGTCTTATATTGAGACAGCCAGCAGGCCTGTGATTGGTTAAAAATTTCCCGTGGCAATTTATTTGGTTCCTCGTGTTCAAAACCAAAATTCACAATTTTCTTTGAAGGAAGAGCAAAAATGTTGATTAGTTTGTCACGTTTGGCAAATAAAACAACACTGTATTCAACACAACGATCCACTTAAGGTGATTCCTTAGTATTGCATTGTGCATCATGTTCTGTACATCATCACATTTTGTGCATAATTTCTTGCGTTATTAGCGGGCGCACGAGCGCGTGCACAGTCCGAACCAAGAAGGTTTCCTTTGAGGTTAAAGTTGGCCAAATGAATAAGAGACTGTTTTCTCCCAAACGAGCACGGTGCTAATTTACTCGTAATAGGACTATAAATAACATATTAACAGAAAAAAGTCAAGTAGTAGAACTTGTATTAATTCTGTGTAAATCGCGTGAAAACCAGTATTTGGAGCCAATGAGGAGTATGTCCTCATGAAGAAGCGGTCTGATTTCCTTGCAAAATTTGTAAGACTGGTCAATTTGAAATGACTTCCTTGATAGAATGTCGCATAGTCAAATAAATAGTGATAAAATTTCAATAATAATCATAGTTTTCTGCAGGTAATAAGAATCCATTTTTCGATGTTCAAGTTTCAAACATTCCTCGTGCAATTATAAAAAGTCGCTATAAATAACGGGAGTACAGTGTAAAAACAAGCACAGTGACCCCCTCTTTTTTGCATTTTTTGAATGCCCCAAGTATGGTTATCAATCGGACCAATTACCTTAATCAAATGTTAACGAAAAGATGAGTATCAAAGCTGTTTTTGTTTGTTTGATCGGTTTGTTTACATCGAGCTTCGCTGTCACGTGCTAATCACGCAATCTTAAAGGAGTAGTGTCACGGGGATTTGGTGTCATTACAAAAACCAAAAAAATGTTTATTTATTAACAGAAACCGAAACATAATGGTGCAGTTTGGTGATAAATTACCACACTGCTGTAACACAACTGTCGATGAGTATCTTCATTCATGAGGGCTAGCGTTAAAAAAAGTTCGGCTAAAACAGACCATGATAATTGGTGTTCTTTCCAGAATTGGTTGATTTCTTTCTCTTGGTGTTTTATTATTGTAGCGTGGTTTGGGCTGCCTGTGGTGTTTTATTATTGTAGCGTGGTTTGGGTTGCCTGTGGTGTTTTATTATTGTAGCGTAGTTTGGGCTGCCTGTGGTGTTTTATTATTGTAGCGTGGTTTGGACCAAAAAAGGTCAAAATCCTCATCACACTGCTGCCACTATAAATCTGAAAAATGTTTTGGGTTAAAAATTTGCCAAGTTGCATTATTATGCATCAGTCATTTCCAGCATTGTTCATTTCCCCCCCCCCCCGGGAGGGGCATTAATGGGGCATTTGGTCACATTGTAGTTCTGGGAGTGGGGCATTCGCAATTTTTTTCGTGGCCCGGGGGCCGGATCTTTGACAACTCCGGGGTCATCCCGAGGCATTTGACACCCACGTTGTTTCGGCCACGTATTTGCAGAGAAGTCAAACATGGCGTCATTCGCCGACTTTGCTGGTCAAAATGAGGAGTTTCAGGCAGAATGACTAATCAAGGAAGGATGAGAAAAGTTGGTAGACGTTTTAAAAGGTTTGCGTTGCCATTTTATACTGGTACGATCACGTGTGATCGATCAATATTTGGCTCTGTATTCGCAACGCAAAGTTGATGATCGCTGCCTCCAAGCAAAATGCCTAAAGAAAAATGAAGGCAGATATCGAGAATCTTGCTGACAAATGTCTCCTTCCTCTTGACGAGGTCAAGCTTTGGCTCCAGCATTTGCAGCAAGTCGCCGAAAACTGTTAAAAAGAAGCTGAAAAGGCCAAAGCTACTCGTCGGGGAAGGAAAGCGCCGTAAATACCTTCATGTATAAATTGGTTAACTAGTTATGCTTTCAAATAAATAGATCGCAATCACAATCATGCAGTGTTGTCTTTAAATTAAAAGATGTTGTTATCACTTGGCGGCATTTGGTTTTAACAGGTATTAAAATCGTTCGTCCTTGAGCAGTGCTGGAATAAATTGTGGATGAGCCTGGGGGAGGGGCATTATTTGCACGTTGACAAAGTAGTGGCCAAGGCAAACAGGATGTTACGATTAATTAAAGGAACTTATAGAGGTCTTGATGACTCGACGACACTGAGAACTCTCTACTGCTCTCTTGTACGATCACATTTAGAATATTGTTCAGTGATATGGTCTCCTTATAAAAAAAAAAACATTGAAAAGCTGGAGAAAGTACAGAAAAGAGCAATTAAATTTTTCCTTTAGACTGAGGACAGCTATGACACCCGCTTAAAGGAGTTCAATTTGATATCACTAGAAAACAGGCGATTGTTAGCAGATGTTACTTTTTTATATAAGGCACTCAACGGTACATGTAGATTTTTATGCGAAAAACTGACCACTTTTCCTTTAGACATTATGGTGATCTATTTTTAAAGAAGGGATATGCAAGAACAAATGTTCGTCAATATAGTTTTTTTCCATAGAATTGTCAATACCTGGAATCTTCTACCAGAAGACATTCGCAGAGCTACTAGTGTAAATTCATTTAAAGCAAGAGTTAAGAGGTTTTTTATGGATCAGTTAATTTATTTTTATTATTATTATTATTATTATTATTATTATTATTATTATTATTATTATTATTATTATTATTATTATTTATT
This sequence comes from Cladopsammia gracilis, assembly GCA_022457155.1. Classification (NCBI taxonomy): domain Eukaryota; kingdom Metazoa; phylum Cnidaria; class Anthozoa; order Scleractinia; family Dendrophylliidae; genus Cladopsammia; species Cladopsammia gracilis. The sequence continues at coordinate 276,137 of JAJGOT010000168.1, read as the reverse complement.
ATCTCTTTGTATATTGTAACCTTTTATATGTATTTTACTTAGTATTTACTCTTGGTATATTTTAGCTAATTTTAAACATATTGTATTTTTAATGTTGTTATGCTTTTATATGGGGTCTTAGACTCATTTGCATTTCATCCTTTGGCTCACATGTATATATTTTCTTTTTTAACTAATGTTTTCCATAAATTGTAATAAACAAATACAGAGTAAATAGCATATTTGTCCCCACCCCGGGGGAGGGGGGGAAGGGCATAGGCATTCCTGGAATTGACTGGTGCATTAACCATTTTGGTGACGTTCGTTACTTTGAAAAATTTTATAAACAATATAGTGCTCTATCTAATTTATGTTGTTTCGATGAGCAATTTATAGCTATACCTTTTTTTAGTGAAACAAAAAAATTTTGATTACGCGTACAAAACGTCCTTTATGACAGCTCATGTCTGGAAAGAATTTCAGTTTTGATTAGCACAAGTTATCTTCAGCTTTGCCCTCTTTTTGCCCGAACAACAGTTGAATCGTGAAACAAAACTATACCTGTAATTGCTGTTTTGAGACTGCAATAGTGCAGTATCTTGACTGCGTTGGAAGAAAATATATTCTGCGTACTCAGCTCTGTCGCTTTGTGAATCCGCCCAATATGCTCATTTGAAACAATACAAATTCGATAGAACGTTTAGGAAGTTTTTCAGTCAACGGTCATCGGAACGTCGGCAAAATGTGTAAATGACGCAACTTGCCAAGTTTTTAGCCCAAACGTTAGCCGATTAACGTGCACCTTTTCATTAACAATAAATTATTTATTGATATTAAAAGTGGATTGTTTAATACGTTGAATACAATTGCTCCTGGTATGGCCTATTACAGGCGTTACGATTGTGTGGTCGGGGGGAGCTAAAAACCGGTGTACTAATGAGCGCGGAATACAATGGCTCCTGGTACAGTGTGTATGGCCTATTACAGGCATTACGATAGTGTGGCCGGGGGGAGCTAAAAACCGGTGGGCGAATGAGCGCGGAATACAATGGCTCCTGGTACAGGTGTATGGCCTATTACAGGCATTACGATTGTGTTGCCGGGGGAAGCTAAAAACCGGTTGGCGAATGAGCGGGGAAGACAATGACTCCTGGTATGGCCTATTCCAGGCATTACGATTGTGGGGCCAGGGGGAGATAAAAACCGGCGCACTAATAAGCGGGGAATACAATGGCTCCTGGTATGGCCTACTACAGGCATTACGATTGTGGGGCCGAGGGGAGATAAAAACCGGCGTACTAATGAACGGGGAATACAATGGCTCCTGGTATCGCCTATTCCAGGTGTTACGATTGTGGGGCCAGGGGGAGATAAAAACCGGCGCACTAATGAGCGGGGAATACAATGGCTCCTGGTATGGCCTATTACAGGCGTTACGATTGTGGGGCCAGGGGGAGATAAAAACCGGCGCACTAATGAGCGGGGAATACAATGGTTCCTGGTATGGCCTATTCCAGGCATTACGATTGTGGGGCCAGGGGGAGATAAAAACCGGCGCACTAATAAGCGGGGAATACAATGGCTTCTGGTATGGCCTATTACAGGCATTATGATTGTGTGGCCGGGGGGAGCTAAAAACCGGTGGGCGAATGAGCGGGGAAGACAATGACTCCTGGTATGGCCTATTCCAGGCATTACGATTGTGGGGCCAGGGGGAGATAAAAACCGGCGCACTAATGAGCGGGGAATGCAATGGCTCCTGGTATGACCTATTCCAGGCATTACGATTGTGGGGCCAGGGGGAGATAAAAACCGGCGCACTAATGAGCGGGGAATACAATGGCTCCTGGCATGGCCTATTCCAGGCATTACGATTGTGGGGCCAGGGGGAGATAAAAACCGGCGCACTAATGAGCGGGGAATACAATGGCTCCTGGTATGGCCTATTCCAAGCATTACGATTGTGGGGCCAGGGGGAGATAAAAACCGGCGCACTAATGAGCGGGGAATACAATGGCTCCTGGTATGGCCTATTCCAAGCATTACGATTGTGGGGCCAGGGGGAGATAAAAACCGACGCACTAATGAGCGGGGAATACAAAGGCTCCTGGTTTGGTCTATTCCAGGCGTTACGATTGTGGGGCCAGGGGGAGATAAAAACCGGTGCACTAATGAGCGGGGAATACAATGTCTCCTGGTATGGTCTATTACAGGCGTTATGATTGTGGGGCCAGGGGGAGATAAAAACCGGCGTGCGAATGGGCGGGGAAAATTTTTCCTTTGGTGCCGCCTATCCTTTGCTCCTCACTGTATGAACGCCTGGAACAGGCTAAATACAAATGTACAGTGTTTTATCTGCCAAAGGTGACAAAGTAATAAACATTTTTGCCCAATACTGACGTCTCAAAAGCAGGCAAAAGTATCTGAGAATCGTGATACCAATGCAGTATTCCTGTCTCAAAATTATAATTATTTTATAGCACTATTACGATGGCCCAGAAGGCTCACAGTTCAGTTGTGATTTTTGACAGTTCAGTTGTGATTTTTGACAGTTCAGTTATGATTTTTGACAGTTCAGTTGTGATTTTGACAGTTCAGTTGTGATTTTTCACGCAGTTCAGTTGTGATTTTTTTCACAGTTCAGTTGTGATTTTTCACAGTTCAGTTGTGATTTTTCACAGTTCAGTTGTGATTTCTCACGCAGTTCAGTTCTGATTTCCCACGCAGTTCAGTTCTGATTTTTCACAGTTCAGTTGTAGTTTTTTTTTTTGTTCACGTGTCAATTTGCCCCAGGTCCTTGTTATTGACATCCGGGCTTCTTATTCTAGAGAAAGCGGGAATTTGAAAACATCATATTAAAAGGACGGCCATCTTGAAAAGTTCCGAGGTTCCTTAAAGAAGAAGAAGAAGTCAGTGCAAAATGCCGTTGCCAGTTTACTCAGCCTGTATGAATTTAAATGGTGCTGCAGGGGATGATCAATTGGAACTGATATCTAACTATTTTAAACAGGGATACACAAACTTAGAAATTCTAGAGTTTTTAAAACTCCACGGAATAACTGTTAGCTTGTCAACTGTGAAAAGACGCCTTCGAACCTTAGGCTTCTCAAGAAGACCAGCCAATATACCTCGTGATAAGCTAAAGGAGGCCATAGAGAAAGAGCTTGGTGGTAGTGGTTGCTTTGTTGGTTACCGTAGGCTTTGGGCCAGGCTCCGAAGAAAAGGATACTTTGTAAAGAGAGCAACAGTCATGACACTTTTAAGAGAGCTTGATCCAGAAGGAGTTGAAAGTAAGAAAAGAAAGAGACTTCGCCGGAGAACATACCAAGCGAAAGGGCCAAATTACGTTTGGCACATGGATGGCTACGATAAACTCAAACCCTATGGATTCTGTGTGCATGGAAGCATCGATGGATTTTCAAGGAGGCTAATCTGGCTTGAAGTAGGTCCCACGAATAACAACCCTGAAGTGATTACCAAATTTTACCTCGATGCAGTAAAACAGGTCGGCGTTTTACCAAGGAAAGTAAGATCGGATAATGGAACCGAAAATAGCATGGTAGCGGCAGTTCATACGTTTCTAAGATCAAGCCATAGTGATGAGGATGCAGGTGCTGAGTGCTTTCTGACTGGCAGATCCACAGCAAATCAGAGGATTGAAGCGTATTGGTCAAATCTAGTCAAGGATGGTCCTGGGTGGTTGATAAATTTTTTTAAAGATCTATGTGACTTAGGTTTGTTTAATGACTCGGATCCAGTTCATGTTGATTGCATTCGATTTTGCTTCATGCCTTTGCTGAGGAATGAACTCTATCGAGTGGCGGAACTGTGGAATCAGCACAAAATATCATCAAGTAAATTTGGGAACAGCAGTGGTCCGAGGGGAAGACCTGACTGTATGTTTTTCTTACCGCATCTGTACAATACAGACGACTTTAAAGTGAGTGTGGATGAGGATGACGTAGAGGAATTTATCATTCACGCCACCATGTGCCCGCCTGATTATAGTGAGGAGTTCAAAGAACTTATGAATGAACTAAACCTTCAAGAGCCACAGGATGTTAACACTGCTCTTGAACTCTACATTGGACTGCTAAAAGAGGTGGAAAAGTTAACATAATTTCCATTCGAGCAGTGTGCTACTGTAAAAAATACTGGTGCTACTGTAAAAAATACTTGTTTTAATAGGGACCTTAGCCAACGAGAATGCGGTTCAGTGACGTTCCGGACGTCACGAATAGTAACCGAAAGTCGACTGTTGTGTTTGCTGTCTTCATCGCATCATTTTACAGATGTTAAAATAAAGGTTTTCTCACTCGCAACTTAAATGTCATTACATGTATATTGCCATTTGCGACTGGATAGAATAGGAGTGCAGAGTTGACATACTTACAATTTTCATGTTATGCACTTTTACATAGTTATATCAGGACTGCACTTCTTTCTGTCCAATCTTAATGCTGACAGTAAGATAACAAAATAACAGGCATACACTGGAAAATCTCAATATCCTTTAATAAAAATGTAAATTTTTGAAACACCCTGTGCAAGGACAAGCTAATAACTCTTAATCAAATCCTAAAATCACTATCACCAAGTCGCTGTCTTTATGCTCTCCCTTACTTACTCGGTAGAGAATTTTAATCTTTGCTTTCATGACATTGAATTTTTTTTATTAACTGAAGCTCAAAGTAATAATCACATGAGGAAGCATCAAGGCATCAATTGGTCGGTTAAGGTGGCTGAATGACAAATTACGGAAGATCCCTCTGTTAAAATTACATAAAAACCAGTGTTAACATGCGAATATTTTTACGAAATGATGGACAAAATCTAACGACTACATTTTCTGAAAATAAACGAAACCAAATTGCAGGCTGATTTACAATCCACCGTGTTGCCATGGCAACACCCTAAAAGCTCAACAAAAATATCAAAATATTTAGCTTGTTGCTTAATCATATGCCTCACCAAATTTGGACGCCCAGACTTAAGTAGTTTTAAAATGACAATGAATGACGCATAGGTACAGTGAAACTGTGTTCAGCCACCTTAACCGTCCAAAGATGTTACTATCAAAAGGAATATGAATTGAAGTTATACAACATACTTCATGTAAATCAACTAACTGATCAACAAATTAACTACGCCCAACATGAGAAGCACTGCTTTTGGGTGTTTGTTTGAGGGGCCAATAATTATTGCATCCGTCACTAAGAGAACGTTTGTTAGAAGAGATAACACAACAATATTATCACGTTTTACTTTGACCACTAATAGCCTTAGAATTCCTGCTCTAAAAATAATTAAAACACAACAACAAGGTACAGGTCAATGTCCTTGTTAAAAAGGCACCAGTGTTCCTAGCAAAATTTGGCCTTCACAATTTTGAAGGAAACACCAGAGCTGCAACAAACATTTCATCCTATTTTCATCCTAAGCTACAACAACTGAATAAACCTGTAGTTAAATGTTTAGCGTCTTAAAAATATACTAGAAAATCAGGGAAGCCGGAAAAGTTTTTTGTAAACAATTAAAAATGGAAAAAAAGGAAAATAATTTGGCCAAATGGATTCAATGCATGACAATGATTTGAACAAATCAGAAACTTGTAAACACTTTGCTGGCCTGAACATGCAGTGCAAACTGCAATGTGAAATCACATTTTTCACATCAAAGGCGTGATTACATTAGCACTATGTAAATAACAAAACATGTTAACAATGAGTATGCTTAATCACTAAGTTACTGTCAGCTATTGTTTAAATTTAACAGTCAGTGACAAACGTTCTTTCTATTCTTTGAAAGTTATCAAAAATACTGACTTTGGTATGAAGCTTTAGCTCCTAGCCTCTCTCTATGAACAATTAAATAAAGGCACTTCTAATCAGTGACTACAACATGTATGCTAGGTGCACTGCAGTGTTCAGTATTCGACCAAACTTACACCCAATAACCATCTGTTAGTATCAAAAACAAATGATTATCATCATTGAAGTTTTGTTTGACATTCAAATTTGGGCTACCATAAGCAAAAATTGAGGAATTTGAAGACCACACGAGAAATGTATAGAACCAACAAAACTGTACAGTATCCCTGAGTTATGCTAATCAATGAGAACCCTCTTGTAACTCAAAAGCAACCTATAATGAATACCACTGCACAGTTGTATTAAGTCTTTAAATATTCTTAATCCATACAAAGCAAAATAAATTGCTACAAAGATACAAGGAGCCTTTGTTTCTTTACTCACAGTCACATTACGTCCATCTCCCAGTTATCTTTGTTTAAAATGTTGTTAAATTGCTCCCTCAACTCAACAAAATTAGAGTATGTGGAGGGTAGTTCTAACAGAGGTCCACACGTGTGTGAGATGGGTCGGCAGGCAGCACCCTCAAGTTTTGTGAAGGCAATTTCAATGTGGTTGCTAATCATAACATCAGATGCTGTAGTAAATCTCAGGAATTGGACAAGTTTCGCATTGTCTAAGCCTCTGATGTATCTTTGCAAGAATTTCAGTGCATCACGCTCTCCGTCTGTTTTTGGTTGGGCCACAGGTTTCTCGAGAACTTTCTTGTTTGTTGGTTTGAGTGTATCATAGAGGTCTTGAACTGCTGCGATGCTCTGAAACTGTGGATATTGTTTCAGGATTTGAACACTTGGTTGTCATGTTACAATCATCACATGGGGTTTTTGAATCAATTCTTGATTTGCAATTTCTATGAGCACCTTTCTCAAATTACCTTCATTCACTGTTGTTCTGCAGTTAAACCGCTCAAGAAAATCAAACAGCTCATCATTCTCATCTGGGAAATTTGTTTTGCATAGGTAATCGTTGACCAGTTCTTCTTCAATGGGTGACAGATACTTCATAAATGAGTCCAGAAGAATGCCGTCAGGGAGCTCTGTTTCAAATAAACAGTAACAAATGAAGCCCTTTGCAAGGAACATTGGAAAGTATGACACAGATATGTACCCCTTAACCAGAATTCGTCCGATGGCTTCCCACTCTTTAATAAAGTGGTCGTGACGTATGAAAGGAACCCTTTCCCTTTCACCTATTGTCGTTGAATTAGCAAAGTCACACCAAAACAAGGAGAAGACTTCTCTGTCGATACCAATTCCCACACCTTCTTCACGTTCTCCCCTTTCATTAATAATTGTGAACACCAATTCAGAGTTCATGATTTCTTCGTCTTGAAAATGTCTGATCATATCTGCACAAACGCAAGAACGATGGATTTCAAGTGCATGTAATCTTGGTGTTGCATTTTCATCTTGATCTCTTGCTGTGTCAGCATCTTGAAGGGTACCAGGGGGGGAAGGAGAACCTTGCTCTCCAGATCCTTCATCATGTTTGGTACTTTCTTCATTTCTTAGCCTTGGGGAATTGTCTCCTTCGGTCACATTGCCTTCGTTTTCAGCTGGACCAGGATTTCAAAGTTGGGCTATTCGCCTACATCTCATTTCATCGATAGAAATAGGAACTAGGTTTTCTGTGGTAAAAATTGGACTTCCCCCATCAGCGATCCTAGAAGCCTCGTACTCTCTATCTTGCTGACATCGAATACATTCGCCACCTTCCACGTATGTGCAACTACATACTGAACATACAACGCGCTTACCAGCACCTGGTACTACATGTAGCTGTGAAGTGTCCAGGATGGCTGGCTGTTCTAAACCTCCAGTTTTGTCATCAAATTCTGGAAATATTGTATCTCTGTGCTGTGATCTAAGATACAGGTAGGTTGTTGATGGATAGAGGCCGTTTTCCTTTAGGAAACTCTCAACAGTTCCATCACCAGGGAATTGAGTTATGAGCGTTCGTGTTGTGTCGCAGATATCTAGGAGCATATCATTGATGGAGCCAGCGAAATCACTTTTCCCGTCGGGGAAAAACAAAGCACTGGCTTTGTCCTTTAGGTCTTCAACTGTAGGAGGTTCCAACGCACTATAAGCAACAAAGCGGTTTCCTCCACCGTTCTTCTGACGAACTGGAACGAAAAGCTTTGAATCCTCGTTGTAATAAATCCACCGAACTTGAATTCGATGTTCTTTATCAGTCTTTCTTTTTTTCCCCTTTGGTTGACCTCTGATGCGTTCGAGCAGTCCAGACAGTCGGTTTACCGTACGCTGGTTTGAATTGGACGGTGCACTAGTACTTGGAGCAGTAGATTCGACGTGTTCATTGCTGTTCTGACCCTGACGCCTGATTTCCTCTCGCACAGTTTGCATTATTATAGCATCCATTGGTAAAATGGTGAAAAACAATCGAGCTCGAAAAGACAAACACAACTTTCTTTCAAAATGGCGGGAGGAAAAACACATTTCCAGGAGACTCTTTGTCCCGTATGTTCAGTCCCAGTCTCTTTCGTCCAAACGGAAAATCACAACTGAACTCTTGAAAAATCACAACTGAACTGCGTGAGAATCACAACTGAACTGTGAAAAATCACAACTGAACTGCGTGAGAAATCAGAACTGAACTGTGAAAAATCATAACTGAACTGCGTGAAAAATCACAACTGAACTGTGAAAAATCACAACTGAACTGTGAAAAAATCACAACTGAACTGTGTAAAATCATCACTGAACTGGCAAAAATCACAACTGAACTGTGAGCCTTCTGGGCCATCGTACACTACGCTCCGTGACTAAATGAACGTTAAAGCCAGCTGGAGACCTCATTGCCAATGAACTCATACATTGCTCCAAATAAGCTCTATTTTGTCACAGATACTGGTTATTGTGTACAAAACTTAAAAACTGTTTGAGCAAATGGCCTCAACACTAAGTCAGCTATTATGTTTTGGTAAAACCTGAACAATTAACTGACAAGTGAAGCATTACTGATTTCCTGAAACCAAAAAATCTCTTTTGTGCTGGTGACTTGAGGTTTAAGGAAAAGTAATAAGCTGAATTCTTATTTTTGCCTTTTGCTCAAACAAATAAATTATTTTTAATGAGTTTCGTACATCATTAAACCAGTATCTGTGCCAATAAAATAAAGGTAATTTGGAGCAATTTGGATTTCAAGGCTAAATAGTCACTTATGATAGATTTTGCATAAACCCTTCAATTATGAGTAATGGGATTTGCATTGTTCAACAGATTGGTTACTTTATTCAGGGGGATCGTTACACCTATAAATGCCATTTTCTCGCTACTTGAGATTGGTTTTATGGCATTATGTCGTTAACTCTAAAAATCCATTATAGGTTTGTAAATGAATGTTATGTAAGGCTTTGTGAAATTTTAGGTGATTTTTAGGAGTGCGAGAGGAAAAAAGGCTTCAATTAAAAGAGCCAACCCGTGAATAAGAATGCTAATGCGTAACGCAATATTGCGGTAAGCTTATGTTTTCACACTGACACGGTTCAATATTTTTTTTAAATTAAACGTAGGAATTTTTGACAAACGCAAAAAAAAAAAAAAACAGTACATCACTTTCATAATGTCCAGTCCGAAAAAAAGGGTCCTGAGCATGACTTGAACTCGCTCCTTCCAACTGTCATTCCCGGCACTATAAAGCCTAGATACTGACATTGGTTTATTGGTTTATTGGATTTCAACACTGTTACATGAATTAAATGATCTAAATTTAAAGAAATAAAATTTAAATATCTACAAACCCGCTCATAGGTAGCGTAGGTAGATACGCATCAATACGCGTTTCTCAGTTGAAAAATTCTTTTTAGATCAATTTTAATGTGGCATTTAAAAGACTTATATTCATTTACAACAAATTAGTTGTTATCGCTGAATTCACGTTGTTCTTGTTACGAAACGCATTCGTAACAAAGCATTACGTCACAAAGTTTACAGCTGAGTGATGGAACGAGCGAGCGAGCGAGTGAATTAGTGAATAAGCCACCGTTACCGATAACCCGTTCATAACGCTTGAGCGTATTCCCGGGGTAAAAAAAAGGGTGAGAAGATTTGTGAAATTAGTTTTAATGAAGTTTTAAAGTTAGAATAATTATGAAATTTATAATCAGTAGATGGACATAAAAACAGTTCGCCATCAACCTGGGGTGCTCTCGTGTGGGTGTCAACCATTTGTTGCTGTTTCAAAAATAATATGCACTTATTTTTTTCTGAAGCATCTCAGCGGTCCAGAATCCTAAATCCTTGAATCTGATTGGCTAATCGCGCGCTTTCCCGCGCTTTCAGCCGGTCCAGCTTTTTACGATACGGACCGGGGTTACGGACCGGGTTTGCCGGTTGTACTTTCACGATTGCAATGACACTGAATTGATTTTCTGTTGATGAACTGCTTATATCATTGAATTTTCTCGTAAATTATGAACCCAGACGAAAGCTAGCAAAGCGAAAGTGAATTTTTATTGGCCATATATAATATTTAATGACACAAACAAGGAAAACAATGAAGAAAACCGGCAAAGTTTCATCATAGCTGACATCGGCTGACATACAAAGACCAGACAACACGCTGAAGATCTTAACTACGCTTAAACCAGTACAAAAAGACTCAATGAAGGAAGACAGAACAAACTAAATGGAAGGAGAAAGCAGCCGTAAAAATAAAGGCCAATTTTATTCCTCGAAAAGGCGAGTGCAAGTTTCGATTTTATGATTTATTGATTTTATAGTTTTTGGGTTTGTTGTCGTTTTTTACAAAGCGGCATTTGTGGCAAAACATTACTATAATAAGATGCAATCTAGCGCTTTTTTTCAAAGGTTTTGACTCCATTCGGTTTAAGTGTTCTTATTTTTTCTGGTTGCGTTTTTTCTCTTAATAGAGATTCTGTGAATTTTTTATTAAAAAGTCCTTTGTCATTCTAGTGTTGTCAATAATTTACACGCCATTTAGCGATCGGATTTTACGAGATAATTTGTACTTTCACTACATTGCTCGGTTTGTATGCTTTTATTTCTCGGTTTTTACGTTCTTTTATCTAAATTCTATAAGTTTTCATTCAAGAAAACATGATTTTTAAATTAGAATAGCTCAGTTTAAGCTTTCGCCCCCCTATAAATAAATTACGCTCGACTTTTCTTTGTTTGAAAAGTTTTTAAAGTTATAATTCAGCTTTCCACGGCTTCCCTGTAGGCAAGAACATTTCTCTATCCTCACCGGAGGCAAACACAAGAGCCGTTTATTCTACCAAGAGACATAAACTGATAGCAATGAGTTCACTTTGCACATTAAGTTTTTTTTGTTTATGAATGGAAAGTTGTGAAGAATACCGAGCTAATTTAGATTTTGCGCGCGTTCTGTCAGTTTAGCTGTACGCGGTGCGTAAGAAACATTTCCTGGAAAGCTGTACATGAATGATTTTCACGGCGCATCGCAGAATTAAAGTAGGAAAAAAATAAATACGTTATTTACCGGCCTAGGTCGGTCCGTATAGGAAAAAACTGTGCCCTCGGTCTTGAGTACGGCCCTTGGCCTACGGCCTCGGGCCGTACTCAAGACCTCGGGCACAGTTTTTTCCTATACGGACCTCCCGGCCGGTAAATAACATATATTTATTGACTGAGTGGGAGGGCAGGACGGGAAAATATTTGGCTCGAGGTCATGGCGTACGGACCGAGCACAGCGAGGTCCGTGCGCCATGACCGAGAGCCAAATATTTCTCCGCCCGGCCCGACCTAACTCAGTCAATAAGTTTTTTATAATAAATGACTAGAAATTACGAGAATAGTCGTGCAGTGCGAGGTCACTTGAACTCAAGCAGGGCCGGACGGCTTTTTTCCAGACCGGCTCACGTCAACCCGTCTGGCCCTGCTCACGTCACCTTGCGATTCTATTTTCTGTAGGATTGCGTCAGCGGGGCCGTACGGTCATATTATATTTACTTTCTTCAATCCCTTCCTTAAAAACTTTTCCAATTTCATTCAAATTCAGATGTAATTCTATCCACCTTAATAATGTGCTATAAAGCACAACAATCTTTTCTCGAATCTTTTGTATTCTAGCCTTAAATACTTTAATTAAAGGAGAGGTGTGATTACAATGACATGAATACAAATATTGTTTAGCAATTAGTAGTACATGATTAACAAATAACTCGTCTTCACAATTTGACATTCCAAACATGATTTCTCTGTTATTAAGATTAAATATATTGACTTTCAGATTGCAGAGCCATTTTATAACCTCTTTCCAGAATTCATTGGTGTAATTGCAAGAGATTAAAAAGTGTTCGAGGGATTCGTTTTCTTTTCCACAAAAAGAACATACTGGGGAAGGCAAAACACCGATTTTATTTAAAAAGTCATTTGTCGCAAGGTACCTGTTTAATAGTTTAAACTGAAATTCACGCAATTTTGTATCGGAGGTGACACGATGTGGTAAACTATATATTTCTCTCCAATCAAGGGCATCATTTATAAAATAACTATTGTATTTCTTTTGAGCAGAGGGGGTAGTAATAACTCTATTTCGGAGTTCTTCGTAAATAGTTTTTGACACGGCTTTATTTATAGGAGTCTTTTGCCCGTTTAAACTTAAAACAATTTGCTCCTGTAAATTAAATACTTTTTTGTCAGAGTAAGAGGACTTTTTTAGCAAATCTCGCCACTCATTTGGCAAGGCGTTTATCACGGACACGAGTCTAAAAAGATCCAAGGGAGTAAGATTCAACTCTCTCACATTACAATTGGTTATAAACTCATGATTTTCAGAGATTAGGTCAGCTATTCTTAGAATCCCCTTTTCTGCTAATGTTTTAAAAAATACAGGTTTTCCATCAACAGAAATAAATTTATTGTTCCAAAGAATAGTTTGGAGAGTTACGTCTTCGCGTTGATTATTTGCCAATGAGCATTTTGCGAAGCTTTTTAAACAATCTTCGTAAAAAGGAGGAAGTTTTATCGGCAACATTTTAACATCGAAATTGCAACATAAGATAAGCTTACCTCCAACCGATTTTAAGTAATGCAGTAAAATAGTCTTCCAGCTACTCGGTTCGTCACTGGCTAATTTCTTACAACAAATAATCCTCTGTGTTTCAATCATGGAATTTAAATGTGGAGCCTTCAGCCCTCCGTCCTCAATATCGCCAACCAGAACAGAACGCTTAACCTTGTCTTTTCCTTTCCAAATGAAATCGAAAATAATTTTGTTCACCTCTTTAACAAACTCTTGATCAGAACAAATCATGCTTGCCCTAAATAGAAAAATAGGAATTATGAACGTTTTGACTATCTGAATTCTACCAATTATCGTAAGATCTCGCCATCTCCAAATATGTAATTTTTGTTTGATAGAGGTAACAATTTCATCAAAATTCAACTTTCGTTTAGCACGTAGATCGTAGGTAAAGTGAACTCCTAAGATTTTTACTGCGTGTTTAATTTTTAGGTTTCTTATTTCGGTATCGTTTCGCAAAGAATGATATCCACGATTACCTAATAACATTACCTCGGACTTTTCATGATTAATTCTAAGGCCAGAAATTTCCCCGAAATCTTCTACTAGTTCCATAAATATTTTAAGTGAGTGATCACTCTTTAAGAAGGCGGTCAAATCATCAGCAAACAACCCCAACTTTATCTCCTCAGTATCTACAACAATTCCTTGAATATCCTTGCTTCTACGTATACTTATACATAAAATTTCTAGCACCATAATAAACAAGTAAGCAGAGAGGGGGTCCCCCTGCCTTACTCCTCGTTCAACTAAAAAAGGTGCAGTAGAAAAACCATTGTTCAGGACACAACTTGATAATATTATATTTTTATAAAATGTTTGAATCCACTGAATAAATGATTGTCCAAATCCGAAGGCATAAAGGGTATTAAACAAGAAATCTCTACTCACAGTATCAAAAGCTTTCTTAAAATCAATGCAAATCATTTTTCCATTAATATTGTATCTTTCGGTAAACTCCATAATATCTTCTACTGTTCTTATTGCATCAAAAATTGTTCTGCCTTTCACATACGCGCATTGATTATAATGTATAATAAAAGGTAGAACTGTTTCCAATCTTTTGGCAATTGCTTTTGAGCCAATTTTAACATCTACATTAATGAGCGAGATCGGTCTCCAGTTGGATAGATTCCTTTTATCTTTATCTTTTTTCTCGATTAAAGTAATAATAGCTTCTTTCTGAGAATTTGATAATTCACCATAATCGTAAGAATAATTTAAACTATCTACCATAATTTCGCCTAAAACATGCCAGAAAGCTTTATAAAATTCTACAGTTAATCCATCATTACCTGGAGACTTATTATTTTGGAAAAGCTGAAGGCTTTTAAAACATTCAGAAATTGTTAGTTTTCCTTCACAAACTTGAGCATCTAGTTGAGAGAGTTTTGGTATGTCCGGATTTCTCAGAAAAGAGGTTGAGATATTTTCAGGTGGCGAGAGAGTCTCTTTTTTACAAAGATTAGAATAAAATCTTTCAATTTCTTGTCGTACTTTTTGAGGGTCCGTGATCAAAGTCCCCTCGCTATTGAAGATTTTTCGGACCGAACTTTTAATTTTGTTGTGATTTTCGAGATTTAAAAAATATTTATTACTTTTCTCTCCTTTTTCGTACCAAGTTGCTTTCGATCGGATTATCGCACCTTTAGCCCAATCTTCATATATATCATCGTATTCCATTTTAAGAGCTTCAAGCTGTTCAAAATTTTCATTTGAGGGACATTTGCTACAGCTTTCCTCGCAAGTCCGAAGCATACTTTCGATTTTAGAAACCCTTTCTCTCTTCTCACGGGCTCTCTCCTTACTATATTTTATGGACATTTGTCTGATTCTATATTTAATTAAATCCCATAGGACTCTTTTATCGGTAACAGCATTAAATTCATTTAACCACTCTGGTAGACTATCGGTTAATAGAGCTACAAAGTTTGTATCGTCAACAAGACTAGTATTAAACTTCCAAAACGAAGGGCCATATTTTTGTTGGCCAGTGGTACTGAAATGTAGAGTAATCGCCGAGTGATCGGAATTTATTGAAGTAATAATATCAGATTTTTCGATATCTTCCTGGCAAACATCACTTATTAACCAAAAGTCAAGTCTTCTCTGTATAAGAGGTTTCTTTTGTCTCCATGTGAAACGTTTACTCTCGGGGTTTCTTATACGCCAAATATCTACTAAATCGAAATCTAGGCATAAATCTTCAATATATTTAACTGAAGTTTTCTTTGACTGGTTTCCTCCAGAACAGTCCCACACAGGGTCTAATGTGACATTAAAATCGCCTCCAATAATTATTCTATTTTCTTTACCGATAATATTCTCTTCAATGTTCTTATTTAAGTTATCGTAAAAATAACATTGGTCTTGGACATTATTCGGAGCATAAATATTTACGAGTAAAAACGAAGACCCTTGAACTTCAGCACAGCGAGGTCCGTGCGCCATGACCGAGAGCCAAATATTTCTCCGCCCGGCCCGACCTAACTCAGTCAATAAGTTTTTTATAATAAATGACTAGAAATTACGAGAATAGTCGTGCAGTGCGAGGTCACTTGAACTCAAGCAGGGCCGGACGGCTTTTTTCCAGACCGGCTCACGTCAACCCGTCCGGCCCTGCTCACGTCACCTTGCGATTCTATTTTCTGTAGGATTGCGTCAGCGGGGCCGTACGGTCATATTATATTTACTTTCTTCAATCCCTTCCTTAAAAACTTTTCCAATTTCATTCAAATTCAGATGTAATTCTATCCACCTTAATAATGTGCTATAAAGCACAACAATATATGTAAGATAAAACAATATTGCTTATTAGAGACAAACTGAATATCATACACGCACTAATGTACAGAAATTCAACCAAAAAAGTTTCTTTCAAGTATCTAACCTGCAAAGCTGGTTTATTTGGGAGGCGAATGAGTGCAGACTGAGGCGAGTCAAAAGATGCAACCAAGGCCAGCCTCCGACGTTGTGCAAAACCAAAATGGCGACCAAACACTCAAATCAGCACTCACCCCCTAAAACAAAAAACACTTGCACTGCAGGCTACCAAGTATCCATTATTGTACATTGTGCTAAACCAAAATGGCGACCAAACACTCAAATCAGCACTCGCCACCAAAACAAAAAACACTTGCACTGCAGGCTACCAAGTATCCATTATTGTACATTGTACAAAACCAAAATGGCAACAAACACTCAAATCAGCACTCGCCACCAAAACAAAAACCACCTGCACTGCAGGCTACCAAGTATCCATTATTGTACACTGCAGGCTACCAAGTATCCATTACTGTACACTGCAGGCTACCAAGTATCCATTATTGTACACTGCAGGCTACCAAGTATCCATTATTGTACATTGCAGGCTACCAAGTATCCATTATTGTACACTGCAGGCTACCAAGTATCCATTACTGTACACTGCAGGCTACCAAGTATCCATTATTGTACATTGGAGGCTACCAAGTATCCATTATTGTACATTGCAGGCTACCAAGTATCCGTTACTGTACACTACAGGCTACCAAGTATCCATTACTGTACACTGCAGGCTACCAAGTATCCATTATTGTACACTGCAGGCTACCAAGTATCCATTATTGTACACTGCAGGCTACCAAGTATCCATTATTGTACACTGCAGGCTACCAAGTATCCATTATTGTACATTGTAATCTGAACAAACCAATTTTACTTCACACGCTTACCTTTGATGGAGGCAGGAAGTAAATCAAGGAACCGTTGAATCTGAGATTGCTTGGCACCTTTTAGATGCACGGTTGCACAAGTAGAGTTGAACATAGGAGCCCTGGGATGTCCTCTTATCACTTTACTAAATGTAATTGTATTATCGGTGGCTGTAATTGAACTGTTATCATCAAAATGGAACTGAAACAGGAAGAAATGAGAAATTGATTATTATAAGTAAATTTGACAGTTACTGCAAAAAATGCCAAAAAAAAGTCATTTCAATTGCCATCCCACTTCACTTCTAAGCTAGGGTCCGTTACCGGTCTAGGAACAACATAATTATTGCACTTACATCAACAAACAAACATAGATTTACATGTAAGCCACGACCCTTTTCTCCACCTCATATCTTGCCAGAAGTTGTGCTTACATCTTTTTTAATAGTCATGAAGCATAGAACAAATCTACATGTAATGTAATTGTTTACATTTTCTTTATTATTATTATTATTATTATTATTATTAAAATTATACAAAAGTGCTTGCAATATTTAAACTGACTATGCCAATAGAGAAGTCAGCCCAAACTAGCTTTACACCAGGCTTCACAATGAATGAAGAAATAAACGGTGTGAAACACTGGTTATGTCTGAGGGGATGATCATACTAGGAATGCCTGCATGGGGAACTTACTACACAATACAGGACCACTTTTGAGGGACCACATACACTGTAGTTAATGTCACCTTCAGCCTAATCATAGTCATATATAATTAACTAAAAAATGTCCATTGATTTTTTCATGCGGCACTTATTTGAAAGTGGTATTACTTCTCTTTTAAAATTACAAAACAAGATAACAAAAACAACAACACTGCACCAGTTTTAAATCTTAAAGTCACTGTCTATTATACACTCCTCATTTTCTTTCCTTTACACCCTTCAAGAAAGTGCCACTCTAGAGTTGTAAGTCACTGTCTATTATACACTTCTTGTTTTCTTTCCTTTACACCCTTCAAGTGCCACTCTAGAGTTGTAAGTCACTGTCTATTATACACTCCTCATTTTCTTTCCTTTACACCCTTCAAGTAAGTGTCACTCTAGAGTTTAAGTGATTTAAATAAGCACCTGTAAAAGTTGTTGAGGCATCAGGTGCTTTCGTTTGTAATTAACAAAGAATAAACTTCATTAAAAATAAGTACCTAAGAACAAATCTTAAATTCAATTCAAATCAACAAATTTGAAGTCACACAGGGACAAAATTGACAGCTACGATTAACACACATGTATCAAAAATTCTGAGAGGTATTTAACTAAAAGGTTCTTAATTCTTGTTTTGTAGACAAAGCTCCAATAGCGAAGCGCACAATTACTATTTATAGAACTAAAACTCAGACAAACAAACCAAAAGTGACTCTCAGGGGATTCCTAATAAGGAATTTCTATTGTCAGAAATGCAAGAATAAACAAGAATAAATTATAAACTCAGACAAACATGAGTACTGACGTCATTTGTGCGCTTTGCCATTACATAAATTAACCTCCACTGAAGTACTTTTATAATAATAAACATTATAATACATACACTAGAAGCTGCATGCATGCACTCCAATTAGTGGGTAACTTTACTCTAAGAGGCAATTTCCTGCATTTGTGACAGTTTGTGAAGTCGATACAAACTGAAGTTTACCTTAATGCTCAATGAGAATCCAAAATGTTCTATATTTCAGTAATCGTAATGCTGCAGACATATTGAACGTACATTTCAAATGAAAGAGCCTTGATTTACATGAAAAAGAAAAATTTTCACTGCCAAAACCTCATTAAACTAAGACAACAGAAATTAGGTTAGACAAAGCATGGCCCAGTATATGCAACCGCTGTAAGATTGTCGACCTCATTCCCAGGGTCTCTCTTCTTTCCGTTCCCTACAGGCTCAGGAATTTTCTCTTGCTTCACTTCGTGAATTCTGTGATCTCATCCTGAAAGATTGGTTGCAATTTTTACAATCCTAAGTTGATAAATTCCGTTTTCTTCTTTATTCCACACGTAAAGAATTTTAGGAATTTATTTTTCTCTCATGCATTAAATAAAACAGATGGACTAAAAACTTTGTCGGCCTGGGCCTACGGGCCTATAGGCTTGCCACGCCCCTGGAAACATTGCGTCAATATAGAAGTCAGCCCATTAAACTAGTTTTACTCCAGGGGTCATTTCAATAAAACTTTTACAAGTGCAGTTATTGTTTTCAACCTCTGAAACAGTTGGCTACACTTGTAAATTGCACTTGTAGACGTTTTATTGAATTGAGCCCAGGCCTCACAATACAAAGGGTAACTTACTACAAAAATAAGGGCATGTTACATGTATAAATATATAATATATATTATAGAACTGTCCAGTGCCGTATACTCTTATGGTCATCCTAATTGAAGGGCTAGGGGCATAACCAACCTATATTGCTTTTGAGGTCGTTTTTTATTTTTCTCGCTCAGATTTGTCCTTTTTTGGCATGTGAACTACATATTGGTTGCAAAACATTGTTCAGATTTTTTTGTTTTTTTTTCCTCGCTTTCAAGAAATAACATTTAATGCAAAGAAAAAATCTGCATGTCTCCCGCTGAATCCCGCTCGAAAAAACGAATCCCAAGGTTTACCCGCATTTCTCGATTTTAGGCTGATTTTTCACTTCATCTTGCTCAAGAAAAATAAATCCCGAAGTTCATTCCCTCAAAATCGCTTCATTTTTATCACCAATAGTCAGCCACTTAGATTCGCGCCATCTCCCTTATCCTTACGGACCTCCTTTAGGAAGCACTACCGGTCCTCCGCTGCCGGCTCATAGTCTTCGCCTGCCTTGCTGAATTTCACCCGGCCGCAAGAACTCACGTTGAGCCTATCTGCCACTGACAAGAACTCGCGCGTTCTTTATCAAGTTATAATGAACTTGGTTTGACCATAGTGTGTGCATTTCCTTGAGTATTTTATAAAATAATTTAGATTTAATTTTATTTTATTTCACGATTCAAATTGACATTAAATTAAAAAACATTAAAACATACAACACTTGCGCTGCACGTTTATACATTACATCTTAAAGTAGAGAAAGGAGTGGCTTCCATAGAGAAAAAAACTTTGCTTTTTGGCCTTTAGAATATAAAACTGATCTTTGTACAATTATCCTATCTCTTACAAAATCAAAAAAAAGGGAGAGATTCGGGAGTCCATGCTCTATTTTTTGCAGAAAAATGTGTCTCTTGCCAAGTAGGATGAAATAATTAAATATATGGGTTTTGGGATCTTCAGGAATGTAGCCATACATTATAAATAATTCATCAACTGAATAGCAATCACCACTTTGGTTGTTCCACCAGGTAATCACTTCGATCCAAAACTTTTGAATTATACTATTATACTGACAGATTCAAACCACGGAATAACGAGTACCTTGTATGCGAAAAAAATAAATAAATAAGATTGGGTAAACATCCGACAGTAGTACGTTTTACAGAACAATTCGGTGTCAACATTTTTACTTTCAAATTCGTCTATAGATTGGCCATGTCCGCGTGAGGCTTGCGCGAGAAAACTTCCGGCGATTGTAAAAAGATGCTTTGTTTTCTAGGGATTTTCAGTGTCGTGAATTGTAATACCTGCCGTGAATTGTAATTACAGTTGTCGTGAATTGTAATACTCATACCTGTCGTGTCTTTTCACCATATTTATCGGCTGGTGTTCCTTGGTAAGAAGGATGAATATTTCACTAACTTAAAATCAATTTGGGGAAGTCAGTCAGATAACTGAAACGTCGTACGTACGCTAGATGAATAAATGAATTACCTTTCCCAGCTCTTCCATCGAGTCCGGGGGGGGGGTACTCCCATATAATTTATGAGCTATATAGGTATGTACCGCTGTGAAGGGTATGGTTTTCAGGCAGTTTAGTCTGGGATAGGGTATAGTTATCAGAGATTTTTGGTCTAGAATAGGGTATCATTTTCTGCGAAACTGATTAGTTGCGTGAAAAAAATAAGTCTAGACAAGGTTTACTGGCAAATGGTATTTAAAAATCGGTACGGCGGGCAGTACGGCATTTTTACTGACCCCTGTTAACTAATAACTGGCGGTGATAGTGAACGAGTTTCTGGAAATAGCGAGTCTGGAATAGGTCTAGGATAGGGTAGGGTTCTTCGGTGTTTAGTCTAGAATAGGGTTGCAAAATGCAGCTAAAATGGTCTGGAATAGGCTAAGGGTCTCAGAGTCCCAGCGGCACACCCCCACCCAAACATTTGCACAGTACCCCCCCCCCCCCGGGCATCGAGTTCCTGGTGGCCAGGACGATGGCTTCTTCTTCATTTTCTTTTTGCAGTTTCCTCCACCAAGAATTTGTCAACGGAGTCGACTGGTCGTCTCCGCTGACAACACTAGCGAAAGTACGCGTGGATGTAGCTTTCTCACAGTCCATTTTTATAACGTGGCAATTGCACTCGAGAGATAGTACGTGTCTCATCAGATTGTTAATCTTAAACTTTCCAATACGGTTGTCAACACACCTGTCAGTAAC